>OY787669.1:19148097-19433337 GCA_963678985.1 Spisula subtruncata
AGGTCAATGTCCCCTGACGACGCTGTTTGAATTTTGATGCTGTGAAACGCATTTTGAAAAAAAACCTCGGGAACACCAATTACATACAGTATAATACGATGATATATAGTTGGGCGTTGTATCGTCTGATGAACGCATATGTCATCCTCACGTGGTGAATGATAAGCGGATAAAAAAGATGGAACTTTCCGGGATCAGTGACATTTTGTTACATGATCTTTTCTTATTGACAAACGATTGACATTTAATTCCATCAAACGATAATGGAAGGTTGTTATTAGCAATTAAATATTTTAACATTTATATCCTATGATAATATAGAGATAGTTTTGAAAATTGAATCACGTGACGGCACGGACTATTTGTTTAGCAAGCATTAGCATACTTAGTATGGTTGACATTACTGATGAAGGTTGCAAACTGCACCAAACCTTTGATAGTATGAAATTGAGTATGTGTCTGAGGACCGTATCTATCATACCATTATCTAGTATTGCATTCATCATCGTTAACACTTAACTTCAGAACTGGTGTTTTAGAGAGAACTATATTTAGCTTGCACTGCAAGTTATCTAGTTCACCTGTAACAGTCTAAGGATCGCTAGTTTGGAATGCTCAAAAAGGAAACAAAGGCTGGGATTGTTGGCAACCTAAAGGTAGTTTCGGATGTTCCGGTACTGTGCATTTCAAAATAATGATGGAGTACATTCTGAAAGTGGTAGTGTCTACGACTCCTCGTTTCGGATCCCTGTATCTTACATTGTCCTGTCCCGAAGTTTGACAACAAGTTGTTCGGCAGAGTCATTATCTAGTATTGCATTCATCATCGTTAACATTTTACTCCACAATTAGTGTTTTAGAGAGAACTATATTTAGCTTGCAGTGCAAATTATCTAGTTCACCTACAACAGTCTAAGGATCGTAAGTTTGGAATGCTTAAAAAAGCAAACAAATGCTGGGATTGTTGGCAACCTAAAGGTAGTTTCGGATGTTCCGGTACTGTGCATCGGGCATTCTAAAATAATGATGGAGTACATTCTGAAAGTGGTAGTGTCTACGACTCTTCGTTTTGGATCCTCTGTATCTTACATTGTCCTGTCCCGAAGCTTGACAATACGTTGTTCTGCAGAGACCAAACACAATTAGACGGAACAATGTCAATACATAACATAACGAGGTAAAGTAGCTGGATATCCCTGTTTCACAAAGATATGTCATTTAAAATCAGAACAGTCTGAAAATGTAAAAAACATTGTTGCTTGCACTTCTTAGACTTCTAGTCACCTGGTGGTGGATATTAATAACTATCAACTAATCTTCTATTTAGTTAAAGGCCATCATCTGGACGCGCAGTGATGGGACATATTAGTTCATCTATTTTTATGCTGTTGAAGCAAATGCAAATGTAACCATTTTCAGGAAACGAAAGTTTTAAAATAACTTAATTTCTTCATTCCTCGACGTTTGAAGAGTTGTTAACTTTGAAAGTTATCTGGGTGCAATCACGTGTTTCACAATGAATGAAATCATCAATCAGGTAACTAAGTGTGTATTTCTGCAACATACGTTGAATTTGCTGTTGTTTCAGTTTATTCGCCCGAACGGTTTTATTCCTTTTCTACATATTTAAAGTATGTAGCATTTATTATTCTGTGAGGTCTGACACAACTTTCGTTCAACTTCCTGCTGCACAGTACGTGTTTTATTCTCATTTCTATTTCGACAGATGCACATACAATAGTCAGATTCCTCCATTGTTATGCATGATAGTAATATATCGGAACAACTGTGGTACAGGGTGATGCTAGTTCATATCTTATTAAATTATCGGAAGTATTTGTTAGAAACCCCACTTTAGTAGTTAGATCAGTTGTTTTTGCAATTGTTTATTACCGTATCATTGGTGTATACAAAACACATGCTTAAAAAGTTATTGAAGTTTCACATTATTTTGAGGTGAGCGATACCTCAAATATAATAATACATTTTTTAATAGTACATTGTATCGTGAACTTTTAACGGTTTGAATATTTTTGATTTCCAGTATATAAAAGTTTGTGTTGATGTTTAAATGGAACGTAAAAATTGACGTAAGCCAAGATATAAACCAGCTGGAGCTAATTATGTAAGTGTTTGTGTTTAGGTTGCTTTGCCGAGATTTCCATTGTTTAACAAGCATTGTTGCATAAATGTATAAGCGACATTCTGCTAAGGGAACTTTCAAATAATATATTAAGACGTACTCATTTCTTTTACGTGGTCACTCCAAAAGGGTAATGAAAAACTGTTTGGTATGGTGATGTGTTGATAGTTGAGTAGGTAGGGCTACCTCAGTTTGGATCGAGAGATCCACCTCAAAATGTTTATACTGTCAATATTTAGTTATATTTCAAATATGTTTATAAGTGCATCTTTCAACAGATGCATGTCTGAACGTGGTGAATGTGTTTTAATGTTATGGATAATGCATGGCCAAACTTTCAAGCCTATCACCTCAGCTGTCAAAACCCCGATTTATTCACAGTAATTATTCGCCCACAATATGCACGCTTGCTGCAATTTTTACAATATTAAGTTTCTTCATTGGATTTAATGCATTTTATGAAGGCACACTTCTTTTCTCGATTGCACTCGAGTACAACAGAATAGTTTGTATGTCCATACCACGTATGCGTCATACAATTATACAATACGAGATACTGTACACAATAATCAATAGATAAGCGCAGTAACTACATTTGTGTAATATACCTATACAGTACATGTATTATAATTACTTCGTGATTTTGATCTACTAACTTATATTGTGTGCAAAAGGTTGTGCGCACTTATATTCGGCACGATGATGACATTGTAGATATATGGAGCATTTTAATAACGCATGGCAGTCTAATGTTCAATAAAAATACTCAGCTTGGATTGTGTTCAGTATTATATGGTATTGGACATTTGGTATACACAATTTCTACTCAAACATACCCATTCACACTACATCAATAACAAATAATTTTACGACACGTACACTTAGTCGTTTTGAAATTTGTACTGCAAGTTACATGTACTGGTAATTCTGACAAGTGGATAAACAATTGACATTATTATGTCGCATGTGTGTCTTTTCAGCTACCGCGTACAATGTTTATTCCGTATTTTGTTATTTATATACTTACATACCAAGGTAATACAATACGGAATAGTTCAATTTGACACTTATTGTTCACATGCAATTAACATTGTCATTATGTTAAACTGAACACAATGATACAGGTTGAAATGTCTACAAATATTATCATGTCAGCGATTATTCAGCAATCTCAACCATGCATCCATACAAGCACTTTAAACGATTCATTAACTATTTATTTCAATTCCAGTAGTACGATAGCAAAACATGCTAGAATATACAAAGAGTCTAAAACAATCTTCCAGACATTTTGTTTTATTTATGGCTTTGATGGAGGATTTTATATTCCAATAAGATCCGATATCAACTGCTCGAATTTTGTATCTGCTTAGCATGTATATTTTTATCTGATTCAACGTCATGAAATGTTGAAGGTTTGATCGCATCATTATCAGTATTTGAAACTGTCTGCATCAGTTTTGTTTACTTGCAAAATATCTTAACCATAATCTGCTAAATCGAGTTGCACTCGCGTGTGGGTCATTTATCATATCCTCGAACGATTCTTCAAACACATATCCCAATATAAGCAATTATTCTAACAATGAATCGTGAGTACAGATAAATAAGAATTAACATTAGTACAAATGTGTTTCATTTGTGTAATTAGGTATCGGAATAAAATAAAATGTTTAATAGTCGTCACATTTTTTGGGATTATTTTAATTAATGGCAAACTATAGGTCGTTTAAGGGAACAAAACCGTATAAAATGAAGATTTCTCAGTACATACTGCACCTAAAAGTGTGACATTTTGCAAGATGAATTATATTTACCTAATATATACTGACATTTGAGTAACATCATAAATATGCTAAAAATCTTCGTTCATATCTTATATGTAGTTTTCTATGAAATATGAAGTAAGAAGACATGATTCTTGCAGCAGCCAATTGTATGGCCACATGATACGCCAAACTGTACATCCATGTATTTGTAACCTATCATTACAACACATGTGAGACCCATCTGTGAATTAGTGTATGAATAATTTGCTCGTGTCCATCTACTTAAAAATCTGATGCTATACATGATGCAAATGCAATGGCTAAAATAATCACATACTTTTTCCGAAAACTATGTTTCAATCTTTACATTCGTACAAAAATAACTCATTGTTTTATTAAGTTAACTTCAACTTGCAAATTATTAGAGAAATGTGGACCATATTTATAGATACAAACCAATCTTCAGAACACTTTATGTCGGAATCACATTTGCCATCAGACTAATTATAGTACTATTGACAAACACTTAATTGTACTTCAATATATAGTCATGTGTGGCTTGTGTTCAGTGCGCCTCGTCCTCCGGCCAAACTTTGATTATGTTTGCATTGCATAATTTATATCAGATGCGTAATTATTCACAGGCAATCCATCATAAAACTCTTTATAACGACAACACCAAAAACTTCAGTATTTTGTTCTCTAAAATTGTTAAGATTCTCTTTGTTATGTTTGATTATTGGAATGAGGAGTACTATTAACACGCACATACGCGGCATTATCAGTGAAAAGTGATAGCTTCGAATCCGGTGATCGCCATTATATTCAAAGATAACCCGGACGGAAGCGACACATTAGCGCATGTTGTGTTAAAGTCTGTAAAGTATTTGCATTGAAATTACGTTGTTACATGTATCTGAAAACGCCATGATCAGCAAACACGCATGAATAGCTGTACAATGAAATAATAAAACTTATATAGACAAGATAAAACGAATAGACAATGCAAATTAATGGACAAAAGATGATGTCTGACAAATATTTCAAAAGTTTTGTGTATCTTACGCATTGATACTTTACGCTACAAAGTTTACTTTGAGTTAATTGGAGTTGTTTATTTTCTGGTCGACAGGCGTACACGAAGAAAGTTCAATCCGTTAAATAATCAGGTAATTAGCTAATCACACACGATTTCAGTACTTGGGAACAAGTAACATAGTATTTAACTCTTATAATTCAGGTATTATACCATGAAATCAACTGCTGAGTTCAAAGCTTGGAATTGAAAGAAAGTTTATTCGTACCCTTAACGATTCGTACCCCGTAAATATATCTACCAAAAATAGATTGGGTAACAGTACTTTCCTCAGGCTGACATTTTTACTGTCACCCTCAAAGCTATGTGTTATTTATATACTTTACTTCTCTGGAACATTTTTTGTGTGATTATAGACACATGAAAGACTGGCATCAGACAAAACAAATTTCCCAATCGAATGCAAAACCAAATAATTCAAATCTAAATGAGGGAACACCGTTACATTGTTAATGTGTTATGTTTGCAGAACCCTTTGTGTTTCAGACATATAAAACTATATTAAAGTCCAACATGTGTTTGGTTTGACTTATGTATGTCAAGATGACACCATGTATATCATAATATTATCGGAAAACGGTGTCATATAATCGGCTTCTCAACATATTTCATAAGTCACATGGTGTCAGTATAAACTTAGTTTATGGAAACAGCTGCTCGTATACATTGATGTGACAGAGTAATACCAACAGTCTTGGAAGAATTTATTTAAGGTTTGGGATAAAGTTTATTGTCCTCGTCAATAGCTGTGCCTGTGTCGAGGGCATCCCAGTACATGTTGAAAGAATGTTATGTCATATCAACTATTTTTCTGTACAAGACACTGAACACAGAACTGATCTTTATTTGGGGGTTTCTTCCTATAGAAGACATTTATAGAAAGTCGTACATTTATATCCATTTTAATACACATTTGTTTTACTAGTAACATTAAGATTCTTATCAGTAATGGAAATATAAACAAAAACTTTTGATTTGGTAAAAAGGAAATAAATGTCTGTTACAGTGCAATGATTCAAAACTCGTTAAATCGCTGCATTAATATGCGTATATCTTGTAAATGTCGAAGAAAGGTTTCGATAAACCAACATTGGCAAGTTTATGTAACAATGCAGTAATGCTTGAAAACTCGTTACATTTACAATCGTCCAAGTATAGGACAATTTATTCTACAAGTATAAGTATATAACGGGAAAACTACGCTATACTAGAAGTCCTCTAAAATATTTACATCAACAAAAACCGTTGTACAAGACATAGTAAACCACGTGTATATATTAAAGTATAAAAGCAAAGAGAAAGAACTACAATAAATTGGTATAATAAAACTTCCTCTTAGCAAACCGAGAGAACCAAATTGTGTATATAATTCCAAGGTACCATCACACGAATAACACACTAACTGTGTGTCGGAAATAACTTTTTAGGAATATAACAAAAAACATGGAGGACTACGCGTTTGCTCATATTTTATTTGTCATTTTTGCTGAGTAATACGAAAGGGTTTGCGTGATCAAATGACATTGATATTAACATAGGCAGAAACCAGGTTCCATGTACATTACCCAGTGCACAGGAAGTCTTATAATAATCGGAGTACAAGTATTCACAAACCAGTGTTTAAACAAATGAAGTCCTAACCATCCCTTGATGTTTTACAATTCGAGAATAATCTATTTAGCATAAACTGGTAAATAAGATTTGATTGGTATAAAACAAATAGACCATGCAAAAACGAAGGATCGCTAGAAGAAAGAGGAATGCTGCGTGGGTAAACGGTTTTATTTGACACTACGTAACCAATCGCAGCTGCTGGTCAATGATCGTGGTCAAGCAGATTATTTTTGTCCGGCCTGTGAACTACGTATTAAATGCACTACACTGACGCGTTTTGGTCAGGCCTTTCGATGAGAAATCACTTTACAAATGAATTGGATTGCATACACTTGAGACATTGGTATGATCCATCAAGCATCGAGTTCTGTTGTTTTTCACAATACTTGAATGGTGATATCGGACATTGTGTTCGATATATCCAGTAAAACATATATACTCAGCACTTATTCAGATGGGTTTTCACACCGGACTCATACACTGACCGTGACATGCGTGTTTGCTAAGGTCAATATAAAAGTACAAGACAGTTGTTATAGAAACTGACAAAGTATATGTCTCGACTCGGAATGTATTGGACTATAAGGTAAAGGATAATGATACACATTCGATTATTTCGAAATTGTTACTCAACTGAAGTACAAAACCCTGCATACATTAATAGTTAAGGTAGTTTGTATAGAAATGGTAAGTCAAATCTTATAAATGATTACAGCGCGTAGCTACTCTTCCATAAAAAGGTACCAAACAAAAGGTATAATCCGTGTCTCACAAAAAATGATATATCAAGCAATCCTAGCTGTATATCTTAATCATACACAGAAAAAACTCGCATGGTATTTGCATTTAGCTTATTATCGCAAACAGGAAGTGAGCCGAACATGTCGGATTCTTCATAAGGGCGCACAGATCCTTTAATGTTTGTTTTGGCATAACGCAACCTAATATTGATTGGACCATATTATCATATTTAGCTTTATGTTGCAACGTCTTCTTGTATTTCAAATGATGCTTAATTTGCGAACCAGAAGCCGAAACAAAATGTTCTCGATAATGATATAGGATATAACATTACGCTCAAATAATACCGATGAGTCTAGTCCGCTATTTCCAGCATCGACGATTGCTGGAATAGTTCATAATTCATATGAACAAATACTGAACATATGTATGCATTCAATCAGACAGCATTATCTCTGTAAGTTGGTAGTATTGAGAGTAGTCAAATATGGTTGTATTTCACTAAGCAATATGCTATATGCTATATTCGTGCACGACTCTCCTTATTTATCCGTTGAATGTGATATTTGATATGCGCTTTTAAGAAATACTGTCAAACAAGTCTCAAACACTCAGGCAATTGATATATGTATTACGCATGATTAGCTTATCGTTGGCTTAAAATGAGAAGATCGTAAGTAAAAACTCGATGTTTTGAGAAAACAAGAAAAAACTGCCTACAAACTGCTATTCACTAATACAAAAAAAAGCTTTTTAAACTTCAGTTTGGTCAACAAAACAAGTTTTGATTTTCTTGCAAATATGCGCATAAGGAGCGCCTGGCGATGCAAATGATGTCCAATAGGTCTTATAAGGTCGTAATTGCTTACGATCTTCTCATTCTGAGCCAGTGACATGTGGTCACAGTGGTTTTCAGTAAAAGTATTTCATATGTCATTTGTTACATTAATTATATTGTATACTTTGGAGTACAAGTAAACATTTCTACCCCCAAAATCGGCCTCCACTTGGATACATTGAAGTGTTGTATGTTTTAACATTACGAATGACCGAAATAGTGAACAATGACTGGATAACTTTGTGTTACTTTGAAGAATGGCGTTTGTCATTTAAGTGGTAACGAAGTTCACAAATAACTAGGATATATACCTTAATTTGTAAAATGACGCGTTTTGTTATTTAGATGAGTTTAACCAGAAATATATGGTTATATAAAAAATCAGTATCTTAAATGTTTGGCCGAAATTTGAGTAACAGTGAAGTTTTCATTGAAAAAGTGACAACCCCTCAATATGTAGTCAATAGCCCTTTCAGTAAGTTATTCACAAATGCTTGATAAATGTTCCCAATATCTCCTATTCGTTTAAAATGTAATCAGTTTGCTATAAAATATGCTGTATCAATCATCCTGTTTTCCTTCCACAAAACAACGTAAACAGTTGCAGACATGACACTTTGAATGCAGGAAACACGGTTAGATCATTGTGTATATTATTGCAAACAATAGTTGCTATAATATTTCATCGGCATAACATTTTCAACTCTTGCCCTCAGAAATTTTTATATTTACTATGCGTCTTGATAGAGGAATGATTTTTGTTTGAGCAAATTCTAATTGATAAGTCTGCTGTTCTTGTACAATTTACGATGACGTCAAAAAGTTCAGCGTCTGTTAAATGCTCTGAAATCATATTTGATGATGGTCATGAAGAGTCTTTGTTTTCCGGAATAACAAAACAATATGACATTTAACGACATATCCCATTATATGTGAAATTATTCTTTGGCAAAATCGTGACAAAAGTCCTATTCGTGTAAAAGTAAATATGTTTGAAAAGCCAGACAATATAATTGTTCACAATAATTGCATACCATTATTATGTTACTATTCAATGCAATTATACTATTATGAAGCACATTAGCCATAATTTGATGGACATATGTTTCTATAATAGAAAAAAAACTAAATATTTGTCTGATTTACGTTTCCAATTTGTATTGTATTGATAAGACAATATGACATTTTTTACTTCTACACTCCTCGGATGACCTTGTGATATTAGTCTGTATTGAAGCAACATTTAAAGTCGACAGAAGCCTACACTAATAGTCCGAGGGTTGGCGACTAACAGTGTTGCCCTCATATTGGGAAATACTTCAAGAAAACGCCAAGCTTTATGCTCATTGACATAGTATTATTACATGTAGTAAGTCTACTCACAATTTTGACCTGTCGTACGTACCATATTCCTTAATCGAGTGCTGTCAACAAGATTTCACAGTATTTGCCAGATAACGACCAAATTGCCAGTTTTACATTCCCCTAAAATTATGCATCGAAAGCTTACAAGAAGTTTCATAGAAAGGGCGAAAAAAGCAGAGCTCAATGCACGAATGGCTTTCCGTTGAAATATATTGAATTTGATCTGAATAATATACAAATGTAATATTTAGACCTGACCGATTGGCAAAAGGAATTCAACAATGACATGTGTCCGGGTGATCCCAACTGTCGTGTTTTTATCGATTTCAATTTGACTGGAGAAAGTTTGCAGTAATTCATAGCATATAAACTAAGTGACTTGACGCCGATCTTCTCGGATATTTCGAAATATATTCGTGAACAAAATAGAATAAGAAATACTTGAGTATTGTATGTGCAAAAGCAGAAAAAACCGTGTTGTTGATTACATATTTAGAGCAATTTGACTGGAAGTAACACTTAAAGACTTTGAGGAACGATTCAAATCAGTACATGTAACGCGTTTATCTTCTACTGCCAAGTTATAACGTGATAACAACATGATGAGCAGAACGGGCAATAACAATTTATGTACGACAACATGGAAACCGCATGGTGATTGTATGCTGTAAGCACATGGTTCAGTTCGCTCGTACAAATCACTGAAAACCTTTTTTTTTCTTACGAGACAATCTGCCACTTTGTGATCGGTCATAGATAACACAAACTTCTATCACTATTCATGTTCAAATGCATCATTACATTTGTTTGCATTTTGTAACTTGGGTAAGGAATGATACTAGTATATATGTATCATACGTGTACAGTGCTCAACTGGGACGCCGTACGAATAAGATTGTCTAACATAAAACGATCAAATAGAGATACTCATCATCGTAAGAAAACACAATAGTACATGTATCCAATATGTGAGAAATGTGAGACTTGGTCAATATAAAACGTTTTAAATGGATTACTTGTGAATACAGGGTGTCCAAAAAGAAAGTATACAGTTTCAGTGCATTTTAATAAAATCTTAACGTTTTGATATCGTACAGAAATTTAGCACATGGTTAGTCAAAAGATGAAATTTTTATTTCGCACCAGTATAAAACTTGTAACTTGGATATTTTTTTTAAAATGTAAATTTTCTAAAATTACCGTATTCTGCGCGTGACGTCATTTTGACGTTATTTACGACGTTTTCACAATTTCTGTATTTCTGGTGATTCTCGTCTTTGACGCATTCTCGGAAAATTTGCATTGTATTTCACAAATGTCTAAACTGATATTATGCATATGATCTGTCTCACGAGGCTTTAAATAGGCTATTCACTTGCTATTTCGACAAAAAAATACAAAGAAGTAAACCCATTGTGTTACTTGCATTTGTCAAGCAAGTTCTTTCTGAACTCCGTAGCAAATCCTTTGTTTTGAATGTTGTATGGTTCATGCAAGTGGAGCCAAAGTCACATATGACAATGCACAGTGTTGGGTGAATTACAAGAAACATTTGGTGTCAAAATAATTTCTAGCAAATTCCACTGCAGAGTGGAATGGCCCACCCACAGCCCGGATCTTAACTCTTGGTGATTTTTTCTTTGGGCTATCCGAGATCGCTTATGTACAATCAAATGCTTATATACACAATTTTTCTTGTGATCAAAATTAAAATGCAATTTAAGAAGACAAGTTTATAGAAATCTTTGTTAATTTAATCAACACGTTTAAGGAATGGGTGCAAAACGGGAAACATGAGACAGACAGAAATTGTGAAAACGTCGTAAATTACGTCAAAATGACGTCACGGTCAAAATAAGATATTTTTTGGAAATTGACATTTTTAAAAAATTATTCGAGTTACAATTTTCAAACTGAAACCAGACAAAACTTACATCTTTTGTTCAACCATGTGCAAAATTTCTCTGCGATTGCAGAACAATTAGATTTGATTAGAGTACCCCGAAACAGTATACTTTCTTTTTGGACACCCTGTACTAACATAATTATCATTATTAACGCATTGTAAGGTCATCCAAGTTTATACCAGAAGTCTAATTTACGTGAACACAGCCTCTAATCATCATGTATTGAACCAGAATATTCCAGACAACTTATTTTCGTTACGTGATGGGGTTATCAATAGTATTCCGAAACCTGAGCTTCACATTCAGGCAAGCAATTTTAACGATACATCAACTGCATATTCAAATACAAATCGTATGATAGCCAATGGTGCTAGAATTACGTAAAAATAAGATACATATTGTTAAAAACAGTCTATACCAACTTTCCTGACAATTTATTTCAGTTTTAATGGGATCATTTATTACAGTTAGATCTGATATCGACGGTTCGCATTTCGTATCTGCTTAGCAAGTCTAACATATCCCACACATCCAATGAATGTTGGGATTGCTTTATAATGGACTTATCTGATTCAACGTCATGAAATGTTGAACGTTAGATCGCATCACTTTCAACTATCCAATAAAATATGTATGAATGTATAAAGGAGGCTTAACAGGATTTGAAACTGTCTGCATCAGTTTGGTTTACTTGCAATACGATCTTAACCATAATCTACTAAATCGACGTGCACTCGTGTATGGGTCATTTATCATATCCTCGAACGATTCTTCTAACATATATCTCGATATAATTTACAATAATTATTCTAACATTGAATCATGAGTACAGCTGAATAATAATTAAGACATTAGTACAAATGTTTTGCATTGGTATAATAAGGTATTATATACAAGTAAGATACAAAAGTATTCACATTATTGGGATCATTGTAATGAATTGCAAGTTATATGTCGTTTAATAAGAACAACATCGTATAAAATGAAGATTCTCAGTACTACTGCACACCTACATGTATGACAATTTGCATGATGGATTATATCTACCTTATCTACATTGAGATTTGAGCCACATCAGTATGTGTTAAAAAGCTTCGCTCATAACTTTTATCTAAAACATTTGTAGTTTTCTATGAAATATGAAGCTTGAAGATTCGATTCTTGCAACAGCAAAATTTATGGTCAAATTGTACGCCTAATGGTTTATTCATGTATTTGCAACCTACTTAATATAGCACATGTGAGACCCATCTGCGAATCTGACGAATAACCTGTGTATGAATAATAGTTTCGTTTCTATCTCCTTAAACGTCCGATGCTATACATGATGCAAATGTAATGGCTTCATATAATCAAATACGTTTTCCGAAAACTACGTTTCAAACTTTACATTCGTACCAAAATAACTCATTGTTTTCTTATTTTATTTAGTTAACTTCAGCTTGCAAATTATTAGAGAAATGTGTACCATAGTTATAAATACAAACCAATCTTCAGACCTCTTTATGTCGGTATCACATTTGCCGTCAGACTAATTATAGTACTATTGACAAACCCTTAATTGTACTTCAACATATAGTCATGTGTGGCTTGTGTTTAGTGCGCCTCGTCCTACGGTCAAACTTTGATTATGTTTGCAATGCATAATTTATATCAGATGCGTTATTATTCACAGGCAATCCATCATAAAAATCTTTATAACGACAACACCACAAACTTCACTTTTTTGTTCTCTAAAATTGATAAGATTATCTTTGTTATGTTTGATTATTGGAATGAGGAGTACTATTAACACGCACATACGCGGCATTATCAGTGAAAAGTGATAGCTTCGAATCCGGTGATCACCATCAGATTCAAAGATAACCCGGACGGAAGCGACACATTAGCGCATGTTGTGTTAAAGTCTGTAAAGTATTTGCATTGAAATTACGTAGTTATCTGAAAACGCAATGATCAGCAAACACGCATGAATAGCTGTTCAATGAAATAATAAAACTTATATAATTGTATTAACGAATAGACAATGCAAATTAATGGACAAAAGGTGATGTCTGACAAGCGTGATTGCTCAAATGTTATCTGACCAACAATTAGACAAGTCATAAGTCCTCAAAACCATGTTTTGGGATCGTGATGTCCCGGGTTCAACCCTCGTCCACCGGTTTATTTCTCTGCGCCAGAAAATCACATAATAACCCACAGGCTCCCCTCCAGCAAGATATAAATTGGAACATATTAGGGCAGTCTCTATACATTGGCGCCGCATATCGATGTTAGCTGCCACAGCGACATGAGAAGGGTGGCTGAGAGGCTAAACAGCAACACCCCTCGAAAATTGGTAACTCGCCTTTTTAACATAATTTATTATCACAGCAATTCCAATAACAGCACTATGGTGTAGTGATTGTAGGTAAATGGCCACATCCAACAGCATTGCTGTTGAGTTAACTCTTTAGTGATGAGGTTGAGTGTCCGCCTTAAATGCTAGAGGTCATTGGTTAGATCCATGGTAGGACCAGGATTTTATCGCTCCCTTATTTACTAAAATGATGTCAGAAGTGTTTGACGGACTCGTGCAAGGCATGGAGTAGCAAACAGGAGCTGGTGAGCTTTTATAAGTAAAAGAGAGATGGGTGTGGTGATTGTAGGAACATGGTCACTTCCAACAGCCTAGCTGTTGAGTTAACTCTTTAGTGATGAGGTTAAATGTCGGTATACAATGCTAGAGGTCATGTGTTCGACCCCTGATAGGACCACGATTTTTATTGCTCCCTAATTTACTTTATCAGTTCACACTGGTGTAACAAACAGCATGTATTTGTAACAATAGTACCGTTCTAGGATGATGCTTGTTTCTAGAGAATAATTCCCGATGGCCTTACTGCCTTTACTTATATATTCAGGGCCTTAAATAATATTTATCACTTGTTTTCCATTTAGTTTCACAATGCGACAGTCAGAGGCCTAACCAAACTTCGTGTAATTGGTGTTAACTTTAAGTCTTTACTATGCCGTACCGTTTACATTTTGTTTTATTTCTGTTTTCTCATTCGGTTTTACGATGTTATGCAACCATTATGTTCTTAATAATGACGTTCATTGCCCTTTGCTGCTCGATACTATTCGATTGTCAACAGTATTTGACTGCTGGCCATGTGTATATAATAGGAAATACTATTTTGATAATGGATAATACATTTTATTATTCCGAGACTTTAATTAAATGCATATATATCAGAAACAACGCCTTCTCGATTATTTCAAAAGAAAAAACTTGCGGAAATTACAGTGCCGAGATATTGGACAAAATAAGGCAATTTGGGCATATTTGCAATTACTAGACTAATAGCCTAATATACACCTATATTTACTTGACAGGAACAATATACACCATTAAAGTTCTGTTCAGTTGGATGTGGTTAGATCACAGTGTCTTACTCTCGAGTGTTTATGGATAAATATCACGATTACCTATTTCTATGTTATCATATATTTGCATATACTTACAATGTATTATTTCAATTTATGATTGTTTTGAACAAAAAATAGGTATTACAAGAATAGTTTGAACTATTTCTGAATGATTCCTATTTTGTTGTTTTTGATAATAAGTTGACAAATTGGTTCGTTTTTTGCTAAACACCGCAAATGACAGAAATAATATACAGCCACATGTTTAACTTTGTTACCATGAAGATTTGCGAGTAAGGTATAATCATATATTTTCATACTGTACTTCTCTGGAACATTTCTTGTGTGATTATAGACACATGGAAGACTGGCATCAGATAGACAAATTTCCCAATCGAATGCAAAACCAAATAATTCAAATCTAAATGAGGGAACTCCGTTACATTATTAATGTGTTATGTTTACAGAACCCTTTTTGTTTCAGACATATAAAACCATATTAAAGTCAAACATGTGTTTGGTTTGACTTATGTATGTCGAGATGACACCATGTTCATCATAATAATATCGGAAAACGGCGTCATATAATCGGCTTCTCAACAAATTTCATCAGTCACATGGTGTCATTATAATCTAAGTTTATGGAAACAGCTGCTCGTATACATTGATGTACGAGATAAATACTAACAGTCTTGGAATAATTTATTTAAGGTTTGTCATAAAGTTTATTGTCCTCGTCAATAGATGTGCCTGTGTCGAGGGCATCCCAGTACATGTTGAAAGAATGTTATGTCATATCAACTATTTTTCTGTACAAGACACTGAACACAGAACTGATCTTTATTTGGGGTTTCTTCCTATAGAAGACATTTATTGAAAGTCGTACATTTATGTCCATTTTGATACACAGTTGCATACTAGTAACATTAAGATTCTTATCAGTAATGGAAATATAAACAAAAACTTTTGATTTGGTAAAAAGGAAATAAATGTCTGTTACAGTGCAATGATTCAAAACTCGTTAAATCGCTGCATTAATATGCGTGTATCTTGTAAATGTTGAACAAAGGTTTCGATATACCAACATTGGCAAGTTTATGTAACAATGAAGTAATGCTTGAAAACTCGTTACATTTACAATCGTCCAAGTATAGGACAATTCCTTCTACAAGTATAAGTATATAACGGGAAAACTACGCTATACTAGAAGTCCTCTAAAATATTTATATCAACAAAAACCGTTGTACAAGACATAGTAAACCACATGTATATTTGTATATATTATAGTATAATAGCAAAGAGAAAGAACTACAATAAATTATAAAACGTCCTCTTAGCAAACCAAGAGAACCAAATTGTTTATATAATTCCAAGGTACCATCACACGAATAACAAACAGAAACTGTGAATTGGTTGTGTGTCGGAAATAACCTTTTAGGCATATAACAAAAAAAACATGGAGGACTACGCGTTTGCTCATATATTTGTTTCATTTTTGCCGAGTAATACGAAAGGGTTTGCGTGATCAAATGACATTGATATTAACATAGGCAGAAACCAGGTTCCATGTTCATTACCCAGTGCACAGGAAGTCTTATAATAATCGGAGTACAAGTATTCACAAACCAGTGTTTAAACAAATGAAGTCCTTGGTGGTTTTGTCAACCATCCCTTGATGTTTTAGAATTCTATAATAATCTATTTAGCATATACTGGTAAATAAGATTTGATTGGCATAAAACAAATATACCTTGCAAAAACGAAGGATCGCTAGAAGAAAGAGGAATGCTGCGTGGGTAAACGGTTTTATTTGACACTACGTAACCAATCGCCGCTGCTGGGCAATGATCTTGGTCAAGCAGATTATTTTTGTCCGGCCTGTGAACTACGTATGAAATGCACTACACTGACGCGTTTTGGTCAGGCCTTTCGATGAGAAATCACTTTACATATGAATTGGATTGCATACACTTGAGACATTGTTATGATTAATCAAGCATCGAGTTCTGTTGTTCTTCACAATACTTGAATGGTGATATCGGACATTGTGTTCGATATATCCAGTAAAACATATATTCTCAGGACTTATTCTGATGGGTTATAACATCGGACTCATACACTGACCGTGACCTTCGTGTTTGCTTGGGTCAATATAAAAGTACAAGACAGTTGTTATGGAAACTGACAAAGTATATGTCTCGACTCGGAATGTATTGGACTATAAGGTAAAGGATAATGATACACATTCGATTATTTCGAAATTGTTACTCAACTAAAGTACAAAACCCTGCATACATTAAGTTAAGGTAGTTCGTATAGAAATGGTAAGTCAAATCTTATAAATGATTATTGCGCGTAGCTACTCTTCCATAAAAGGTACCAAACAAAAGGTATAATCCGTGTCTCACAAAAATGATATATCAAGCAATCCTAGCTGTATATCTTAATCATACACAGAAAAAACTCGCATGCTATTTTGCATTTAGCTTATTATCGCCAACAGGAAGTGAGCCGAACATGTCGGATTTTTCATAAGGGCGCACAGATCCTTTAGTGTTTGTTTTGGCATAACGCAACCTAATATTGATTGGTGCATATTATCATATTTAGCTTTATGTTGCAACGTCTTCCTGTATTTCAAATGATGCTTAATTTGCGAAACATAAGCCGAAACAAAATGTTCTCGATAATGATATAAGTATATCACATTACGCTCAAATGATACCAATGAGTCTAGTCCGCTATTTCCAGCATCAACGATTGCTGGAATAGTTCATGATTCATTTGAACAAATACTGAACATATGTTTGCATTCAATCAGACAGCATTATCTCTGTAAGTTGGTATGTAATGAGAGTAGTCACAAACAATGTTCCATATGCTATATGCGTGCACAACTCTACTTATTTATCCATTTGAATGTGATACTCAATATGATGAGCTTTTAGGGTTACTGTCAAACATGTCTACAACACTCAGTCAATTGATATATTTATAACGCTTGATTGCAGTAAAGGTACGTTATTATCTTGCTTACAACAACATTCGATTGGTAAATTTAGATAGTTGTATTAACAAATTATAGGTAAAGATTCAAAACTTCTCCTTTTTGTTTACATGTAATTAGTTGGCTATACTATATTTGGAATCAAATCACCTTGTTGTCCTTCCACACAACAACGTGAACAGTTCCAGACATAGCATTTTGAAAGCAGGAAACACGGTTAGATCATTATATTAAAAACAATAGCTGATGTAATATTTACTATAAAATAACATGTTCAACTCTTGCCCTCAGAAAGTTTATACATTGCTTATACATGTATGCGGCTTGATACAGGAATTATTTTGTTCCAATTGACAAGTCTGCTGTTCTTGTAAAAATTACAATTACGTCATAAATAGTTCAGCGTCTGTTAAATTCCCTGAAAACATTTAATGATTCTCTTTTAGATACTTTTCTTTCGGAATAACAACATACTATGACATTTGATGACATATCCCATTATACGTGTAATTATTCTTAGGCAAAAGCAGGACAAATTCCTATTCTTGGAAAAGTGAATATTTTAGAAAAACCAGACAATATAAGAGTTCGCAAATATACCATTATTATGTTACTTTTCAATGCAATTATACTATTATGAAGCACATTAGCCATAATCTGATGGACATATGTTTCTATAATAGAAAAAAAAAATTGTCTGATTTACGTTTCCAATTTGTATTGTATTGATAAGACAATATGACATTTTTTACTTCTCCACTCCTCGGATGACCTTGTGGTATTAGTCTGTATTGAAGCAACATTTAAAGTCGACAGAAGCCTACACTAATAGTCCGAGGGTTGGCGACTAACAGTGTTGCCCTCATATTGGGAAATACTTAAAGAAAACGCCAAGCTTTATGCTCATTGACATAGTATTATTACATGTAGTTAGTCTACTCACAATTTTGACCTGCCGTACGTACCATATTCCTTAATCGATTGCCAACAAGATTTCACAGTATTTGCCCGATAACGACCAAACTGCCTGTTTTACATTCCCCAAAAATTATGCATCGAAAGCTCACAAGAAGTTTGATAAAAAGGGCGAAAAAAGCAGAGCACAATGCATGAATGGCTTTCCGTTGAAATATAATAAATTTGATCTGAATAATATACAAATGCAATATTTAGACCTGACCGATTGGCAAAAGGAATTCAACAATGACATGTGTCCGGGTGATCCCAACTGTCGTGTTTTTATCCATTTCAATTTGACTGGAGACAGTTTGAAGTAATTCATAGCATATAAACTAAGTGACTAGACGCCGATCTTCTCGGATATTTCGAAATATATTCATGAACAAAATAGAATAAGAAATACTTAAGTATTGTATGTGCAAGTGCAGAATAAGCCGTGTTTTTGATTACATATTTAGAGCAATTTGACTGGAAGTAGCACTTAAAGACTTTGAGGAACGATTCAACTCAGTACATGTCACGCGTTTATCTTCTACTGCCAAGTTATAACGTGATAACAACATGATGAGCAGAACGGACAATAACAATCTCTGTACGACAACATGGAAACTGCACGGTGATTGTACGCTGTAAGCACATGGTTCAGTTCGCTCGTACAAATCACTGAAAACCTGTTTTTCTTACGAGACAATCTGTCACTTTGTGATCGGTCATTGATAACACAAACTTCTATCACTATTCATGTTCGAATGCATCATTACATTTGTTTGTATTTTGTAACTTGGGTTAGGAATGAGACTAGTATATATGTATTATACGTGTACAGTGCTCCACTGGGACGCCGTACGAATAAGTTCGTCTAACATAAAACGATCAAATAGAGATACTCATCATCGTAAGAAAACACAATAGTACGAGGGGTGATCAATATATTCGAGGACTTTCCCTCTCAATTTTGAAATATTTGAACTAAAGTAGTGAAAGTACAAGCTGGTGTAGATCAATCAATTATCTCGCGATTTGTTTAATTTACTTTATGATAACGTCATTATTTACTTGCTGACGTCACTTTTCGTAACCATGGTGAAGCACGCACCGTCGAGCATCTTGGACGTAACGTTACTTCTGAGTAACGACATGCTAAGAAAATTAACGCGGAACTTGTAAAATCCTCGCGATATCTCCAAAATTACTTGACTAATTGTATATGGATTCTATGCGCTCCCAATTGGCCATTTTCATATGATTCCGTTGTTGATGTGATTGTTGAGGCTCTGCCAAACGGTTGAGTCGATAAAATAAGAATAAACAGCAAAAATAACACCGCGTTAGGGACACTTTCCGTTAAATTCTGCAAAATAGGACGCACAGATTTCAACCAAATGTAACTGGCGTAAACGACGACTAGTATAGACTACAAAATGTTAAATCGTTGACTCCAAATCAAAAGGGTTATTTCGATATTGCGTCCTAAACCTGATAGGTCGTGCTTCATTCTTAATTGGAATAATCTATTTTTGTAGAGCCAACCGCCATTTTCCGAGTTTTGTTCCCAATAACGCGTCGATACTCTTTTTATTCCACATCACAATTCAGAATTGACTATTAACTACTTATATCAGTAGAAAAAAAACCCAGTCTCATACATGGGACCGGGTATCAGTCCAGAAGGGAGCCATGTGCTGCTCCGACGGTGACGCTTGGAATGACGTCGCGCGACGTCCAGCGTCACGCGCCCCTTGTATGAATCAAATAATTTTATTTGTGCATTCGGTCGGATTCATCTTACTCTGAATGATGTTAAATGGCTTTGAGCCTTGCTGACAATATGAAATTGCTAGATGAAAAGTCCTCGAATATATTGATTACCCCTCGTACATGTATCCAATGTGTGAGAAATGTGAGACTTGGTCAATATAAAACGTTTTAAATGGATTACTTGTGATTACTAACATATTTATCATTATTAACGCATTGTAAGGTCACCCAAGTTTATACCAGAAGTCAAATTTACGTGAACACAGCCTCTAATCATCATGTATTGAACCAGAATATTCCAGAGAACTTATTTTAGTTACGTGATGGGGTTATCAATAGTATTCCGAAACCTGAGCTTCACATTCAGGCAAGCAATTTTAACGATACATCAACTGCATATTCAAATACAAATCGTATGATAGCCAATGGTGCTAGAATTACGTAAAAATAAGATACATATTGCTAAAAACAGTCTAACCAACTTTCCTGACAATTTATTTCAGTTTTAATGGGATCATTTATTACAGTTAGATCTGATATCGACGGTTCGCATTTCGTATCTGCTTAGCAAGTCTAACATATCACACACATCCACTGAATGTTTGGATTGCTATATAATGGACTTATCTGATTCAACGTCATGAAATGTTGAACGTTAGATCGTATCACTTTCAACTATCCAATAAAATATGTATGAATGTATAACGGAGACTTAACATGATTTGAAACTGTCTGTTTCAGTTTGGTTTACTTGCAATATGATTTTAACCATAATCTACTAAATCGAGGTGCACTCGTGTGTGGGTCATTTATCATATCCTCGAACGATTCTTCTAACATATACATCTAACAATGAATCATGAGAACAGCTGAATAAGAATTCAGCCATTAGTACAAATGTGTTGCATTGGTATAATTAGGTATTAAAATAAAATAAAATATTTAATAGTAATCACATTATTCGGCTATTTTTAATTAATAGCAAATTATGGGTCGTTTAATGAAAAAACAATCGCATAAAATGAAGATTTCTTAGTACTAACTGTACCTGGAAATATGATATTTTGCATGATGAATTATATCTACCAAACATAGTTACACTGAACTTTGAGCCAAATCAGAATGCGTTAAAAAGCTTCGTTCATAACTTTTATTTAAAACATTGTAGTGTTTTATGAAATATCAAATAAGACTACTCTATTCTTACAACAGCCATATTTATGGTACATATAACATACATGTAATATGATAAGCACTATCGTGTATCAACAACCTCTTAAACATGCTACACGTGTCTACGAATCTGACAAAGTACTTGTGTATGAATACTATTTTCGTGTCTACATTGTATCTACTTAAACATCCGATGTAATACATGATGCAAATTCAACGGCAAAATATAATCAAATACATTTACCTAAAACTATGCTTCAATCTTTACATTCGTAGCAACATAACTCAGTTTTCTAGTTTTATTTAGTTTACTAAAATTTTCAAAATATTACATACATTTGTTCCATGGTTTTAAACAAAAATCAATAATAGTCCAGGAGCCAGGTTTCAAAAAGGCCTTAAAGAGGATTTTTATTTACCCCATCTTGTAGAAAAAGTCCATTGGTATTTTCGAATAATAGATACATTCAGGCTATGCCAGATCTGAAAGTGGTGCAGATTTTTTTAACAGGGGCAGCAACTCTGGCTTCCGAGCTAATTTACGAATACACATGGCATTCTTAATTCTGGTGTGAATTTTTCGTTTATGTATTGCCATGTATCGTATGTGGGTGGATATTATTCAATTAATGTTATGCATCAAATGGACATACAAAACTGACCAGTTTGAGGTCAAGGTCAAGGTCATTTCAAGGTCAAAGTTAGAGAAAATAGCTAAAAATTGATATTTTACCTCAGTTCTTTCTTCGAATGGCATATGTTTGGCATCAAATTTCGTTATTTAAATGATAGCCGTGTTGGTAAGTGCATATTCTTTCATTATAAGCCATTTGTTTAATGAAAAAAGTCATGTCTTTGTCAAAATAGCTATTTAATACATATGCATGCTGGCCGAGAAGGCATTCTTTCTTCTATTTTCTAATATTATTAAATTGTTCATGTATATATTGCTACATATTTGCATGGATATTATTCATTTGATTATGGTCATCAAATGGACCAATATAATTGACCTTTCTTGGGTCAATGTCAAGGTCAGTTCAAGGTCAAATCGAGAAAAAAGCAAAAAATGGACATTTCCATTCTGTGTTTCTTCGTATAGCATTTGGTATGAATGTAAGTTGCTTATTAAAATGATAGCTGTGTTGGTTAGTTCATATTCGTTCATTTTAAGCCATTTGTTTAATAAATAGTTTCGATTTTGTGTGAAAATAGATATTTTGCATATGACAGCTTACGAAAACATTGCACGAGAACCCCTGACATTCTATGATATAATGTAATGCATGTGTTTGTGTATGTAGTGAGACATACATGTATATTCAGGGATACCACCAGTATTCATTTGATTATTATTACATCAAATGTACAAACATCTTAAATAAGTTTGTGGTCAAGGTCATTTCAAGGTCAATTTTAGAAGAATAGCTTCAAAAATGATATCGTCTCAGATCCGTAGTTCTTATTCTCATGTATGTTTTGGTGTTATTGAATATATATAATATTATGAACATTGTAATATCAATATCGTATTGAAAGTTGTTTAAAATACTGACCATTACAAGGTCAGTATCAATGTCCTTCCAAGGTAAAACTGTGTTTTGTAATGATGCAGTAACAATTTATGTGTTTGCTCATTTGTTCTTTTTACAAGCTGGGTGTGTAATCATGTATTGAAATCCATTCCATTATCTGCGAGTGTTATAAGTTAAGTTACCAACTTTCTAGGGCTTTTTTCAGCTGTTAGGCCGCTAAAGCACCCTTTGACATTTCAACTTTCCTGGTCATTGGGCTACCTATATATAGACACTGCCCTCACAGGCACCATTTTATACCATGGTGGAATTGAGCATGTGGGACTTGCTCAGATAGATTAACCAGTTGTCCAGAGGAGGGTCGAACCCGGGACCTCACGATCCCGAAGCGCGCGCCCTACCTCAAGGCAACCGCTCCCCACATTATCAAAATCTTTAATGAGGAAGTATGCTTAAAACACACGTTAATCTGTGTGTCGGCCTGACGGTAGACGAAACGGTTTCCGAGCAAACGCCTTCCCAATGATTGATCCTACTATCCTTAGTCTTTTGGTAAGTTGGTTGGTATGAAAAAGCAGATATCAATGATCCTGATATCAGCATGTCAGTATCACTATTGTCTTTAAATGAATGAACACACCAAATGGTTTCCGACCAATAAATCGAAAACGATTGGACTTTGGATATTTAAAAGAGTTTGGTCACCATCAATAGATGCCCCATTGATTACAAATTTCTTTGTACCAAGAATAAGGAATGTAATGGATGTACCAAATATGTAAGTCAGCCTATATGGACTAGGATGGGTATACTAATATGGATTTGGCTGTACTTGATTGTGGTGTACTAGTATATTTGATGGAGCATTGGCTGACCGATCTGGCAAATGGTAATGCTTACCTCCTAAGATAAGGATAGCTGCACAAAATAGCGATTGGTAACCCGTTATGGTCAAGTCTTTAATGGTTTACTTCGTGGTGAGCTTTGAATAACTGTACAATACAGTAGTGATTACCAAATGTGGTATGAGGTAGCTGTACTCAGTGATAGTGGGTACACTCATAGGCCATACTAGTAGGGCCTGTTTTTCGCAGTGAAGCATATCAGATAACGCCAGATATGACTGTACTAATTAAGCATCCATTTGGAATTCAATGAAATAATTTGAAATCCAGAATGGCTAAACTAATGATAGATACTCGTATGTACCCCACTAAGTGTAGTTTGCTCTGTAAGGAGAACGAAGACATTTGGTAAATAGGCAAATAAACTGTTAACGTTCTATGTGGACACACTGAGTGTCACAGGATGTTTTGTGTGTTAAGTATCATACAGTATTAAATGATATCTGGCTCAAGACCTGATACATGTAATGTATGACATTGGATAGCTATACATGTACATGTACTTGGCAATGAGGAGTACCGCATATAATATAACCTGAATATGGCAGTACACCGCGGAGTGGACCAACCCTTATGGCCTGGTATGGACATGCAATGCTGTGGTATCTATCCCAAGGGTCGGGGGTATCTGTATCCTGTAGCTATGTCTATCTATTAGGAATTGGAAGGGTTCTACATTGTATTAATGGGTATCCTGTAGAACCAGGTATGGCTGAATTATGTGGTGGTGCGTACAGCGTATGATGCCGTAAGGCTTCTAAAATATTATGTCGTAGTGGATACATGTACGCTTTTAGGCCTGAGATGGTTATACACAGTGCTAGTACTACTTTGTGTTGAGTGACTATATTCCGTTGTGTTAGATGCACGTATCTGTGACATTATTTACTTATTGCAGTGCTAAATCACTTTGGTTATTGCAGTGGTGACTACACTATAGAAGTTATGTTGTACTAGAATTTTCCATAGGACTAGGACTGTCTGCCCTTAATGGTTATGAGTACCACATAAGAATCTAGTGTGGTTCAAAACACTGCCAGTTACAGCTTTCACAGGATCTATGACGTGCACATTACTACTAAGTACGGGTATCAGATGTCTTTGTTGATATATATCAGTGTAAGGAATAAACATACCATAACCAATTCAGTACTAGCTACCACAAATGAAATATCTCATCACAGACCGTAATGATACTCAATAGCACCTTAGACTATAGCTAGACTTTATGTGTTATACAATACACACCATAGCACTATACAGGCATCGAATGCTAAGTTATGTGTCAAGCACAATATTTTGAATAGGAGTCGATGATGTTGTCAAATTCCCACCGGTCAGGATGCGTCTGTTTAATCTCCCTGTATTCCCCGGGCGGGCAAAACATTGACTGGTGCATTATTAATTATTACGCGAAACAACCGCCATCCTATGCCGATGCTGTGCGCATCACCATGTTATTCAGTCATTTCATGCCTGATATTTAACTACCACTGGATACACCTGTCATAGGCCGTACGTATTGCTGTATAATTGCTGTATAATGTGTTGGGGGTACGCCATATTGTCCTTGTGAATGTGAACAACAGTTATTGTGCCCTAGACAGCCACAAAAAGTAGCTCATAATGGGTCTCCAAAGAGACTGGAAATCCTGATGGATTTAATGATATGCATTTACATGAGAGCACTTCCAAGCAGTGCCCCTGTGAAACAACGGCGTATATAATTAGTCCGAGACTGGCATAAAACATACAGGCATAGTGATTTTGCAAGCATTTATAAGTAGTCTTGCATACTTGCTTGAACTTAAACAAAATTAATGGTCGTTTAGGCAATATTGTGTACAGTCCATTTAATAAAAAGCGAGACAAATCAAATTTGCAATTTCCTAATAGATTTGAATTCAAGCATACGTGAGAATTACAAATACAGAGAGGACAAATCAATGTTTAGTTATTTTCTAACTTTGATCCTGAAACGACCCCAAAGTAGTTTAGATGCTTGTCCATTTGATGTCCATAATATAATGAATAGTATTCGTGAACATATGACTCACTAGATAAATAAACACATAAATCACATTAGATCATAGGATCCCAGGGGCTGTCGTAAAAGTTTTCGTAAACTGTCGCATGCACAGAAAGGATATTTGAACAATGAAAATGAACATTTTCATTAAAAAATTGGTTATAATGAAGGTATATGAACTAACCAACACATCTATCATTTAAATAAGCAAATTAAATTCATATAATATGATACACGAAAGAAAAACAAAGTGGAAATGTCCATTTTTGCTGTTTTTCTCGATTTGACCTTGAACTGACCTTGACACCAGAAGGTCAATTATTTTTGTCCATTTCATGTCAATAATCAAATGAATAATATCCGTGCAAATGTGTAGTAATATATACATGAACATTAAAATTATATTAGATCATAGAATACCAGGGGTGGTCGAAAGAATGCCTTCTCGGCCATCATGCATATGTATTAAATGGATATTTTGACAAAGAAATGATGGTTTTATTAAACCAATGGCTTATAATGAAAGAATATGAACTAACCAACACAGCTATCATTTTAATAAGCAACTCACATTCATATCAAATGCTATACGAAGAAATGTCCATTTTTTACTTTTTTTCTCGATTTGACCTTGAACTGAACTTGACATTGACCTAATAAAGTTTAATTATGCTTGTCCATTTAATGTCCATAATCAAATGAATAATATTCATGCAAATATTTAGCAATATATACATGAACAATTTAATCATTTTAGATCATAGAATACATGTACATTTGTATCAGTGGTGGTCAAAAGAATGCCTTCTCGGTCAGCATGCATATGTATGAAATGGCTATTTTGACAGCGAAAAAATTATTTTCATTAAACAAATGGCTTAAAATGAAAGAATATGTACTTACCAGCACGGTTATCGTTTAAATATCGAAATTTGATTCCAAACATATGCTATACGAAGAAAGAACTGAGGTGAAATATCAATTTTTAGCTATTTTTCTCACTTTGACCTTGAAATGATCTTGACCTTGACCTCAAACTAGTCAGTTGTGTATGTCCATTTGATGCATAACATTAATTGAATAAAATCCGGCCACATATATGGCAATATATACATAAACAAAAAATTCACACCAGAATTAAGAATGTCATGTGTATTCGTAAATTAGCTCGGAAGCAAGAGTTGTTACCCCTGTTAAAAAAATCTGCACCACTTTCAGATCTCGCATCCGGCTCTTTCTGAAGCCTGCATGTATGAATTATTTGAAAATACCAATGGACTTTTTCTATCAGATGGGGTAAATAGATTTTGAATTTCTTGCACCAGCTCCTAGACTATAATCAAAACCAAAAGTCATTTTGTCTGTTTCACATTTGCCGTCAGACTAACTTTGGTATTATTAACAAAAACGTCATTATATTTCAACAAAGAATAATTTGTTGTCTGCCTCACAATGCATAATTCATGTCAGATGCGTTATTATTCACAAGCAATCCATCACGAAGCACTTTATAATGACAAAGCCGCACAACTAACACACAATTTTGTTTTCTATAATTAATTGAATTATCTATGTATTGGTTATGTTTGGTTAATTTCAATGTGATATTCCAGAGGAGTACTACTAACAAGCACATACGCGACAATATATGTGAAAAGCGATAGCTTCGAAACCGGTGATAGCGACGATGTTAAAAGATAACCAGTACAGAAGTGACTTGTTAGCTCATGGGATGATGAAGTGTTTGTGTATACTGCATGTAGTTATCTGATAACGCCATGATATGCAAACAATGTGTCGTGAAGAACTGATCAATGGAATATAGACAATTTGACAATTAGAAAATCCAGCATGTCAAAATAATGAACAAAACACGATGTATGAAAAGTATGCTATCCAAACAACATTTCGGCAAAGTTTGATTACTTTTGGCCAAGTACCCTCGCAATAAAGCTACAGTAAAGTTCCGCTAATAAGACCACTTTGATTATTTTGAAATCATGCAAATTGTTGCCATTTTAAGGCTCCGAAGTATTCAATTTAGAACAAAAAATGTCCGCTAATAAGACCGATTCGCTATTAAGACCACATTTTTGACTGGTCTTATTAGCGGAACTTCACTGTAATAAGTACATCTCAAGATAAGTTGGTTTATTTACATCATGATAATGACAATTGCAGTGGCATAGTGGAAGGGCGAACATTTTGGGGTCGAGAGGTACCAGGTTTAACCCTCATCCACTGGTTAATTTCTTTGGGCAAGAATAATCCACATGCTCCACTCAAGCAAGGTATAAATTGATACCTGTGATGATAGTTTCTTTTCCTGGTAGCTGCAGATCGATATTTCTCCCAGGGGAAGTTAAAAAGGTGGTTGAATGATTGAACATCTAAAACAACCCTCAGAACTTTTTTGCAACTTAATTGTGAACATCTAACATGTACTGTATCACAGTGACAGTACATCCTTTAACAGCACAATGTTGTCATTTTACACTGACAAAACAAACAACATATATTTGAGAACCAACATCCGTATAGGATGGTCTCTTGAGAATAATTCTCGATGAATTTACTTACATGTATATATTTATGACATTAAATAACGCTTTATCACTTTTTTTTCCATTTGGTTTTACGATGCGACAGTCACTGTCAATTAGTCGCCTAACCACGCTTTTTATAATTGGATAGTGATGCAAGTCTTTATTGTGACGTACCGTTTCTATTATGTTTTATGTTGGTTTCTCCATTCGCGTTTACGATTTTATGCAAGCGTTATGTTCAAGACAAACGATGTGCCATGCCCTTACCAGCTAGACATTCATACGATTTTTTAATAATGTGTGACCGCTTGTCATATGTAGACATGAGGAAATGCATTTCGATAATAGATTATAAATATGCTATTATTAGTATATTTGCCACAACCACACATTTGCAGTTCATTTTATTATTGCTTAGAACAAATGGTTCGTGTTCTAGGACACGTTTCAAAATTATTTCTTAGTGCTTCAAAATGCTTCCTGTTCAGACATATACACAAAGTTGTTTCCTGATCTACTTACGAGACTCCACAAGTGACAGGCATTATATACAACCACATGTTTAGCTTGGTCACTATGCAGATGTTTTATAGAACCTTCAAACGATTTGTGAGTATGGTACATGTATACTCGTAATTTAGCATTTTGTTTCTTAGTCTAATGCTGTACTTCACTGGAACATTTCTTGTGTTATGAAAGACAAAACTCCAAATCGAATGCAACACAAAATCATTCAAATCTTCAAGAACAAACATCGTTACATAATTAATGTGCTATGTAAAACATATAAAACTGTATTAAAGTCTGTAAGTCTGTATTAAGGTCCAACTTGTATTTGGTTTGACATATGTACGTCTAGAAGACACCATGTATATCATAATTCTATCTGAGAACTGTCAGGTAATTGCCAGCCCGTCAAAATTCTTTGGTCACATAGTCACATATTGTCAGTATAATCTTAGTTTATGGAAACAGCTGCTCGTATATATCGATGTGCGAGAGTAATACCAATAGTCTAGAAGATTTGTTTTAGGTCTATGATCAAGTTTATTATCCTCGTCAATAAGTGTGCCGGGTCGAGGGCATCCCAGTACATGTTGGAAGAATGTAATGTCATATCAACTATTTGTTCTGACTGAACAGTACAGACACTGATTTTGAGTTTTCTTCCTATTGAAAGACAATTAAGTAGAATCGTACTTCTAACATTTAATGACAGTATGTTTATGCTGTCATATTATCATATATTTCCACAAACATAACTTGTCATAACAGTTGATCCATGTTTCGAACAAATAGTACGTATACATATAACAATATTAGTTTTAGAATTATATTTGAATGATTCCTGTTTTGCTGCTTTTGATAATATGATGACAAAGAGCGAATATATGCATGCCATTCATAAGCAGAGTAATATTGAACTATGCATGTTTTTGTGTTTACAAATTGTTTCGGGTAACAACGTATCAAGTCAACTGGTAACAATGTGTTTTAATTTGATTAACAACCGTGTATAAATATGTAGTTTGATGAATATTACAATCAACAAAATAATTTTCAAATATAATTTATACCAAGATTACTTTACTCAAGCAGTTTACAGCCCTTCTGTACATTGACTATTATAAGTGTGTATTGGTGAAACGCCGATATACATGTATACAGAGATACTCACGATTGTCTCAAATTTACTTCCAAGAGAGACACCGCAAGTGACAGACATGATATACAGTCACATGCTTAACTTTGTCACTATGAAAATGTTTTATGGACCAATCGTATGATTTGCCAGTCAGGCATGTTATAAAAAATTAGTAGTAGTTCTGCATTTGTTTTCAGCCCAATGCTGTACTTCTCTAGAACATGTCTGGTGTAATAAGTTTGTAGTCACATAAAACACTCAGACAACACTCCAAATCGAATGCAAAATGAAATAATTTCAAATCTACAAGAAAAACCATCGTTACATTACTAATATGTCATATTTATCATCCTATTTTGTTGCAGACATATAAAACTGTATTAAAGTCAAGCTTGTTTTTGGCTTGACATTTGTACGTCTAGGCGACGCCATGTATATCATAATACTATCTGAGAACTGCCACATAAACGGCTTTGCGCCATACTTCATTGGTCACATAGTGTTAGAGTAATTGTTGTTTATTGAAGCAGCCACTCATATACATCGATATGCGAGAGAAATACCGTTAGTCTTAGAAGACTGTAGTATCAACTATTTTTAAGTAAACATTACACGATACTTTCCACGAGGACATATCTTAATTTCACTCAAATACATTGTATCCACAGAAACACCAACTATACATGAAAATGCGTCCCGATAAAAGAGTATCATACATAAAAGAGGCCACAAATATCCAACATGGATAATATTATACAACTCATGGGTATATTAAAATGTCAATTGGTCAGAAACAGTGTGAAACAACACAAATTACAAACAAAAAGGGATAATTGGCTGCGTGTCTGATATATCCATTAAGGAAAATGACGAAAAGCATCGAGGACTACGCGTAGGCTCATATATTATTTTCATTTTTTGCTGAGCAACACATAACGATTTGCGTGTTCAAATGATTTTGATATTAACATAGACAGACACAAGGTACCAAGTACATCACCCATTACACAGGAAGTCTGTACATGTATAATAACCGGGGTATTAATACTCACAAACCATTGGTTAAACAAAAGAGGTCATTGGTGGTATTCCCAAACATCTCTTGATGTTTTAGAAATGATGAAAAATCTAAGATTAAATTTAGATTAAATATAGCCATTGCAAATAACGGAAGATCATTGGAAGAAAAAAAAATATTGCGTGGCTCAATTGTTTATTTTTACACTACGAAATTAACCATCGCTGCGGGTCAATGTTCTTAGTCAGGCAGATTATGTTTTGACAATTTCTGTAAAATATTAAATGAACTAAAGCGTTTTGTCTGACTGTCGATGAGAAATCACTTCGCAAATGAATTGAATTTTACACTCTTGAGATATTGTTATTATCAATCATCTGTTCTTCTGTTGTTTTTCACAATGCTGGAACGGTGATATCGGGAACATAATAAACGTACCAAGTAAAACATAATACTCCGCACTTATTTTGATACATGTAGGTGATTAGTTTTTCATAAAATATATCTGACAAACATGTTTGTATCGTCACTTTAATAGTAACAAGCAGATGTAATGGAAACTGACAAAGATTACACATATCTCGACTAGGCACGTATGTGTATTGTATGTTTCAAAATAAGAACCAGTGCAAGAAGAGAAACAACAGAAGTACAGATTCCTAACAATGTCATAGATTACTTTAAAATGACGTCGGACGAAATAAGTATAATCTTTAAGCTGTTACCAGAAACACTTACATATTTGTGTACACATGTGTAAGTTTTCGTTGCAATAGAATAACGATGAGAGTTCATAAAAATACCCAGATGTTGTATACTTTTTTGGACACCCTGTACTACTATTACTTTTCGATCGAATGGGGACATGTATTGAATGTTGTAATGATCAGACAATTCTAAGTCAAATCTTGAAAGTGACTGCAAAGCCTAGTTACAATGTTTCCTTCAAAGCAAGGGTACCAAACAGATATTACTAGCTGTGGCCCACACAAATGGTATTTCAAGTACGCCTAGATGTTTGTATTCATCACACACAGAATAAAACTTGCTTGACGTTTGCATTCAGCTTAATAACATAAATGAAGTAAACTGAACATAGCTTGTACTTAGAAAGGATTCACAAATCATTTAATATTTGTTTTGGCATAGCTCAACTTAATATGGATTGGTGCATGTTATTATAGTTCACTATAAGTTTGCAACATCTTCCTTTATTTCAAATAATGCTTATTTCGCGAAAGAAAAGCCCTAACAGAATATCAGATAATGATACAAATGAGTCATTTTCGCTATTTACATCATATAAGTCTTATGGTTCATTTCATGATTCTAAGTATCACGTACGAGTACTGCAAATATTTCGGCATTCAATCAGGAACCATTATCTCTGTACAAATGTTAGTTGTAATGTAACGAGAGTAGACAAATGCGTTCGTATTTCACTAAACAATATGTCATATATTATATGCGTGCACAACTCTACTTATTTATCCATTTGAATGTTATATTCAATATGTGCTTTGAGGACTACTGTCAATAATCTCTGCAACAGTTGATATATTTATTACGCATGATTAGCATAACGTAGTTTCTTTTTAGTAAAATTAGTCTATACATGTATATCATAATGCTGCTTACAACATTAAATTGTTCAATTTAGATAGTTCTAATTCCTATTTAACATTAAAATTCCATCCATTTAGTATATTATAAACTTTGCAGTAAAGACTTATAACTACCAACTTGATTAGGATAACTTTTAAAATTTGTAAAATTATGTTTCTTATTGTTAAGGTGATTTTAAATATTTGGTTTCATGAAATAATTCAATATCTTAAATAGTTAAACGAGATTTCAGTAACAGTGAGGTTTTCATTGAAAAAGTTACAACATCGCATTAGGTTACAAACCACTAAATGCATCCGCGGAATAAACTCGGATACACTCAAATAGTCCCTGTTCAAACTTTGCTTGTGTTTAAATCGTTATATGCTTTGACAAGGTAGAAATGGAATCATCTATTGGGTTTACTGGCTTTGTACACATTTATGTATTGAATCTGTTTTATCTTACATATTTTGATATTTTTGCCAAAATACCACAGCGAAAGTAGGTTAGGGTAATACCCAGATTTGGCCGGACAATCTTTCCTATATGATATGCGACCCCTGGTTTTGTTTTTATTTTCTTAAGCCTCTTCTTTTCATTGATATATGTCTGCCACCTGGCCATAAATTTTAACACGTTTCAACTTCACACTGACTATTGAAACTTTACATTGATACATTTGCATTTATTTAGTGGGTTGTGACCATTATAACGCCAATACCTCTTTTATAATAATTGGTAAAGACTCCCTTCTTCTCCTGTTTGTTTAAATGTACGTATAGTTATGCCATTCGATGTAAATCGTGTAAAACCATCCTGCTTTCCTGTCAAACACAACGTAAACAGTTGCAGACACGGTACTTTGATAGCAGGAAACACTGTATTGAAAATTCATCAGATGCAAATATATTTCCTGTAAAATGGCATGTTCGACATTTGCCACCAGAAAGTTATATATTACTACGCGAGTTGAAAGAGGAACGATGTTTGTTTGGGCGAATTCCAAATACGCCGTTCTCGTAAAAAATAAAATCACGCCATAAAAATTTCAGCGTCTGTTAAAGGCAATGAAATCAAATTTAATGATGTTCTTTTAGATTTTGTTTCTGAATAACAACATAATATGACATATCCCATTATATGTATACTTATACTTAAGCAAAAACAGGAAATATTTCTATTTTTGGAAAGTGAATATGTTCGAACCTCCAGACAAAATAATTGTTGGCAAATATACCATTTTTATGTAACTTTATAATGTAATTATATTATTTAGAAACATATCAAACAGAATCTGATGGACATATTTATCCATAAGACAATAAAGTAATCATTTTTCAGGATTTTTTTTTCCAATTTGCGTTGTATTTATAAAACAATGTGGCATTTCCACTCCTCAGATAACCTGAGGGATAATTGAAGCAACATTTTACCGTGGACAAAAACCTACACAGAGTGTTCGGGGGTTTTGATGCACAACGTCGACCTCATATTTTTATAGAAATCATATGTTACGCTTATTTGACATACATGAACATCATGTACCCACACTTTTTAAAACTACTGCTTGTACCATATTCCTTGATCGATTATTTGCTGGGTTAGAATGTGAAGGCGCATCATAAGGCGCTCCTTATGAACCTACTTTCATAAAAATGGTAACTTATCATGTTGACCAAAATGACGTTGTAAAAGTTTGTTTTTCCATAACAAAAGAGTAAATTTCAGACAGCTTGTTCTTGCTTTTCCCAAAATATCGAGTTTGTTCTTACGACCGTTTCATTCTAAGCCAGCGTATTATCTACAAAATGTTAAAGTGGAAGCCCGATACCGACCCAACTGCCAGGGTCGTAGTTAAGTCCGTTAAAGACACAAATTGTGACTTACCGTAAATAATTCAGACTACACGTCAACTCATGCAGCAATCATTGCTCTCGTTCGAAGTCAACATAAGTGTAACAATGTTAGAGAGCCAGTGAATAACTAAATATTGGGATTACGCATAATAGAAGTATATGAATCAAATATAACATGATAAAAATGTGAGTTAATCAACGTTTAAATATAATTTATATTATATGTGACAACAGACGTGTGACACCATGTCTACATGATAGCGTTATTGATGGATTGCTTGTGATTCATAGCAGATTCCCCTTAAATTATGCATTTTAAGCTCACTCGGGGCTTTTCTGAAGGCGACCTTAACTGAGCACATTATATAAATGAATGTATGTTAAAATAAAATAAATCGTTCTAAACACTTCAATAGTCAGACCAGACTAAATCATATTTGCCATAATCCATACGAAATAAACTTAGTGACTGGACAAACCTTTTTACAGATATTTCGAAATATATTTTAGAACAAGATACACTACGAAATGCTTAATCTTCAATAACACAACATCGATGTTGCGTATATGACATTGTTCTCAATACTCGTATGTCAGTTGAGACTAAGAAGTCACGAGACAATTCGTCACTTTCAGCCGTGTGATCGGTCATTCATAACACACGATGCTATGTGTATCACTATACATATTCGAAGGCACCAATATTATGTAACTTGGGAATGCTATGTGCGTGTCGCATCTATATGTACAGTGCTCTACTGGGACACAGTACGAATACGTTCACCAAACATAATACGATATGATAGAGAAGCTCATCATCGTTAGAAAACACAATAGTATTCAATGTGTGAGAAATATGTGACTTGGTCAATATAGAACGTTTTAAATGGATTACTTTTAAATAATAACACATTTGTCATTATTTATGCATTGTAAGCTTATCCAAATTTATAGCGGAGGTCAAAGTGACGTGAATACATCCTCTAAACACCACGTACATGTATAAAGCCTGAAATATAAATTCGCGACGATTATCTTTTTTATTGTAGATAGTGTTCTTGCTTTGGGTATTTGTGAACAGTAGTTATATACCTTTGTTGCCTTTCACTGGCTTTGAATGAGAAGGTCGTAAGTACAGAATCGGTATTTTCAGAAAACAAGAAGCGCATTATGATAATCAGTCTTATATGGTCATAAGTAATATTTGCAACCTTATAATTCTAAGCCAGTGATACATTTACCTTACCATAAAGTATATTATTGTCTGAAAAAGTTTACTACAGTAATACCCTTAATGACGACAATAAACAAATAGGGTCGGACTAAATTATCTCAATTTCTCAGAAATGTCATAATCCAATCATTATGGCACTGAACGATCGAGTTACACTGTCACTGGACAGAGCTCCATCTTTACCGTACGAGACAAATAATTGATAATGCCAAAATAGCATGTCCTCTGACAATAAATGTGCTGTATTTGTTTAATTATAAAACCTAATGTCAGCGTTCGACCAGATAATAGTTCGCATGGACAACGAGGTAAAAGTTCGCGAAGGCAGTGCCCCCAGAGGACACTGTATTTTGATGCTGTGAAACGCATTGTGGATACACCTGGGGATTACCAAGTACATACAGTATACTCAGTAATGCAATAATATATATTTGGGCGTTGTATCATCTGGATGATGCATATGTCATCCTCAAGTGAATGATAAACCTTTGATAGAATGACATTGAGTAGGTGTATGTGGACCGTATCTATCATACCACTATCAAGTCTTGCATTCACCATCGTTAACATTTTACTTCACAATTGTTGTTTTAGAGAGACCTATATTTAGCTTGCAGTGAAAATGATCTAGTTGCACCTACAACAGTCTAAAGATAGTCAGTTTGGACATGTTTAAAACGCAACTAGTGTTAGTTAAGTTATACTAACCAATATACAAAAGGTTGTTTCGCGGGCACTGGTGCCGTTTTCAGTGAATGATAAACGTGTCATGGGTTACATATTCTGAACGAGGTTGTGTCTACGACTCTATCTTTCGGATTCATTGCACAGGTCTTCCCCAGATGTTTGATACTATAGCAAGTCATTTGACAAGGATCAGACCGAATGACTTTGTACTTACGTCTGTTTCAGCTGAACGTACAAACGTACATATCGATGTTAAAGAGTGACATTTGACAATGCTTGAACTTAGTATTCGTGTCACTAGTAGTTGCATACATGAACGTGAACGGGTTACATGTTTTGATATATTCTGCCTCGGTGCTGCTGTCTGCACTATTAATTTGTTTCTTATACGACTCGTAAGTAGCGTTGTGATTTAGTAATGAATCGGTCTAAAGACTTCGACTTCGGAGTTAATAACTCGTATTTCAAGTTTTGCACAGTCGATTGATCTGTTTTAAATGTTAGATGCCGTGTGAGGTCCAATTTCTTGCTTTTTCAATTATGTTCGATACCCTACCTAATGCTGACCTGCGATAACGGTTTTAATGCTGTTTTTAATTCAAATCGAGTTGTTGTTTAAATTGTTAACTCAATATTCCTTAGTTCTTAGGGCACTTCTTTGAATTATTAATAACACTTATCGTGTATGACATATCACGAAATTGCCATAAAGTTGTTTTATAATACTGGTTGGCGACTACATATCGGTATATTTGATATTTTAGAAGGTAATTTACATAATATTTTAATATTTTATTAAATGAGGTTATTTCATTATCGTCAATACATTTGTTAATGTAATGTATACATTGTGAATTTCAGTAGCAATATAGCTTTTATGCTAACATAGATCAATTCGCTTGCTTAGAATGAGAAGGTTGCAAGTAATTACTATGTATGTCCTTATAAGACTGATACATATTTGAAATCTGCTAATCTGCTATTGAGCTTATTGTCATGAAAATCATGTCATGTTGACAAAACTGAAGTCGAAGGAATTATTTTTCCATACATAAAGAGTAATTTCAGACAGTTTTTTGTTTTCTGAAAATATTGTTTTGTATTTAGTTTTGTTATTACATTTGTACCTTCTCATTCGAAGACATGGTTATTGTTCTGTGAATCATTTACCTAATACATTGACCCCACATACACTTCAAGGCGTTAGCCGTTGTTTTGTAACAAAAAATATTATTTGCATATCTTATCCTGATGGTGGATAGTAATAACTATCAAAAATATCTTCCATATTTAGATAAATGCGATCTCCTGGACGCGCAGCTGTGGTCGACTTTGACTTTGAATGAAAAAGGAAACGAAATAAGTTTGCTCCATTTTCAGGACACAATCATTTTTAAATAACGTAGTATTCGTATAAAAATAAGTAAATTTACTATTATTATAAAAGCTTATCAATTATCTTTGGAAAGAACGAATCATCCATTAGGGCAATGTTAGAGTTTATAACCTACGATACATGTCTAAACGCTTGTTATGAATGGTTTATTGCATCTGCTTTGATGTCGAATGCAAGTGATAAAGTAAACATCTTTTAAGTATTAATCTGACCGAAGCAAATACCATTACAAGAGACAATGGTGAAAAAATAATATTTGTAATCTACTTAAGATAATAACTTCATTTCTAGCAAATATAAATATATTTATTGTGTTTTCTTATGTTCTTAAGGTAAACACTGCGGGCGTTTGAGCTAGAACACATTGTCGATATGAAGAAGCTAGCAAAAAACCGTTCATGGCAAATTTGACAGGACAGACAGCACTTAAGGTGGTATATATGCGCGCCTTTCATCTAATCTTTAACATCTTTTAATATATCGGACATATCACCTCAAACAATATTGAAGCCATAAAAATGGTGTGTCGCAAGGCTCGTTTTCGATATGCATGATTGCCTCAAATGACATACCATTATAGGAGAAGTGCCTCACTTATATGTGAACAGTATTGAACATTGATATTTTCAGCCTGAGACTATATATTTGAACGATCTTTAAAAAAAATCTAATGTTAAACATATGAATGTTGCGCACCATCTTTTTTATCTTATTATCATTTACTTACGTTTATATGGCGTGATTGGGACAATGCATGATTATTTTTGTTTTCCTGATTTATAATTGGATTTCCGGATATGCTCGAGAGGTAGAATGTACTTCCATTATACAAAAAACAGCACAAAAGTACAGATGTTATCCTCAGTGATCAACCATGCAATTAATCGTTGTTAGAGCCAGGAAACGACCACGCATCACAAGGCCAACACCCAAAGCGGCATTAAAGAACTGACGGAAGGAACAGCGTGTCACTTCAGTGATCAAACATGCAAGTAATCGGTGTTAGAGCCAGGAAACGAACACTCATCACAAGGACAACATTCAAAGTGGCGCACAGCATAAACTATATGTAATGCATTATTGAAATAAACAACGGAGCCATATGTTGATTCAAACGTTACAAATGGGTTGCACACAAAAAACACCCATTATAACAAAATGGATCAGTGATCATGGTCGCCTGACGATTTTGATACACGTTTTAAATATTAGAAGGGTACATACTAGTCTTTGAACGAATTCACACATTTAAAAGCTGTTTTGGTATAAATTTATTGAGCATTTCCAACAAAACTACAGCTAAAATGTGGCTGCACATCGCAGTGTTGTGTGAAAGCATTAGCACAAGCATGTGTGCTATGTAATAATTAATTTGTAAAATGCGAAATAATCTTCTAATTACGGATGTTTGAGGCAATGTGTTCAATAATAAGAATAAAAACAATTGCTGTAACTTCCATGCGTTGCTGGACTTTTCTAATTCCATTGTATGAGTATAATACAATTAATGTCTTCATTCTGGTTTGAGTTTCACAGATTTCAGATTCAGATAAGATGAAACAAAAGTCAATAGTGGACAGTTTACGAAGCATTGTATATAGTCTATCTTCAATACTGTCCGACTTAATCAACCAACGAACAATAGACACTCTCTTCTCCGCTTTACATTGATAAAAGTCTTTACTGGATTGATGAATGCACTCGAGCTTAAACTACATGTACCTGAAGGTGAAACAAATGAGATAATGCGGTGAAATCTTAGGAAATAACGCTGACTTACATCTATTACAGTAGTTCAATCTAGAATGTCTGACACCCTATTTTCGAACATTTTATTTCTTATACTTTAAACTAAAGTATACCAGACACTACAAATGACTTAGAATGGACTGTTAACTATACCACGAAGGGTGTTTGAATTGGAATTCATCTAATGATTCACCCTCCTTGAAAACTTGAGAGATTCGGCTATATCAGTATTACTCAACACTTGATTATGATATTCATCGAGATATATACAGGCTCTATTGTCACTGAAATGAAGCTAACACGATATTTGAATTAGCCACTGGGTGATTATGTTATTGCATTAAATGATGTAAGACTGATGGTCGGTTCATATGGTTTGCATATTATAACTTACCACAGGCATTTTGGCTAATGCACATGGATACGTTTGTCTGACGATGTTATGACAGAACATTTGTCAACGTATGTCATTGTATGTATATTGGCTTTAGCATGTTGTATTATTTTGTTTTATAACCAGTTCCATTTCCCTTAGGTAATGATATGTTTATACACCAGGGGATTGTTAAATTAACAAGCTTTATTGTGACTGATGTAAACTCCAGACAAATTTATTTAATATCCATCTCTATAAATGTGAAAACTTGGTAACCGAGTTTATACTGTCTAACTAGGTACTAAAATCAGGATATTTTAAACGACATTCTTGCTCTCGTCAAGCCTACATGCCATGCTGGCCTATTGTTCATCTGCTGCTACGTAATCATTCGCATTTAACTTGATGGACCGTTGTATGTCGTATCTTGCGTTGATCTGCATTAACATTTAGAAGTCTTATTAAACCTAGGCTCTGTATTAAGTAACAGGCGACTGTTGTCCTGGTTACTTTTATTTATAGAAGTTATGTGATTTCTTCCTATTTGGAAACAATATTATTGTTACAGCCTATAAAAAGCAGTTGTGTCATTTGTTATTTGGTGGATTTATGAAACTAATTTTGGTAAACAACAATATTTACCATAAGAGTAATATTCAGTTTTATAGTGGTCATAAACAGACCACACTATCTTATTTATAGGTTTACAGGAAATCAACCATGCAGCACAAATAAGCTATTTGTGCGCAGGTTCGTACATGTAATACCATACATCTGCGTCAGCTTTAATCATTTACGACTTATGACTGAGACAATTGTATTTAAGCTTCCGAAATGTCTCGCTTAAGCATGTTTAAAGCTTCATAATCATAACACGTTTCAAACAAATTAAAATGCTAAGCTTTCCAGGAATGTCAAGAACCTTAATTATAATTTAAGTTTACTAGTCTCTTACAAAATGTACCACGCTATCAAATACAATCGACTAATTAAGCAACTGTATCGCAGTACAATGATATCACATTAACCTATGTTTATGTTGTCATATATTTTCACACAAATTGTAATTACAGTTGATCAATGTGTCGAACAAATAGTACGTATACATATAACAAGATTAGTTTCAAAATTATATCTAAATGATTCCTATTGTGCTGTTTTGATAATATGTTGACAAAGTGCTTCCTGTTCAGTGAATCACACGATTGATTCGAAATTTACTTTCAAGAAAGACACCACAAGCTACAGACATGGTATACAGTCACATGTTTAACTGTGTCACTATGAAAATCGTAACTCTACGTTATTAGTCAGTCAAATGTTGTTCTTCTTTGAAACATGCCTTGTGTAATAAGTTAGTAGTCACATGAAACACTGGGTACCAGACAGACAACATTCCAAATCGAATGCAAAATGAAATATTTTCAAATCTTCAAGAAGAACCACCGTTACATTATTAATCATTTGTGTCATGTTTAGCATCCTATTTTATTGCAGACATATAAAACAGCAATAAAGTCAAGCATGTGTTTGGTTTGACATACGTACGTCTAGACGACGCCATGTATATCATAATAATATCTGAGAACTGCCATATAAACGGCTTCTCGTTATATTTCATTGGTCACATGGTGTTACACCAATCGTTGTTTATGGTAGCAGCCACTCGTATACATCGGTGTCCTGGAGAAATACAAGTAGTCTTAGAAGACTGTAATGTCATATCAATCATTTGTCTGATTACTGGTAAGCAGTACACGAAACCTCCCACGAGAACAGATCTTTATTTCAATCAAACACATTGTATCCACAGCAACACCAACTATACATGAAGAAGCATCCCGATGGAAGAGTACTAGTATCATTCATAAAAGGGACCAACATGAATAATATTATACAACTCATGGGTATAAAAAACTGTCAATTGGTCAGATGCTGTGGCAACAAAACAGTGTAAAACAATACGAATTACAAACAAAAAGTGACAATTGGCTGCGTTGTTTGAATATCCATTAAGGAAAATGACGAAAACCAAGGAGGACTACGCGTACGCTCATATACTAGTATTGTTTTCATTGTTTGATGAGCAACACATAAAGATGTGCGTGTTCAAATTAGATTGATATTAACATAGACATAAGGTTCTAAGTACACATCACCCATTACACGGGAAGTCTGTACATGTATAATATTCGTTAAACGAAAGAAGTAATTGGTGGTATTGTCAAACATCTCTTGATGTTTTAGAAATGATGAAATATTTCATTTAACATATGCTGGAAGATAAGATTAAATGTAGATTCAACATAGCCATTGCAAGTAACAGAAAATCATTGGAAGAAAGAAGACTATTGCGTGGGTCAGCTGTGTAGTTTTTTACACTACGAAATTAATCATCTCTGTGGGTCAATGTTCTTGGTCAGGCAGATTATGTCTTGACACTTTCTGTGAAATATTAAATGAACTAAAGCGTTTGAGATATTACTTTGCAAATGAATTGAATTTTATGCACTTGAGACATTGTTATGATCAATCAAGCATCTGTTCTTCTTTTGTTTTTCACAATACTGGAACGGTGATATCGGGAACGTGATCAACGTACCCAGTAAAACATAATGCTCCGTGATTAGTTTCTCTTCAGACTCATAAAATATGTCTGACAAGCGTGTTTGTATTGTCACTTTAATAGTAAAATTGGAACGTATGAGTATCGTATGTTTCAAAATAAGAACCAGTGCAAGAAGATAAATAACAGAAGGACAGATTCCTAACAGTCATTCTAGTCATAGATAACTGCAAAATGACGTCGCGGAAGAAATAAGTATAATCTTTCAGCTGCTACCAGAAAAACGTACATCTTTGTGTACACATGTGTAAGGTTTCTTTGCAATAGAATAGCATTGGGGGTTAATAAAAATACCCTGATGTTGTATACATTTTAAGACATTCATACTATTAATACTATTAGATCGTAGAATGGGGAAATGTATTCAATGTTGTAATGATCAGACAAATCTAAACAAGGTATTAGAAAATCCGACAGGGGAGCCAAGCACAGAAATCAGAAACACCACGACACAACTACCCTGAGCAGTGCCCACGGAAACCCATGCCAAAACCGCGACTAAATGAGGCACAACAACCCCGGGGCGTGACCTAGGTTAAAACACTAAGGACAGTGACCTAACGTTATGCGACCTAAAGAGGCACAACTACGACTAGGAATTGGTTGGAAAACAATATTACATATTCCTAGCAACAACATGTACAATGAGCAATGCCCACACATAAGCCGAAGAAACAATTAAAGATCCAACTCCCCGCCGATAAAATGTAGGATGACCAACATTCACAAGGAAATTATATAATAGCGGTTATTACCGAATAAAGCGCAGCCAAAACTCGAACAAATTCCTCCAAGGCCACACTGCACGGCGAACCAACTACACAAACCCGTGCCAAAACGGTGACTAAATGAGGCACAACCACCCCCAAAGTCAAATCTTAAAAGTGACTGCAAAGCCTAGTTACAATGTTTCCTTCAAAGCAAGGGTACCAAGCAGATGATACCAGTAGTGGCCCACACAAATGATATTTCAAGTACGCCTAGCTGTCTGTATTAATCACACACCGAATAAAATTTAGCTTAATTACATAAATAAAGTAAACTGAACATATCTGGTTCTTCGAAAGGACTCACAAATCATTAACTATTTGTTTTGGCATAACTCAACTTAATATTGATTAATGCATGTTATTATAGCTAAATATGTTGCAACGTCTTCCTTTATTTCAAATAATGCTTATTTTGCAAACAAGAAGCCCTAACAGAATGCCAGATAATGAAACAAGTATACGTTGAAATAAAACAAATGGGTCTAGTCCGCTATTTACATCATAAAAGACTGATGTCTCATTTCATGATTCAAAGTATCACGTACGAGTACTGTAAATCATTCGGTATTTAATCAGGAACCATTATCTCTGTGAAAATGTAAGTTGAAATGTAACTTGAGTAGGCAAATGCTTTCGTATTTCACTAAACAATATTTCATGTGCTATATGCGTGCTAACAACTCTACTTATGTATCCATTTGAATGTGATATTCAATATGTGCTTTTAGGAATACTGTCAAACATGTCTGCAACAGTTGATCTATTTATAACGCATGATTAGCATAATGGGATTTCTTTCAGTAAACGAAGTTCATATGTCATAATGCAGCTTACAACATTCCATTGTTCAATTTAGATAGTTCTAATTCATGTTTAACATTACAATACCATCCATTTATTATATTGTAAACTTTGAAGTAAACACTTGTAACTACCACCTTAGTTACGAGTACTTTTTAAAATTTGTAAAATGACGTTTCTTATTGTTAAGGTGATTTTAACAAAATAATTAGTTTCATGAAATAATTCAATGTCTTAAATGTCTGAACGATATTTCAGTAACAGTGAGGTTTTCATTGAAAAAGTGACAACTTCGCATTAGGTTACAAACCACTTAATGCATCCGCGGACCAAACTCGGATGCACTCAAATAGTCGTTATAGAAACTTGTGATTGTGTTTAAATGGTTATATGCTTTGACAAGGTAGGAATGGAATCATCTACTTGGGTTTACTGGCTTTGTATACATGTATGTGATGTAATGAAACTGTTTTATCTTACTACTTATTTCGAGATATTTTGCCAAAATACCAAAGCGAAAGTAGGTTAGGACGGAATGCGCGACTATGAAACAATGTTCACCGCGTTTGACGGACAAACTTTCTTATATGATATGTGACCCCTGTTTTGTTTTATTCTCTTAAACCTCTTCTTTTCATTTATATATGTCTGCCACCTGGCCATAGGCTTTAACACGTTTCAACCTGGGACTGACTATTGTAACTTTACATTGATACATTTAAAACAAAATCGGGTTCGCATCGAACCATCCTGTTTTCATGTCAAAAACAACGTAAACAGTTGCACACACGATAGTTAGATAGCAGGAAACTATGTATTGAAAACATTACATGCAATAATATTTCCTGTAAATTAGCATGTTCGTCATTTGCCACCAGAAAGTTATATATTTACTATGAGAGTTGATAGAGGAACGATGTTTGTTTGGGCGAATTTTAAGTCCGCCGTTCTCGTAAAAATACAATAACGCCATAAAAAGTTCAGCGTCTGTTAAAGGCAATGAAATCAAATTTAATTATGTTCTTTTAGATTTTGTTTCTGAATAACAAAATAGTATGACATTTTATGACATATCCCATTATACGTGTAATAACACTTAAGCAAAAGCAGGAAATATTTCTATTTAAGGAAAAGTGAATATGTTCGAACCTCCAGACAAAATAATTGTTGGCAAATATTCCATTTTATGTAACTTTTCAATGTAATTATATTATTTTGAAACATATCAAACAGAATCTGATGGACATATTTATCCATAAGAGAATAAAGTAATCATTTTTTAGGATTTGTGTTTCCAATTTGCGTTGTATTTTTAAACGCAAAGTGACATTTTCCACTCCTCAGATAACCTTGGAGATAATTGAAGCAACATTTTACCGTTGGCATACACCTACACTGAGTGTCCAGGCACAGTGTCGACCTCATAATTTTACTTAAAATCGAATGTTACGCTTATTTGACATACATGAATATCGTGTACCAACACTTTTTAAAACCACCGTTAGTACCCTATTCCTTGATCGATTATTTGCTGGGTAAGAATGTGAAGGCGCATCATAAGGCGCTCCTTATGGACCTACTTTCATAAAAATGGGAACTTATCATGTTGACCAAAATGACGTTGTAAAAGTTTGTTTTTCCATAACAAAAGAGTAAATTTCAGACAGCTTGTTTTTGCTTTTCCCAAAATATCGAGTTTGTTCTTACGACCGTTTCACTCTTAGCCAGCGTATTGTCTACAAAATGTTAAAGTGGAAGCTTGATACCGACCCAACTGCCAGGGTCGTAGTTAAGTATGTTCAAGACACAAATTGTGACTTACTGTAAATACACGTCAACTGACGCAGCAATCATTGCTCTCGTTCGAAGTCACCGTAAGTGTAACAATGTTAGAGAGCCAGTGAATATCTGAATATTGGGATTACGCATAATAGAAGTATATGAATCAAATATAACACCATGAAAATGTGAGCTAATCAACGTTTGAATATAATTTATATTCTATGTGACAACAGACGTAAAGCACCATGTCTGCATGATAGCGTTTCTGATGGATTGCTTGTGATTCATGTCATATTTCTCTTAAAGTATGCATTGTAAGCTCACACGGGGCTTTTCTGAAGGCGACCTTAACTGAGCACTTTTTATAAATGAATGTATGTTAAAATATAATAAATGTTCTGAACGCTTTAATAGTTAGACCAGACTAAATCATATTTGCCATAATCCATACAAAATAAACTTAGTGACTGGACGAACCTTTTTACAGATATTTCGAAATATATTTAAGGACAAGATACACTACGAATTGCTTAATCTTCAATACCACAACATCGATGTTGCGTATATGACATTATTCTCAATACACTTGAGACTGAGAAGTCACGAGACAATTCATGTCATCGGTCATTCATAACTCACGATGCTGTGTGTATCACTATACATATTCGAAGGCACCAATATTATGTAACTTGGGAATGATATGTACGTGTCACATCTATATGTGCAGTGCTCTACTGGGACGCAGTACGAATACGTTCAGCAAACATAATACGATATGATAGAGAAGCTCATAATCGTTAGAAAACACAATAGTGTTCAATGTGTGAGAAATATGAGACTAGGTCAATATAAAACGTTTTAAATGGATTACTTTTGAATAATAACACATTTGTCATTATTTACGCATTGTAAGCTTATCCAAGTTTATACGAGAGGTGTTCAACTTATTTATGAACAGAAAATGAACATCGATATTTTGTTACTCTAACAATCAAATTGAATAAAATCTTTTATATTGTGAAAAGTGGTGTTTCAAGAAGTATATATAATAATTGTAAATAGCCAATACGTTACGGTTAAATCATAATCAGCATTAGGATAGAGGGTGTTGTTATTTGCTTTTTAAAGGTCTAAAATTCGTAATAATTACGTTTACATTTTCCTTCTTTAATCGCTGTTCTTGTATCAACCAGATAGAAAATTTAATTGTTTAAGCATGAGAAGACTTCGACATCCACTGTTTGGTTATAATATATATCAAAATTATATTCTTAAGTTTTTTATTTTGCGTTCTATATGGTGACTTGAAGCTGAATATGGATGAAACACTATGTTTTTGGAACAGTCACTAGGAACGATATGTAAAACTTTTTTGTTGAAAATCTGATTTGAAACGGTTTGTACATAGACTACAGCCTTCAACAAAATCAATTTGATATTGATTTGGATGTGCGTATTTCCATAATAACAAACCCAATGCCTTTCCATAAAAACGGCCGCGAACACCCAAATCTGGACAAACATAAACTTCTCCCTATCCTTGTGACCTTTTCTAAAATAGCAAACCATAATCTATTTTAGCATTCTTTAAGTTTTCACCATTGCTTCGCCATAATGAAACAATGTTTTCACATAATGTTGTTTATTTCGCATTTCTAGATTCCAAGACTTATTGCAGCGAGGCATGTTTTTTCTTGGTTTTCAGCGTAGGAACTTCGAATTTTCCCAGAACTATGTATTCAGCAGTTTCGAAATAATGTCACTGATAGTTTCTATGGACACTCCTATCTATGAATTATTCCACGTTTTGCTAATGGATTCATCATAGATATCATAAAACCAAATTAACTTTATAGTGTAGGTTTTGGCAATGTTGGGCAATCTTCAATTGTTGGTGCCATTTCTCAGTAACTGGAAACAGAACATTAATAACGCTTCTTACGACTAATATTACTAATGTTCTCATAAAAATTGCAAAATAAAACATTGCACATGCTTTCTTGATGCTTATAAAAGGGCTATTTTGCCTTAAAAACAGGAAAAACCACATCATCTACTAAATTGTTGTTTTAAGCTTTAACCAAATAAAATATACAATGTATGATAATCATATGTTCGAATTAAAACATTTTCTCACATGGTTTAAAAAATATATTTCAATTGTTTTTATTCAATATTGCAAAATCGGTGTTCAAGTTTTGTTCATAAATAAGTTGAACACCTCTCGTAGCGGAGGTCAAAGTGACGTGAATACAGCCTCTTAACTCCACGTACATGTATAAAGCCTGAAATATAAATTATCTTTTTTATTGTGGATAGTGTTCTTGGTTTGGGTATTTGTGAACAGTAGTTATATACCTTTGTTGCATTTCACTGGCTTTGAATGAGAAGGTCGTAAGTACAGAATCGGTATTTTGAGAAAACAAGAAGCGCATTATGATGATCAGTCGTATATGGTCATAAGTAGTATTTGCAACCTAATAATTCTAAGCCAGTGATACATTTACCTAACCATAAAGTATATCATTGTCTGAAAAAGTTAATATTGTTTACTAATACCCTTATGACGACACTAAACACATAAGGTCGTACTAAATTATCTCAATTTCTCAGAAATGTCATAATCCAATCATTATGGCACTGTACGATTGAGTTACACTGTCACTGGACAGAGCTTCATCTTTACCGTACGAGACAAACAATTGATAATGCGAAAATAGCATGTCCTCTGATAATAAATGTGCTGTATTTGTTTAATTATAAAACATAATGTCAGCATTCGACCAGATAATAGTTTTCATTGACAACGAGGTAATAGTTCGAGAGGGCAGTGCCCCCAGAGGACACTGTTTGTATTTTGATGCTGTGAAACGCATTGTGGATACACCTGGGGAATACCAAGTGCATGCAGCATATATATTAGGCGTTGTATCATCTGGATGATGCATATGTCACCCTCAAGTGAATGATTAACCTTTGATAGTATGAAATTGAGTAGGTGTCTGTGGACCGCATCTATCATACCACTATCTAGCATTGCATTCACCATCGTTAACATTTTACTTCACAATTGTTGTTTTAGAGATAACTATATTTAGCTTGCAGTGAAAATGATCTAGTGCACCTATAACAGTCTAAAGATAGTCAGTTTGGACATGTTTAAAACGCAACTAGTGTTAGTTAAGTTATACTAACCAATATACAAAATGTTGTTTCGCGGGCACTGGTGCCGTTTTCAGTGAATGATAAACGTGTCATGGTTTACATATTCTGAACGAGGTTGTGTCTACGACTCTATCATTCGGATTCATTGAACAGGTCTTCCCCAGATGTTTGATACTATAACAAGTCATTTGACAAGGAACAGACCGAATGACTTTGTACTTACGTCTGTTTCAGCTGAACGTACAAACGTACATATCGATGTTAAAGAGTGACATTTGGCATTGCTTGAACTTAATATTCGTGTCACTGGTAGTTGCATTGTGAAAGTGAACGCGTTACATGTTTTGATGTGTACTGCCTTGGTGCTGTTGTCTGCACTATTAATTTGTTTCTTATAAGTAGCGTTGTGATATTTGTAACGAATCAGTCTTTTACTTCGGAGTTAATGACTCGTATTTCAAGTTTTGCACACTTGATTGATATGTTTGGAATGTTTGTTGCCGTGTGAGGTTCAATTTCTTGCTTTTTCAATTATGTCAGATACCCTACCTAATGATAACCCGCGATAACGGTTTTAATGTTGTTTTAAATTCAAATCGAGTTGTCGTTTATATTGTTAATTCAATATTCCTTAGTTCTTAGGGCACTTTTTTTAATTATTGATAACATTTATCGTATATGACATATCACGAAATTGCAATAGTTATTTTATAATACTAGTTAGCGACTACATATCGGTATATTTGATATTTGAGAAGGTAATTTACATAATATTTTATAATTGCATTAAATGAGGTTATTTAATTATCCTCAATACATTTGCTAATGTAATATACTGTATACATTTTGAATTTCTGTAGCAATATAGCTTTTATGCAAACATGTATCAATTCGCTGGCTTAGAATGAGAAGGTTGCAAGTAAGTTCTATTTATGTCCTTATAAGACTGATACATATTTGAAATCTGCTTATCTGCTATGAGCTTATTGTCATGAAAATCATAACTTGTCATGTTGACAAAACTGAAGTCAAAGAAATTATTTTTCCATATATTAAGAGTAATTTCAGACAGTTTTTTGTTTTCTCAAAATATTGTTTTGTATTTAGTTTTGTTACTACCTTCTCAAACTAAGACAGAGTTATTGTTCGGTATCTACGATACATTTCTAAACACTTGTTATGAATGGTTCATTGCATCTGCTTTGATGTCGAATGCAAGTGATAAAGTAAACATCTTTTAAGTATTAATCTGACCGAAGCAAATACGATTACAAGAGACAATGGTGAAAAATAATATTTGTAATCTACTTAAGATAATAACTTAATTTCTAGCAAATATAAATATATTTATTGTGTTCTCCTATGTTCTTAAGGTAAACACTGCGGATGTTTGAGCTAGAACACATTGTCGATATGAAGAAACTAGCAAAAAAACATTCATGGCAAATTTGACAGGACAGACAGCACTTAAGGTGGTATATATGCGCGCCTTTCATCTAATCTTTAACATCTTTTAATATATCGGAAATATCACCTAAAACAATATTGAAGCCATAAAAATGGTGTGTCACAAGGCTCGTTTTCGATATGCATGATTGCCTCAAATGACATACCATTATACGAGAAATGCCTCACTTATATGTGAACAGTATTGAACATTGATATTTTCAGCCTGAGACTATATAATTGAACGATCTTTAAAAAAAATCTCATGTTAAACATATGAATGTTGCGCACCATCTTTTTTATCTTATTATCATTTACTTACGTTTATATGGCGTGATTTGGACAATGCATGATTATTTTTGTTTTCTTGATTTATAATTAGATTTCCGGATATGCTCGAGAGGTAGAATTATACATTATACAAAACAAACAACACAAAAGTACAGATGCTATCCTCAGTGATCAACCATGCAAGTAGTCGTTGTTAGAGCCAGGAAACGACCACGCACCACAAGGCCAACACCCAAAGCGGCATAAAAAACTGAAAAAAGGAACAGCGTGTCACTTCAGTGATCAAACATGCAAGTAGAAGGTGTTAGAGCCAGGAAACGAACACTCATCACAAGACCAACACTCAAAGTGGCGCACAGCATAAACTATATGTAATGCCTTATTGAAATAAACAACGGAGCCATATGTTGATTCAAACGTTACAAATGGGTTACACACAAAAAACATCCATTATGACAAAATGGATTAGTGATCATGGTCGCCTGACGATTTTGATACACGTTTTAAATATTAGAACGGTACATACTAGTCTTTGAAAGGAATTCACACATTTAAAAGCTGTTTTGGTATAAATTTATTGAGCATTTCCAACAAAACTACAGCTAAAATGTGGCTGCACATCGCAGTGTTGTGTGAAAGCATTAGCACAATCATGTGTGCTTTGTAATAATTAATTTGTAAAATGCGAAATAGCCATCTTCTAATTACGGATGTTTGAGGCAATGTGTTCAATAATAAGAATAAAAACATTTACTGTAACTTCCACGCGTTGCTGGACTTTTCTAATTCCATTGTTCGAGTATAATACAATTAACGTCTTCATTCTAGTTTGAGTTTCACAGATTTTAGATTCAGGTAAGATGAAACAAAAGTCAATAGTGGACAGTTTACGAAGCATTGTATATAGTCTATCTTCAATGACTTAATCAACCAACGAACAATAGACACTCTCTTATCCGCTTTACATTGATAAAAGTCTTTACTGGATTGATGAATGCACTCGAGCTTAAACTATATGTACCTGAAGGTGAAACAAATGAGATAATGTGGTGAAACCTTAGAATATCACGCTGTTATTCATCAATTAGAGCAATTCAATCTAGAATGTCTGACAACCAATTCTTGCCTATTTTATCTCTTATACTATAAACTACAGTACGACAGATACAAATGACTAAGAATGGACTGTGAACTATGCCACGAAGGTTGTTCAAATTGGAATTCATCTAAATATTTTCACCCCTCCCCTCAAACAATTATATAAGTATTATTTAACGCTTAATTAATTATGATACTCACCGAGATGTGTACACGCTCTTTTGTCAGTACAATGAATTAGCCACTGGGTGATTATACTATTTCATTAAAAGATGTTAGAGTGATGGTCGGTGCATATGATTTGCATATATACAAAAAATGTACCTAACCACGGGCATTTTGGCTAATGCACATGGATACGTTTGTCTGACGATGTTGTGACAGAACATTTGTCATGCATGTCATTTAATGTAGATTGGCTTTAGCATGTGCTTTATTTAGTGTTATTACCAGTTCCATTTCCTTTTGGTAATGATAGGTTCATACATCTGGGGATTGTTGAAGTAACAAGCTTTATTGTGACTAATGTAAACCCCAGGTAACATTAATTTAATACTATACTCTATGAATGTAAAACGTGGTCGCAATCAAACTTACTCTGTCTAACTTGGTACTAAAATCAGGATGTTTTGAATGAAATTCCAGTTCTCGTCAAGCCTACACAACAGACTGGCCTATTGAAGGTGTGCTGCTAACAAATATTTCGCATTTAACTTAATGGACGTTGTTTGTCATATTTTAAGTTGATAAAACGTTTAGCTCCAGCATTTACATTTAGAGATCTAATGAAAACCAGGCTATGTATTAAGTAACAGACGACTGTTGTCCAGGTTAGTTTTTTAAAGTACGAATGTACGAGATGTGATCCGCTTAATTATGAACATAAAATGAACACCGATATTTTGTTACTCTACGTAACAATGAAATTGAAAAACAACTTTTATTAGTTATAATGTGCCCTTCCAAATTAGAAATAACATGCTTGTTTCAGATTACAATACGTCCTTGATTCATTTGGTATTTGGTGGTTGTATGTACTGATTTTGGTTGGAATGGAGGTTTCTTTTATTATATGTGATGTCTTCATCGTGATCATTGTATTAGCGGTACTTGTTGCTTGACAGAGCCACAATACTGACACATTGTAAGAGTCGTGTCGTAATGATGAATATATAGAATGTAGTGCCTTTAACTTGAAAGTAAAAAATCAACTATACTCTCAGAACAAAGTTGAAGTCCTGTTAGACAGTTAGAGAAAAATAGGGATAACTAGTTCAAACAAAATAGGAACAAACATTCTTGAATGTCATTTAGTGAAGTGGTATAAATACAGACACACATTTGTTGCTATTACTGTTTTGTGCACCATAATTGTCTCAATGACGGTACATTGAGTGAAGGATTTTCCCAGCTTATCTCCACTGGACACATTGTTGATGACACACCGGATGAATTGGCAAATTGGAACAAAGACACCTGAGGGTGTTCGGAATTAACGCATTTATCTTGTTATGTGAGAAAGTAATATAGAAATGTGACATTTGAAAGAACCTTCCCTACAGTGGCGTATCATCTGGTTAGACTAAAATGAAAATATAAGACGGCAAAGTTAAACATACATAAGCATTTTGAGTTATATTTCTACTTCAGCTACTTCAATATGTCATGGCAAAATGAAACGACAATGTCCTTAGTTAAGTATTTTGTTCATATGCGCGTTACTGATGGTACGGAAATACAAGGCTGTTTAGCTTCATGACACATGTACCAAGAATGTTAGGGTGAAATATCTAACTTCCATTTGTCTGCGAACAAGCGTTTTCGATGATTCGTGTACTTGTGTAACGCCTACATTTATTATGTCGAAAGTTCTTTACAAACAGCATGTTCATTAAATAGACAACTACAATTGGGTCCCAAGTGTACATGGTTTGAGGATATATGTGGCATACGTTTTCTTCACTACGATGTCCGTACAACGTATTACTGGTTCCTAAACGTGCAGGACAAGGTGATCTATGCAACATAATTGCTATTCCCTACGATGTCCGATCAGTGGGCTGAATCAACGTCTACCGACCATAGACACAAGATGCTGCTCTATTACAGCAACATACCGGTAATCAGCAAACATGAGCCCCGAAGCCAGATGCTGATATATCCATTCGTGTTGTAAAACAACAACATTAAAAACAACAAGACCAGCTACACATTCGTTCTTCAGTTCAAAGGTATATGTTCAAATACATACTGATAAATTATATTTTGTTTTTGCCGAATTAAGGTCATGTTCCGTCCTAAGGAATGTATGACATTGTGTTGAAAGCAGTCGCATGTTAGAGCTGTGCCTAATATACTGAGCAAAACAGCTAACCGAACGTTTTTTAAATTTGATTATTTCAGTATCTTGTTAGTGTACAAACCTAAAATTTTGTATAGTTATTTCACTAAAGATTGTGCACCTAATCCAGCTTACTACATGAATATACATGGCAAAATCACTCATCCATGACGAAAAAGCTTCAAATCACATTTTTGCACGTTGTGGTCGATTATTCTCGAATTGCACGAGTTTTGTGAGCATGCTGTGTAGCATGGGTGTTTGTAAGTCGGAAAAACAAAATAGTTTGTCAAAAACATGGCGTATTTGTCAAAGGTAGGGTGCGAAAGAGGAGCCATTTCGCTCCCTGGAGGGTATCAATCAGACAGATCAGTTTTACACAGATTTAAATTATCACAAACATCAGTTCCTTTTATGTCACGTGTGTGTGAATACCAATGCACATAAAAATACCCAAAACAGTATATTGGGAATCACAGGAGCAAAGAAAAATGATAAATTCAAGTGGGATAACTCTTGCATAATTTTACTTCTTTTTAAGTTCATTCACAACATTTCTCCATGAAATTGTATTGTCATACATTAGTGAAACACGTTGACTTTAAAAAATAATACATATTAGTCCTGAGCGCTTTTTTGCATGTGTTTGAAAAAACGTGTTTTCTCTCCATTCAGAATATAGGACACTTTTGAAGGGCGTTCATCAGGTGTTCGACAAATTGTTAATGCAGCTATATGCCCGCTTTGGTAATAAAGATTGTTTTAAGAGCATATTCTGATAACGGAAACAAAAATAAATATCAAAATACTGAGAATAACATCAAAATTAAGTCAATAATTACCCTCATTTATTCATACAAAAGATAGTCGACCAAATTACCTCCCCTTGACCATTGAAAATTAACATCATAATTTTGAAAAATTTAAAATTCCATATTTTTGTGATCAAATAGCATTATATCGAGTTTGACTATTTGTTTTATTGATTTGGCGATTAATCTTTAATGTGTATGGAATAAACCTAAACTCTTTTATAATTTAAAGCTTATTCATAAATTTCAAGTTTATATGTCTTGTTTTGTTATTTCATGGTTCCGTGAACTTCCTTTTCGCATTTGTCAAAATGAAACTACCTAAATCGCTCCTCAAGATCGTAATTAACAAGTACACAAAATTTCGTGCAAAAATATTAATAAATAAAAAGGTTACACGGTACAAACCGCTGCTCATTCACAAAATTTGCTAATTGTACATTTTGTGAATTTCATCTTGATGGGTGATGTTATTAAATACATATTTTGATGATGATGCAAATTAAATATATTGACGAAATTTTACCACCTGCCTTCTAATATTTGGATTATACTTCAGGCCAAGTTTTAGAAAATTCCAATGGATGGTTCTATAAATATTCATTAAAAACTTAAGCGTTCGGTTACCTGTTTTGCTTAGTATAGATAGAAATACATGTAATGCAATCGAACAAGGGATGGCATCACCCAAGAGAAAAAGAGAAGACAACAAATCACATCATGAAATTAAAAGTTATTTCAAAAGAAACATTGCCAAACACTCAATGGATGGCATGGCGTGTGAACGGCGATTATATTCCTCAAGGTAGCAATATCAAAATTGAAAAGTAGAAACGTAAAATATGTCTCTTTATTCCTGAAATGCATTCATTTATTTGAATACAAAATAATGATAATGCATGTTTCAATTGGAATTAAAGCGCACAACAAAAAATATAATGTTGGCATGTTTTGTATGTGCATCCGTTTTGTATGTGCATCTTACAGCCAATGTGCCTCAATCACGCTAGAACAACATAATGTCCCGTACCGTTACCGAAACTGCGCATTGGTGATTCATTTAATGGCTGAATGATGAAAATGCTTGGCATTTTGATAACTGCGTATTGCGAACATGTTCTTGATTGCTATGAGATAAATAGTGTGACTCCACAAAAAGGCAAATACTGCTGCCTGTATTGCTAATCTGGTAGAGATGATGTTTTACGCAAATTTATGGTCGTACATGATAGGGGAGTTTTATGTTCAACTCAGTATTTTCGTCAGCATTCTGCCTATTCCTCATGAAGATCATTGTGTATTATCATAGTGTATGTTCTCGATACATGGTGAGATTCCTGATATAAAAATATATAAAGTCATTCATATTAGAGAACTGTTATTATACCCCTTATATCAACTAGAACTGTCCCTTAGTTACGAGGTAGTTGAATTGGCATCTACGTGACTTAACATTAACAATATATGGAAACGTAATTGTGCTGAATCCGTATTTGACTCATTCGCTGGTTGCCAACTTCATTCATTTGCCGCCCCTAACTAATGGTATAATGAATTATTGCTCCGACTACTTTTTAATGCATTTGCAGCCTTTTGTCTGCATATGTTGTTGCAATGTAGGGTACACACGATAAATATTTCGTGCAACAAATACATAACGATAACATCTTATTTATGGTATTACAATACACGTACACAAGAGTCTTGAAGGCTCTTTTGTCATTTTCCTTAATGGATATATCAGATACAAAGCCAATTCCCAGCATTGTTTGATACATGTATGTGTGTGATTCAGATAACTATATAATATTGTTAATTTCTATGCCTGTTGGTACTTTGCTTTTATGTTTCCAGTGACTTGTCAAGAATAACTGTATCAGCAAAGAGTAATGAGTGAATGTCATTAAAACAGATTGTTTTTGTAACATCTGTGATATTGCCTCCATTTTCCGCAATCCAACTGGGAGTTTGCAAATCACGACCGTACACACAATTTAACCTTTACTAACAACTTTGTTATTATCATCACTATTTGACCACCAGGCTCGATAATTCATATTGTATTTCTTAATAATATCATATACTAGTAGTCACATGTCATTTTTAAACATATGCCTATCATTTTAGCTGAAAAAATATGGCAAATATTTTTTTTATATTTTTTTGGTTTTTTATAAACACACTATAACACACTATAAAACGCTCTAGAAAAAAACACACAAAACAAAAACTTCTGAAGTGAACTTGAAAATGTTGCAGTTATATGTAAATACTGAACGATATTCAGAAGTAATCACGGTATACATTTTGTAATGAAAAAAAACAATCATATAAGGTTTGAGTCTATGCGTTCTGCGTTATATGTACATGGACGTTCTCATCTATAATGCATTCTACTAGTTTCTTCCAAAATTCATTCTCTTCATTTGGTGGAAAAGGGTAGTTAAACACTATATTTTGAACATACATATCACTAAAATTCATTGGTATTTGTTGTGATTCTAACTGTATTATAATTATTACAAATCTTCTCTGTGAGAGTTCCATGCCCTTAGCTTGGTAAAATGTGTACATACATTCTTCATCTTCAATGAATTTTGCACTTATCAGAAACAAAGTTCTTTTAGTGGTGTCAATACATCGATGTATCAAGGAGATAACATTTTTGCCCGCTTCATGTGCCAGGTCTCTTCGTTCAGATATCGTCGGAATGCCTCGTCTCTCCAATTCCATCATAATGTGTTCAAGGACGACAGCGTCCTCTTCAGTTGAAACTATGTATACACCGGTACGATAAGTGTGCTGTATTTCCTCGTCGCCATTAGAAGGAAGTATCTTCATGCAATACGAATAGCATCCCGATCGTCTTTTAAGATAACACCAGCAACAAACTACTATTCCAAATATTGCAAACCCGGAAATAAAAGAGACAGTACACACAATTACAACATACTCGTGTGTAATGATTTCAGGCGATACACTAGTTTTGTTTGAAATGTGTCTATAACATTCACAGTTTTTAGAATCAGGAAGTATACCACTTTCCCAATCAAATTGTATTGTACAGTTACAATCTAAACGTTCACCGTCAACATGAATTAGCAAATTATTGAAGTACTTTGTTGTCTCCCGACAACTTGCTGTCAGTTCAGACATTTTATAATTACCGGACGAATCAATATAAAATAATGAGTCGGTGGCATGAGTTATCTGAGGCACATGTGTTGGACAATCTATTGTAAAATTTTGATCACTCACATTTAAGTAAAATAGCCCATTTGTAGTCATGAAATGATTGAACAGAAAATGTGAATCAATCACAAATTCCTGTAATCTGTTACTTGAAAGATCCAGGAATTTCAGTTGTTTGAACTGGCTGAACGTATCTGTGCTTAACCGTCGAATATAGTTGTAACTAAGGTCTACATATCTCAGAGTGTTATATAATCTATGACTGAATTGTGGCATCGTTTTATATGACGTATGAGACAGATCCAGCATTATTACAGAATAAATATCTGTGTATTCTATCCCTTGTCTGCAATACATGGAAGATTCGTGCATCATAGGAGCGTATATAACTGGTAGTAATTTCCCATCTTTAGATAATCCTATTCTACCTTTCCTCATGTTTCGTTGTTTGTACCTTCTCACGTATTTACCACATATAATGTTTGAATAAGAACCATTTTTCAGTGAAACGTTATAGTTCAACATGTTGATCCATAATTCGAATTCAACGTCTGATCTTATCGATTCAGTTTCAACTTGTTCAAAGAACAGAGTAGCATTCTCTTTTGTTTTTGTCTTGATTTGTTCTTCTATCACTAAATCATTTCTTGTCGGCTTAGCTATTGCATGTGTCAATGTTATACAATCCACCACTATCATGACTATAACAAAAACGGCTGTACTGTTGATTCTGAAAATGATTGTTAAGAGCGTGTTATAAGTAGTTCAATCGTTTAATATATATCAAATAGTTAAAGAAGCTAGACTATGGACAATATACTAGCCAATGTTGCGTTCTATTATTTTTGTTATGATAAGGACATTAAAGTAAAAGACTTAGTGTTTTTTAAGTTTAATAGCTTTTCAGAATTAGATGTTATCCGGAACTTTCTACAATGTGGGTGTCCCCTTATTTTATATGTAGGTACAAACAAATATGGGCTAGTTAGACTGGTTTTGTATTCATATGCAAATACAACTGACCCTCACTCTATTGTCCAGATATGAATATTCAAGTGTCACAAGGACTATAACGGTAAAATTACATGTATTTGTACCTACAGCTTAGTGTAGATCCGGCGTAGGACTATTAGCCTAGTAAACTATCGCCTCGATAAATACATTTTACACTTCCGTATACGTTTAAACAGTATTTGCCAACAACTCGGTGTGTAATGGTATAAATACTGAACACTATGAACATGTATAACAGACTAGTGTACAGTACCATATGCGCATATTATACAGTGCATATAAAATTTATGTATTGTTTTATATTTGATATATCAAATAAATCCTTCATTTTTTTAATTGAAACCTATACGTTTATGTTTATATGTGTTTTTTACACAAACAGTTATAAAAGGTTTGCACTAAATGGAAGCATATTTTTTATTCATGTTTAAACAGTTTAATCGGATTAAAACATGACCACTAACAAATCCAAAAATGTATAATATATGTCCCTGGCTTAGAATAAGAAGGTCGTAATTACTACTTACGACCTTATAAGACTCGATACGTATTTGAAATCTGCTTCACAATGCGCTTCTTATGAGCCTATTTTCATGAAAATCGAAAATTGTCAAGTTGACCAAAATGAAGTAAAGACTAAATTACAGACAGTTTTCTCTTGATTTCTCAATATATCGATTTTGTAGTTACGATCGTCTCATTCTAAGCAACCGTTGTATCTAATGAAATAAATCATTCAATATGGAAAAGCTATAATGTCGATTATTCACAATGTTACGTGTACAAATATAATTAAAATGCCTACCTCATGTTTATATGATAGTGTCTCACAATAAAGATACTAGGTCTACTACTTCTGCTAATTCAGGATTCAACGACAACCACTACAGAGTTTAAATTAAAGTTAAAGTTTACCGTCTAACTGCAAAAAGGGTAATTCCCCAATTTTACCCGATTGATTTTTTGTACAACTAAACAGGTTTAAACAAAGTTTATAACTTCTCTTATGACTCAGTATCGCCAGTTAAACGTGATCGCGCTCGTCTATCGGTAGATTTGGTTAAAGTTGAAAAGAATGATGAAATCAACTTATCTTATATGTAGTTTATCTAAATAAATACATGTATTAGTACTTTGTGTGTTATAGTACGCCGGTGATGATGTTAGCTTCCGTGTACAAAAGAAAACGAAAATAAAATACATATTTGATGTCCAATCTTATGCAATAATGAGGATAATTACATGTTTTACATTGAATGTAGAATTATACACGTTCATTTTACACCAGTCCACTTCTTAATTTATTGTATTTTTATCATGTTGTTGTTTTTGTCCAAATATGTTCATGCTTAGTCGACGGATATGGGACTACGTAATATGTAGTGAAAACATTACAGGCTATGTTCGCTTGGTGTCACAACCTCGTGATGTCCAGATTGATATACTACTGACAATTATATACAAAGAATCTAGGCACTCAAAGTTTATTCTTTTGCGACTACTTTACAATATCGCTGGCTTAGAACCAGAAGGTCGTAACTACAAAATCGATATATTGAGAAAATAAGAGAAAACTGTCTGCAATTTACTCTTTACCTATGAACAAACAAGTTTTTAAAACTTCATTTTGGTCAACATGACAATTTCCGATTTTCATGAAAATAGGCTCATAAGAAGTTCCTTGGGAAGCAGATTTCAAATATGTATGCGTCTTATAAGGTCGTAAGTGGTAGTTACGACCTTCTCATTCTAAGTCATCGATATGTTTAGAAACATATTTTTTCGCTAAAACATATGCGTCTAATAGTTTGTTCACATTACACAGTCATATTACTATGAGACACTCTATGTAACATTATACTCTTGATTGGTGTGCATTCTATCATGTACTTATTTAACCTTGATACTAGTATGTATTATACTACAAATCGTTTGATAAGTCATTCACTTGACTTATCTATGTTGTATAACTGTTATTTATGTATGTGTATTCTTTTTTGTGTTGATGTCATCTATGTATGCATGTATGCATGTATGTATGCATACATGTAGGCATGCATGTACGCATGTGTGCATGCGTCCGTGCGTCCGTCCGTGCGTCCGTCCGTCCGTCCGTCTATCTGTCTGTCTGTACTTTTATGTGTCTTAGTAAAGTAGTTATTGATTATCACTGCCCTTTCTTTAATAATTATTTAAGTTAAACGATACAATGTTTACATATTTCCTCATTCAATTACCGACTTATTAACGAATGACGCTTTCCCATAATTTCTTAGTACGATTGGCAATTCTGGAGAAACGCTAGACTTAAGTTTCTCTCATGAACCAACAAATCGATGGCTGAGAATTAGAAGGTCGTAACTACCAAATCGATATTTTGAGAAAACACGGAAAAACTTTCTGACATTAACTCTTTACTTATGGTAAATCAAACTTTTACAACTTCATTTTGGTCAACATGACAATTTCAGATTTTTATGAAAATTGGCTCATAAGAAGCCCCTTGTGATGCTTATTCAAAATATGAATGAATCTTGAAAGGTCGTAAGTGGCATTTACGACCTTCTAATTCTAAGCCATCGTAATATAGAGCGTCCGTTTTTCACCACTAAGTCTTATTAGTGTTTATATTAATCGAAACGGACGAAAACCAGACATTCATGATGGTATATGTTTTAAATCATGTGTCATATATAATGTATTTATTGCATCATCAAGCAGGAAATAAAGCACTTAAAAAGTCGTATCAATATATATATATATTCAATACATGGCATAAGCCATGTACTACAAATCATCTTTATTACATAATCACAATGCCTTTGTCTCCTTATATATATAATATTTATTTTGTAATAAATCAGTGGATATATTCTTGAAGCAAACCAGCAAATGCGATAATGCTAGACTTTTATGCAACGTAACCCTTCTTTTATAACATAACATGACATGTCATGTGCCACGCGTTTCTTCAATTTTACAAGCGCTATTAAAACATAAAACTTAAAATGAAATTGGGATTGCACCGATTATATAGTAAAAAACTTCGGCCCCTACTGGTAATATGATACAGCCTGTAAAAACTTTTCGTGAAACTACGATGTAAGTATATTAATGACATAAATATTTCGCAATATTAGCAAAATTCAAAAAGACATTTACACACACCAATGCACAAGTTGTATTTTGTATCAAAATGTGCTTGACATCGATTTCTCAAACACTTAAAACAGAGGAAGATAAATAAATATTCCACCTGCAAATGATCAAGTTACAGTTGCATCGTAAATGCGCAAAAAATATAAATTACATGTATAATTTACTATCACTGAGCGTCATGCAGGATTGCCGAGCGGTTTCTCAACCATAATGAATCAATGCGATTTAGTGCAAAGGACAGTGACCTAAGCCAAGGCTTAGGCATGTATAATGCATTGCCCCTGCTTAATTTCCGTTGTTCATGTTTAACCTTAGCCACATCACCGTCAAAGTGAATATATAAAGACGGTCATACGTTAATTATACAGTAGCACGATAAGGTGTTAACACATCTATTCAAGTTCCGTAACAGTTGCAAAAATGCTCAAATTTGCTCAAATGCATCCGTTATTTGTTAGTAGTAATCAGCATACGCCATGTATTTGTTTCGTTAACTTGGTTCAATTTGAATTAAAGCAATGACATTTATTAAAACATATTGTCTTAAATGGCACCAACATTGTTGTGACGATGCACACTACAGTGTCGCAGGATAATAGTATAGTTGATGCAATCAAGGAGTTAGTGTATTGTGTTCTTCAACAGCATGTTACTATACTGAGTACATCTAGAAACGCAACACTGGGGTTACTGTCAACATGTTTTCAAACTTTGTATGATTGGCAACCAAATTGTATTTACTTGATGATATTATATTCCATGAACAATGCAACTGTTACATTGTTTTCATACAGTGCTATCGATGCGATTGAAAAGCACTTGTGTGTATTGTGCGGCTAAAAAGTAACACAAATTGATAAAATCCTATTTTTACAAAATCGTTGTTCTAAGTGAAAAAATCGAATATTGATTAATTATTAATTAATTACACATTCATGACGTCCAACAAGTTGATAAGAGGTGTATGAATCAGTTGTGAACTTGGCATAGATATCGTACTTGCAGAGTTAATGGTCCTATTGGAGAGTTGTTTCACATGGATGACCTGGACATGGGTGGTTGCACACGATGCCAAAGTGCTAATTGAGTGTCTCCAAACGACAATTGGCAGTTCATGACAATTTAGCCTAAGTGAAACCTCCCTATCGACGTCACCGTCATAGGCATCAGAATCAACTGAGTTGGTCCATGTTCGGAATGTTCTGACATTTTTATTCCGAAGTCTAGAACTTTTCTTTTGTAATTTTATTTCCATTTGCAAACTTTACAAAGGATTCGAAGCAATTTACACCAATATTTATCATGCGTAAATGGTGCACTTGGAATTCGTGCGCTTTGTGATTTTCTTGACGCACGGGAGTTACGTAACCCGATCGATAAAATTTGGACAATACCCAAGTGTCTACATGAATTTACAATATTATTACATGAAATTAAAAAATGTATGAACAATGGAAGTAAGGAAACCTCAAGGATGAAAACGTTGCGTTCTAGATGTACTGAGCATATAATTAAATGTTGTACAAATGGTTTGATGATTGGAAACAGATGTTCCACTAATAACGTTATTCGAAACATGTCGTTTATATTGTCAGAACAAGTTCGTTGTGTAGCATCATTCAATGATGCATAAACCCGACACAAAGACAGTTACTTGATGTAACACAGAAACTGTTATTCGTACATTTGATTGTCCAATTGTTCTTTTCCAAGCAAATAGTAATTTCAAAGTAATATTCTGTGGAAAAAACTGAGTTTTCAGCTCTAGTAAGATTTTAGCATATAGTAAGGTCGCGAATAGATTGCTAAGCCAAAATGCACTCACGATGACAACACAGTTACAAACATTATGAAATCTGAACTAACTTAGCGTATACACGGTCACAATAGTAAACTGACGGGAGATTTTAGATTACAGTTTTTAACAGTGTAACAATACAACGTGACTTTTGGCTACAGAACTAAATTTGGACGAAATGGTCTTCACTTCTGAAAACAAAAAGTATTTCATTTATTTAACTATTAAAATATGCCAGCATTCAATGTAATGCAGGACACCTATCAACAGTTTTGTCATTTTATCTAGCACCCTGTAAAACAAATTGGGAAAACGGCATGAAATTGCAACCTTATACGCCGAAGGTTTTACAGGGTTTGAAAGAACGGTTCAGCTACGGATAGAGATAACGTATGCTGTGGAGACATAATATGTTTCCCTAATCGTGGCGTAGTATTTGATACACCATCGATGAAGAAATAACATACTTTTTTTCGAAGTGAAGCAATTTTCTTCTTGACATTGGTAAGCAAAGGTAACATTGTATTCCTACACTGTTTAATATTCCTCTTAACTGCTTTGTTGTGAAACTATATGACAGCACAGCTTCAGATAGATCAGACATGCCGTGAAACATATAGGTTTTGCAATTTTACAAGTCAGTTATATTAAGATGTATACGCTATACTAGGGTATATTATAAATTGTTTGTAATTGATGTAGAAGATGTATAATTTCACCTGAAGGCGTAAGACCTTTGTCAGATTTCAACAATATTGTGAAGAGGATTTATTCACGTAAATGTGTGAAACAAGAACTTGCTGAAAGGAATTCTACATATCGATTGTAAATTGTCAGGAATATACACGGTGTTTATGTTGATATAGCTTGGCGAGTTTTACTCGATCCTGACCTTTTAATTAGCATAATTTAACAGTCTATATAGTGTCTATAATTATAACTAGTCGGGAAGTATCACTAAGACGCTCGAGATGTAATACAAACACACTTTTAGAAAAAATATATATTGCACGATTTACTTTCGGAAATTCGTGTATTCAAAGCAAGAACTTTGTAATATATTCGTGCATGAAGGTCAAGATCAGGTCAGATCCGCCAAGCTATAGATTCACAAAATAATACAACTATCAACTTCATAAAACTTGAACATGAAAAAATGAAACTATACTGAGTTCCAAAAGTTCTGCATCTTAATTAAAAACTCATTTTTTTGGAATAGTTAACGTAAAATAACTTGCGTACCATTAGTGTTTATGTTGAACCTATTTCCGTTGGATTTTGTCACGCTTGAATGATCACACCATCGCAAATGGTAAAAACATCTATTCAAGCACGCATAATTTGGGTTCTTCATTTTCGACTTTATTTTCACTTCCAATTTACTTGCATCGTGTCTGTGTTACGAAAAAACACAAAAGTTAGTCAAATAAGTTAGAAATGTACGCTTATTTTGATTGCAAAAATGGATAATAGTGAACGACTCGTGTATATAAGACGCTAGAGGCTGGTGTTTCACTATAAATGCATTGTGTCGAATTAAATTGACATGTCTCTAGCATAATAAGACTGTTGTATCATCTCCATCGGAAAAACACTGTATATGGCGTACCACACGACAACAGGTCAAGGGTCAATGCCGCTTAACTAGACAGGTAATGCTGCTATATTTTTGCACCAAGAACAACGGCATTGTTGTAGCTTAATTGTAGTCCACCCAACATTAAAATTATGGGAAACTTGCTTTAATGTTGCGTTTTTTAAGTCAAGGAGGTTGTTTCTGAAAATCTGGCCTGTTGTACAAAAAGAGATCATTTTCGGTATTTATTTACGATTATGACCTCCCTTCCACTACAAAATTGTAGTTTATCGTTGTGTGTACTTCATGGGGTGGTGTCACATGTGGTTTTATTAAGGATCGATACATATCTTCAAATAGATAACTGTCATGGATTTATATCAATTACACTTCGCTCTACACATGCGCATTTGAATTATTATAAATAAGTTGGAGAATTTAGTAAAAAAGACACACCGTATATTGGATGCGGAACTTTTGGAAGTCAGTATATATATAAATTAGTGTCCATAATTATACTAGTACATTGTATTTGGTTAACTTTTTTATTCACTGAGAGGATATACTCATAAGGCATGGTTTCTAAATATAAATTACACTGCTTGTCAGTTTGTTTCATTCTTCACAGCACTATTAAGTGTCGTGAATAACTCCTAAACGTTAACGACTTCCTAGAAATGAGTTTCAATTTTTCTTAAACTGCAAAAATGCTCAAATAAGAGAGACAAAACATAATAAAGACTCATATAGTTACGTCTTAAATACTTGTATTTTAAATGATGTATTTATATTTTTTAAGCAAAATAGTATTATATCGAAATATATATGAATATATTATGTATGTTATATTTTTGTGCTAAATATACTATAAATGGAAAATAAACGGTGTCACCCGAAAGGGGCCTCAAATGAAAAAAGGAATTTCTGTAGATGTTTCCATGTACACATGTACATGACTGGTTTGTATGTAAACAATAGCAGCCCGTTAATTATCCCCGTACGTTACATAAAAATGACAATCTGACACCTAGTTTTCGTACGGAAGCTCATTTTTTTTAGGAATGCCAAACTCAATTATAAACATACGAGATATAAACTGTATGTATAGTGCACTACTTTAGATACAAAAACCGGCTCACGAGACACATAAATAAATATGCTACACTCATGTACTGTTTTTGAACAACTAATAACGCCTTTCTGTTTCAAAGTTCGTACTAAATTATTGACTGATTTTATTTACCGTCCTATTACTTTCTTTGTTCCATCGACTAGAGAGACAGAAATATTATACAACATAAAATTCTGACACTCTTTTCTCCTACGGGAGTTTATTTTAGGAAGCATGTCAAATTAAATTATAACGCTGCTAGACATTTAACTGTCTGACAATATGACAGCCTGCCTATATACCTTTGTTGAATATGAAAATATTGAAGTGACAAAACTGGTCAAATTCCAATGATTTACTGATATTTAACGGTTGATATTAATACGGCGACAAATAACCTGAACACAACAGTGGGAATATTAAAATGATGGCATAAATTGACCAAACTGATGTTATACCGCCCTTCGCAAACGTTCCATGAAGCAATTTTAGGTCGTAGTTAATTGGTAACTGTTTGGTTGGGGGAAATATGTTGGCTAGTTTGACTATTTCTACGATGTAACGTCGAATTTGCCCCTCGTAGCCATTACTGACGTTACTATGGCAGCAGTGCCATTTTGTACGACACACCGTCATGCGTTTGAATTATGGTACAATATGTATCATGATTCTTTCTATTTAAATGTAAAGTTTGAAGTAATTTGAACATACGATAAACATTATAGAGCACTTTTCCTGGAACTTTTGAAACGCCCCTCGTATTACACTGATAGCAAAATGGACACAGAAAGAACTCTATAAAAATAAATGGTGCTACCAAATAACAAGAGACAACCCCTATAATGTCAACAATATTATTGAAGAATGCTGGTTCAACCCAATAACCAGTGCATTTTGCTGTGCACGACGATATGTATGCTAATGTTATTGAAATATTGAACTTGAAATGAGTCCATATGTTCTCAAGGGAACCATTTAATGACATTCTATTTCTACAGAGTGATGACAATTTATGACATACACACATAACATAGATAATACAGTTATATTCAAGAATATACTAAGAAATATTCTGTTTAACGAAGTATTGGTACACATCTTGATGAGTGCAAAACAATCTTTATGCCAAGAATACTCGTTCAAAAACAATCGCAGTTAATCAAACTCACGCCGTTTTACCCAACACAACTTGAAAATAACATGGTTCGTGTTATAGTGTACCCATGATTACAAGAAAGGCGGGAAATTGTAATAGATAGGTGAATAAGTCAAGAGTTCACGATTTTTCAGTAGACCATTCCGATCAATATTTGTCAACATGATATTAAAATTGATATAAAAGTAACGCATGTACATGTATTATGCTACACCAAACACTTTTTACAGGCCCAGTGAGGGTAGAAGCATGAAAATGCAAAATGCATAAAGGATTAAAATCCCAGTTGTTAATTACGTGCACGAGGGTGTTATTTAAAACGACTTTGTTCTGTCGAGAACATCGAATAGCCTAGTCTGGATGTCTACTAAGTAATAGTTTAATCAATCATAACATCATAAGGTTTTTCATTTTAATTTATTCTTGATTTTAGGCTTGCTAACGTTTGAGAGTTCAAAGGAAAAGTATTCAACAAAAACAAGTAACAAGTGAGTTGTCTCCTACAGACATGTTGTCTTTATAAATCTCTGGCTTAGAATGAGAAGATCGTAAGTAAAAAATCGTTAAATTTGAGAATCCAAAAAAGAAACTGTCTCAAAGTAACTGCTTACAAATGGAACAAGCTGTTTCAATTTCAGCGTTGTCAACAAGACAAGTTTCTATTATCATGAAAATAGGTTTATGAGAAGCACCTATGCTGCTGATGTATCAGTCTTATAAGGTCGTTACGACCTTCTCATTCACAGCCAACGATATGTAGAAATATTAGGCCTAGCCCCATAGCATCGGGTTTTCATATTAATGACAACCAGTTTTACATTTGATTTCATGTATTTGGTGACCCTACTAACGTTGGTGTTGATGTATTAAATCACATAGTTTAGCTTGTATAGCGTTGACAGATATTTCAGAGCATTTATTTCTATTAACTAAATTGCTTATACATGAGAGACCATGACTCTTTAGTAATTTTAATACATCATATGACAACTCATTTGAAGGAGGTTGTCGTTCTGAATATAATCAAGGGACTATTACGATATGATCACGTTTGAACATAAAGAAATGCATTTGTACTGTATGCAATCTCGAATTTCATGTGAAATTGTAACCTTTTGCCAAAATAATAAACATCCTTTCCAAGATAAAAATGACATGACTAGTTATTACAGGAAAAACACCCATTGTACTAATTTTGTCTCTTTTCTGCCACTTTACCACATTTTAGTATAAAAGGGAAACAGTACCAGGCGCAAAGCAGACGATATGGGCAGAAGTATAGATGCTGCTAAAACGTTTAGGCATTTGAGCTTAGACAGCTAGATTCCGATTAGGACTTCGATGGTAACTATCATCTATTATCATATCATTATGAACCTCAGAAGGTTTACTTTATTGAAAAAACTTAGCCAAAGATTAACGAAGTCACCTCACATAATTTGATGATGTCCCAAGCGAATTTTTATAAACCGTACAACATGACAGGTTTCTATACAAAACGACACATTATATTGTTAGATTGTTGTGTGACTAGTCCCTCTTTTAAAGTAATCTGGCATTTATTGGCATATAAGAAACATTCATTTCTATGTGAAATAATGAATTCAAAAGAAGTATAGTTTAATAATATTTCCTAAACGAGTTTAATATAAATATATCAATCGACAAAGAGTGATACATTCTTTATTTCATATGACACTAGGCATTGATTTATTCGAAAAAACTCACCCATGTATCTTAACATTATACTACACGTGTTACGTATTTAAGTATACGTACTCGCTATACTAATGTGGGTACAAGGAAAGGCATGTGATATAAAATCAAATACGATACATTCAAGTAAATACAACTTCAAACACATGTGAATCAGAATATATTGTCCAGAAGTATTGCGCGAAGTGTGAACTCTACAAACGCTATAATTGTATTAGCATAAACATATAATCATTAACTGTATCATCTAACGTGCTCGCGCATGTGGTCCAGGTGTGGTATTTAATATTGATCTTAATTAGTTGGAGATTCATTCAGAAGAAAGATAAATGAAAATAAGGATAACCAGTTATGTCGTATGTTACTGAGAAGAGTTTATTGTGGTGTGCTTCGATTTGTTGCCCGTATTCTTAAGTCAAATATTGAGTGTCTCCAATAGATAAATAGGAAGCGCCTTATGATGCAGATTTCAAATATGTATCAGTCTTATAACGTCGCCAGTAGCACGTAAGACTTCCTTATTCTAAGCTATCGAATTATGGATTGTTTAGTGGTTCACTGACATTCAAGATGATGTATTAAATTACAAAATATGCGATTGTCTAGCGCTGAAAAATAGCCATATATATCTATTAGCTAAATTGCTTTTACATGACCTTTTAGTGCATAACAGACTTGAAGGATATATGCTATAAAACTTCTAATGCATCTTATTACACGTAATCATTTTTTGTAAGAACGTTGACTACGTGAATATAATCAGGGTTCCTTTGCAATATTGTCTGGAATTGCCTATGATTTAAGATATTTTTCAGGGATTTTCGATTTAAATATTGGTAGTTGCTTATGTCCCAAGTGTATTTAATAACACTAACATTGCCGTGTAAGCGAATCCATTCTCAAATAAATTATAATAACAACTAACTATCGATGAAACTTTTATACCCCTTGGGTTTGTTCAGAATTGTTTTGATAATTTTCATGAAATATGATATCATGAGCATGTATACAGTCCCATATTACCACTATTGCATTGTATAGCATTTTTCATCGATCATCAAGCCATGCTTTACGGGGTTATACGAGGGGTGTTTCAATAGCAATGCAACTTTGGTTGTGAAATTTATTTGCGGTCAATTATTATAGTACCATACGTTGATTTGAGTTAAAACAATTCCTAGTGTTATTTGTCAACTTTACATGCCTTTCCATAATAAAATTAGCATAGTAATGACGCATAACATTGTCACAGTCAATGCAGCTGGGCCTGACTAAAATGGCTAATCAGTATTTACAGCCTAAATCTACCATTACATCTTATGTATTATGTGACTAGTTAAATTTGAAATATATAATAAAATGTATGTTTTCTTACATGTAGCAAGAACAACTTTAGACAATTGATGTACTCAACAAAATATTTCTTTGCTATATAAAAGGTTTTCAGTGGGACAAATGATTGTTAAAAATAAGCTATTGCAATTACCTTGTAACTTTTCAAAGCTCAGATAGTGTGGTAGCATTTGCTAATACTGCACCGTAATTACGTATGTTGTTGAAAAATTTTCAGCTTAATTTTCTGAACATGTAACAATAAAATAAAATAAAATATTTTCAACTTCTTACAGTCTTTTAAAAAAAATATTCTTTTTTCTAAGAACATGCAGATTATTCTGCATGAACAGATAGTGCATTGCATACATAAGACACTTTTCAAGACACATGGCTCGTTTCAATAACATCGTGCTATATAAACACAATTTAAAGGTTATTCAAAACTTGAAAAATTCATGATTTGTCTATCCATAGGCCAAAGAAATTATATCACAAAACAAAATAGATTTTAACATATAATTTTTTAGGCCTGTGGTCAATATCTTCATTGCTGCGTTTAACCCATTGGGAGCGAGTAGACCGTAGTAGAGTATACCTCTGGCTTTATAAATTAACATAGTTTTGAGAGAATGTCAATGAATACATTTAATAGCTTTTTCATATACTGATGAACAATTCAGCACCAAGCGGATGTGCGGGGCAGTTGCGTTTATTATGAAACACTCCTCGTATTAAATAGTTATAGTAACTGACTGATATCAAGCGGTCTAAGAAGTGTGTGTATTTGCACTTGCTAAGTCAGTGTCTTGGTTAATCAGTTTATACAATGAATTGCCCTTGGAACAAATATACACAGTAGCAAGAATTGTAATTCCTTGCGGAACAATATACTACGCACATTGTTGACCTAAGTGTCTGATAGTGATTCAATCGTGTCGATAATCATGGTTCACTGATTGTATTATTGGAAGCTATTATATGGTATACTACGGACAATAACGATTCAATTCAATCACTACTTAGTACGTCGAGAGAGACCTGGTGTCGTTTGCATACAAATAACTTTGTTAATTGTACAAACAAATTCAAAATGGAATAAACGATATTATATAATTGTGTTTGAGGTCGCACCCAATGAATGAGTGTTGTTTGCACGGGGTTTTCATGTGTGGCTAACGGCCGATTAAGTGACGGCCATTAATTGTGTTCTATCATTTCCGACTTCATTGCCCATCGATCACGCAATTCTATGACATGAATCTGGTGAAATATCTTGTACATTGTCTACGGATTGTGTTCTAGTCCATGAAATTCCTACAAAGGAAAGTCACTCAACCAAATGTCTAGAACTGTAATAATGCATTTCGCATTGATATATGTACAACGTATACATATTTAATATATTCTAAGTGTTAATACAAGCAAAAAATTTACATGATATCAATTAGCCTAATGTCATTAGTATTAGCATAATGCATGCATAATACAAAACTACCCGTATATAACTTATGCAATATATCAAGCTGCAGTGAAATGCTAAATTCTCATACTCAAATCAATGTTGTGAACTTTATGTTAAATTGGCAATGCGTAAACGATACGTTATCTAAAGTCGGAAACACTATATTTATTAGTGGGGACTCAATGGGAAAGACAACGCATATATCGCAGGTTTAGAATCAGAAGGTCGTAAGTACAAAATCAATATTTTGAGAAAAGGAGAACAAACTGTTAAAAGGTTACTCTTAATTTGTGTTAAAATAAGCTGTTTCAACATAAGTTTGGCCAACATGACAGGTTCCGATTTTCATGAAAAAAGGCTCAAAAGCGCCTTGTAACGCGGAGTTCAAATATATGCCGTAAGTAGTAGGTACGTCCTTTTCATTCTTTACCAGCAATATAGCCTGCATGTGTCAACATTTATCTATTGAATAGTCATATTTGCAATCAATGTATTATAACACGACTTATGTAACAATTGTATCTGGTCATTTCAGTCTTGTAGAAAAACAAATAAGGTGAAATACATATTTAAATGATTACTAAACGTTAAATGTTACAATCAATATGTTCACTGGAAACATCAAATGTATTTTACTAGTCGTTTAACACAGCTAGTTAAGTAAAATGAATGACATTGTATAACAATTGCAGCGGAAACCAAATGAATATTTGATGACCACATTTGAGCTTTGTTACTTGATACACTCACCAATTTATCAGTGTAACTATACACTGAGCGGCTTTGAATGCGTAACACTTGTGCATTCAATATGTTTATTAATTTAAAATTTCTAGACGAAATTGTGTGTGTTTGTGATAGTGACTGCCCAGAGATTATTTTTACTCCATCTAATCCATCCATGTATTATTACGTTAACGACACAGTGAAACATGAAACAATGAAATGATTGGGTGATGCTAATCGTTTTATGCAAAATTAATAGGAATGCTCGATCGATCGGAAAATTAATGGTGTCCTTGAACTTTGAAGTATGCTAAAAATCAAATTATACTAAAACAAAAGTTATAATGTATACTAAGTATGTACATACAGTCATACACACGTATATACTTTTTAAGTTGAATGTTGCGTTACAATGCCGCTTATTGTACATAGAACTAAGTACGTCTGTACTTTCACACCGTCTTATAATTTAAGAACTGGGAAATATTGTCTGACAAATGTCATAGCTTGGTTTCTCACTTTATTTGATACTATTGCATAGGAAGAATGAAAACAGCCAGCATGGGGTTATATACAATACGCTCGCAGCAGTTTTCGTTAATTTATAAAACAAATCAATGTGATTCCAACATTTAATATCAATTACAAACTCATCACTGGTGTTCAAATGTAAATTCACCATAAGGTTCCCGTCGTCTGGTATCAGCTTTCTCATTGAATTAACTAGCAGCATTTAATATCAATTATGACGAATTTAACCTTTAACGACAGCGATTAGTAACCCAACACGTGCTATTAAGTTTGAATTAAATTATGAAATGGAGGCAATAACGGGGGAAATTAAAGTACGTATTTTTATCGGAGAACATTAATTTTTTAAATGCTGTATAACGTGATTCTGAGTAAACAAGCTACTTTTATAATAGAAAAGGGAGACTTAGTCTAGTGCATTACAAAACGTAAGCGATAAAAATAAAACTGACGATAAATCGTTATTTCCTAGAGCAAGACTAGTGTGATAAATTCGTTGTATTTATCAATAAATCGCATAAGACACTTATAACAAAGCATGTCACTCTGGTTTGAAGAAAAAGAGGAAATCGCACAATAACAACATAATACAATTGGGTAATGTCAGAAATAATGAAGCTTTACCTTTCAACCATTCCCCAATCAATATATGCTATTAAATTTCCTGATAAATGTGTCCACAAGATTCACTTAGTAAATGTGAAGAAAATTGCCAAGTTTTATGAAATTTGAATGAGTGCAAAAAAAGTTATGACAAAAAAGGAGGTAAAAAATGTCATGAGTGTAACAAATTTCCGTGACATTTTTTAAAAATCTTGTTTTGTAATACTTACTAAGAAAATTCAAGGTCTTTCATCATGACAATTACAATTGTTTTGCATTGTCGAATCTGTTGGCTTTTACTGCATACCCATTTCCATGTTCAGATAGTTATAAATAAGATTTAACCAACATGATTATAAAGTTGCTGCTTCGGGAAAAACACCTAAATTTTGCTTTGCATTTTTACTAATATCACAATTTCTTCTAATATATGTACAAGTTAGTCCTTTGCATGTTTCAAACATTTTCTTTCATGTATCTTCTATATAGAAGCGTTAATACTTTTTATGTTGGACTATCGTTGTCTAGTAGGGGACCTATAACAAAATTGTACATGAAAGTGTCATGAGTGAAACATTTTGAGTTTAGCATACTATGTTGAAATCATACAACACTTTATACAACTTTCACCTTTCTGATATAGAAGTTTGTATCACAGATATGCTATCAGTAACAATTATTCATGCTTTTACCCAGTATATATTTTTCTAACATGGTCTTAAGTTATGTCATGAGTGAAACGCTAAATTTGATGTTTTGTGTTGTCTCTTTATTCCTGTCTACCGTTTATACTTTATCGATTAGCATTTGATGTTATGCATTTTTTATCAGGCGAGGTATGGGAATTTAATTAATTCATGCTAAAAACATGCTTAAGTGATATATAATTATTTCATTTGGCACTTTATAATAAAAATGCACATTATCACAACAAAAAACAGAGAAAAAATGAGAATTTTTCAAACAGATTTCCCATTGTTGTTACTGGATTGGTAAAATGTTGTTCAGTGTACATAAAAACGCACATAGAAACTGAAAGTGTTACACTTTTTATCTGTCATGATGGCATTTCTTAGTCTATCCATAAGTGTTACACTCATGACATTGTTTCATAATTTCTGTGTTTGCTAAAATTTAAACTTTTTTAAGGCTGAAAATTTTAACATTTAACACTACAACAGGACGGTTGAAGTAAGATATACTCTTTCCGCTATTCAAAAGTCAAAATATCACCAATAGCCAAACCTCTATGGATATGAAAGTGTAACACTGCTCCCATCAACCAAATCTAATTACTTATTCAGTATTCACACTAACAATTGAACGTCTATATTTAACACAACCGTAAATAACAAATCAAACCTTGAATTTAAAGATAGCAAAAAATGAAATTCACCGATGATTCCGTGATTTTTCTCCGACTGAAATGGGATTTCTCCTGACTATTAAAGGTGTTCGCAACTTAGATACAAATGTACACCTGAAAATATGACATTCGACCTCGCCTTACGACCGTACCTTCATTGCAAAACTCATTATTGGTATGTATGATGTATCTTACAATTCATACATGTTGCTTACAGTATTTTGAAGAAAGATCAATTCAATAAAGGCATGACAACAAGCTACCAGTCGAACAAAATCATGTTCTTTGAATTTTGATAAAAGATTTTGACAATTCCCTCATTTTTGCCCAATTTTAAAATTGTAAATGTCTTCCTGAATGGATTTGTTTACCAGATGGAAGAGATGTTTATAAAACTAATACAGGTATGCCCCATGCCATCCCAATAGTCTAAAATAGTAAATGTCACAATGACCTTGACCTTTAATCTACTGACCTCAAAATACATAGGGATCATCCACTTGCTGACCAAACTCCATGTAAAGTTTAATGATTCTAGAACAAATCGTTCTTCAGTTATTGAACAAAAACAATTGGTCTAAATATGGTATAGGTCTAATAGACCTTGACCTTTGACCTACTGACCTCAAAATAAATAGGAGTCATCAAGTGTTGCTAGCCAACCTCCATGGAAAGTTTGAATATCCTAGGTCAAATTAGTCTTGGGTATATTTGAATGGAAACAAGTTGGTATATTTACGGACATACAGTTAGAGACAGACAGACAGACCGTCAAACATGAGCAAAGCAGTACATTTATAAACCATCATCAAAGATGGGGGGCATAAAATAGTAACCATACTTTTTCTGAGAATGTGGCAACCATGACAATGTACCAGAACCAACAACTAAATATTCATTTTAATTTTATCAGCAGGTGGATCACCAATAGCCAAATTGGTGAATACATGCATTGATAACTATAACATCATCAACCAAACAAATCACACTTTCCAATACACTAGCACATAACAGGCATCTGCATAAACTATCAACATCATTTTAACCACGTTAATTTAAAGTGGCACTGTCTTTGAAATACTATGAAGGAACTTTACGTACAAAACTATAACTGCATGATAAAAACCAAGCCATGAAAGTTACAGCAGCATCTACCAACATATTTTGACCGTCACACAAGTGTTTTTATTTTAGTGTTGATGACATCATGTCATTGATGACATCACAACTGCAATTTAATACATCTCTAGTAGGCAATTTATGACTTCATAAAATGAATTGGTGTTGACAAAACACAACTTATGGTATAAAGGCAATAAACTAGAACTTTGGTAGGAATACTAAATATACAATAAACTCAAGTTAAAAAGTTAGAATGAAACAATCATAATTACATACAGTATTTTGCTAGACATTTTAACTCGCGCTACTCTATAAGCATATGAACACATTCTACAATGTTTAGTGTTCGTTCTAATGAGCTTTGCATTAAAAAAATGAATGCATCAATACTTTGTTCTTATCTAAACAGTATTTAGATTGGGCATATATTATATTTTGACATATTATGCATGTAAAGATTCCCGTAAAAATGTCGGAAATCAAATTAAAATGTTTGATTACAGTAAATGATGTCTTTTTCATGTTTTGTTTGCAAAGCATTTCAAAAATACCCTTTTGCATATTTCATATTTGAAGTGTCATGTGTGTAACAGTTACATGCTTACAAACTAAGTTTCAAAGTATATAAATGCATGTAGTTAAATTATTTTTAACATTGGATATATAAAATCAGTTAAAAAGCTGTCAATACATGTAGGAAAGAACGTTAAGGTTACATCCAATTATTGATTTATATCATATACAAAAATATTTGTACATTTTTAATTAATACCTTGATAATTTGAAATAACGAAGTGCACAATTTTATGTTTTTATTTATTGTTAAATGACAATTCGGCTATGTAAATCAATTCTCATACTTATTGTTCTGTTCTGTTCTGTTTAATATTTGTAATGGTGTTTTACAACAAAACAATGGTCAATGACAGTAGTTCATATAAGTTTTCGAAACGTCTTAAGTTCAACTTCATTGTGTCATGAGTGTAACATTTGTTTTAAAATCTTAAGATTAAATTTGACTCGCTGTCATTTTCTTTTGCAAACTAGCAGTATTTAGAAAATTTCAATACCTGTTTAGTTATCATCAATAAAGGTTGTTACAAGTTTTTATTACTTTTGTGTGAAAAATGTGTCTTCAGAGAAAAAGTTTGTGAGTATAACCATAATATCAGGGTCATAAAAGACACAAAATTCCATTTTTTTCTCAAACAATAGCTTAAATCGATGTAAAAATGACATTTTTAGGAACCTAAATACAATTGTAGTCAAAATACACCATAAATACATAATAACTGGCTTTGACCAAGTAATTAACTTGATTACATTGTTTCAGGATATTTCACATTTTTTATGAATTAGTTTAAAGTAAATTGTAAATAATTACAAACGTGCAGGTATGTCACAAAACCATATTATCGTACATAAACTGCAATTACTATCCATTTGCTTGGTACAAAAAATTATTGACTCATTTCATTTTGAAAATTTTCACTCCATGTCATTCTTGGCTTCATTATTTCTGACATTACCCAATTACACAGAGCAACCCCCGTACATAACCAAACGAAAGAAATTAAAAGCCTAAGTATCCGCTGTAAATACTCAGGATGACCTAGTTCAAAAAGAAATACCAAAAAACAATGTCTCAATGTGACCGAATTAAAGAAAGATCTAAAACCCGACCTAGTTCTCAAAGTCTTCGCTGCAGAAGAATAAGATGACCTCGATTCACAAATATATTCCTATTACGGTGACCGCAACGAGCTCTATGAGTTAGAATATTGCACCCCTTTGACAAATAAGCAACGGCATGCAATACATAAGTGAATACATATCATTGAAGACTTATTTTAAGTAATCATAATCGACTTATTTATTCCATTATATCTTGACAAGAGATGTATTTCCTGACCTAGGAGCCGTTAAAATCATAGTGGGTGTATGTCTCAATAAACAGATTGTCTCCCAACATAAGGTCAGCCACCTTACACATTCCATCTTACAGGTTAGTGAACTGAAAAGGTCAATTGTAACAATAATGAGTTTAATCACCACAACATATGCGACATGTGGTAGCTTCAAAATATCCTGCTCTGAAAGAGAAACCCGTTTCCTGTATAGAATTTGGAGCAACGATGTTTTGTAAGTCACTTACAATACACTCTTTATACTTAAAGATTTTAATCGAATATGCAAGGTGAAAATATAAATGATGAAATGATAAAATGTTGTAGGTACACATGTAGCATGACACAGCATATCGTAGAATTTACCAAAATAACGACTTCGGGTTGTATCAGTCCAAATTCTGATCAAATCCGAGGAATATAGAACATTCTGAGAGATTAGCAAATAGCAAAAGTGTGTTAATGTTTTCTAACCACAATGTTCCCGAAGTAAGATTGGATTCGTGTTAATCCTATGGGAGACATTGTATGTATAGAGTGACATAATGAAACAAATCAATGACACATGGCTTGAACCGTAACACAGTTAAATGTTTTATCCAAGTACGTGTTGCTAACAAAGTATTCTGAAATATCACAAACAAATGGAATGGTTGGAATAAAGTGCGAACAGAATTGGTAATAATGTCGACATAGCGACGTGTATGTTAGCGTTGGCCTTTGCTCAACTGCTTTAATCTTACTATCTTAATTTATAACCTGTTTAAAGGGAACGTGAAGTCTATTGTTCAATAATATTTCATTATCCATATTTTCATTAGCTAGTGGACCTGATCAGTAACTGTGGTTCTAAATTGAAACTGAGTTAAGCTGTTCCTTAGTACAATAGTATCTTGTTAGGTAATTTTGGGTTTTATGTTTCGAACAATGTTTTTCACAATGTCCTAGAGTCGTTGATCATAGGTAATTTTGAAAACCAAACAGATTCATATCATCAGATTTTCGAATTCATATATGTTTAACCACGTGAAATATAACAAGAACAAGTTCAGTTTCGGAAAATATTTCTAATTCTAAAATCAATGCGCTTTTGGAAAATTTGTATAATCACTAATACAATGTACGTAGGGCGTTTCCAAAGTTCCAGGAAAAGTGCTCTATAATATTTATCTTTTGGCCAAATTACATTGAACTTTGCATTTGAATAGAACAATTCATAATACAAAGTGTACGATGAAAACGAATGCACGAGGGTGTGTTGTACAAAATGGCATGGCTGCCACAGAAACGTTTACAATGGCTACCCGGTGCAACTTTATCTCTTGTCGTACCTTATTAACATGTTCTTACTAAATCTCCTTAGTCAGTCAAATGGCACACAAAATTCACCGGTTACAACAACGACAATGCTTTATATTCTCAAAAAGTACCTCGCTTCAAGGTACGGTCTTCATGTGTCCCTATGCAAAGCATTCGAATGTGTCACAAAATCAAGCAGAAACGTCCAACGCAACGTCTAGCGTATGATTCACAACTGGCCGTACCGTCCTTTGATCATCTTCAGCGGTACCACTGACAGTCTGGAGACGCTCATATTATACATACATCCTACCTAGTGACATGCAACGCTCTTAACAGGCAGTGGATATATTATCCACTGTTTCAAGTCTTCATTTTTCCTGCCAAAAGACAAAACTGCTCAAATTCCAATGATTACTGACATTTGACGGGCGATTCTAATACGCTGACAAATAAACCTGAACACAACTGTTGGACTATTTAAACGATGGCATAAATTGATCAAAATATGACGCCCTTCGCAAATGTTTAGTGCAGTAATATTAGGTCTTAGTGAAATGGTAGCTGTTTCGTTGGAGTCAATGTGCAGGTTAGTTTGACGATTTCTACGAAGTTACTTCAAATATGCCCCAGGTAGCCATTACTTACGTTACTATGGCAGCAGTGCCATTTTGTATGACACATCCTGACGCGTTTGATTCATGGTACAACATGCATCATGAATTGTTCTATATAGATGCAAAGTTTAAAGTAATTTGAACATACGATAAACATTATATAGCACTTTTCCTGGAACTTTTGAAACGCCCCTCGTATATATGCGTACTTAAAATGAAAGTTTAGGAAAAAGATGTCAGTATGGTCTGTGTTGTCACTTGTATTACTTGCTATGCGTTTGGGCGCTATTTAATTGTGGCTACAAATACATGAATGTAAAATGTACGCCCGTAAAGTGTTTAGTAGTAAAAAATATTGATCATATTGATGCTTCCAAAGAGCTATAAACAGGAAATAAACTAAGAGTCCTTTAAAGCACCTAATAGATATTTATTATATGGCCGCCAATGTATTCCAAAGGGCTACATAATGTGTCTGCGAATGCAAACAACTGCACGGCTATCTTTGTTTTATACAACAAGGGATCAGCAAATAAATGACGTGTCGTTCAAATTGCATAATAAATGCTCCTATCACCACAAAACCGTCTGTGGTATGTGTAATTATATATCGACATGTTTCGTATAACAACAATATCTGTATACACGGTGCGTGATTTCGGGCTGGTGAAATGCTATGTTACTTCGTTACTACCATTCCCAACAAATGAAACAGTTCTGATTATTATAGAGTTTGAGTAAGCATTAAGAGAGATATTCGTTGTTGCCAGAGTCCAATTCAATTCGGAAGATATTTTAGATTTACGAGGATGCCACCATCCAGCCAATCAACTTGGTGTCAAGTGTATAACCAGCTTATTTGTGTGATCGGACCTGTCATAAACACTTTGGAGGCTTGTCATTGAAGCTAAAACTAAGTTAGTTTAAGTGGTAACGATGTACCAGGCTCAACTGATATAATCATATTATCTTAACACGATAACATAATCACAGCGATGTTGATTCAATTGATAATTTGTTGTAACATTCACTACAGCCATTGGACTATTACCTTATACATTCTGGATTGAAACTGACCATTATGACATACATTGGCCGACATGAGAAAAATACTGTACTTAGTCAAAACTTTATCAGTTTATAAGTTTTAAAGAGGCTATAATGTTTAGTTGATACGCATGTCGTGCACAGATTGTGCACTCTGGTGGTTTCTTTGTCTGTCCAATTAAATTGTATACGTGGTGTGTTTATACTGTTAACATAAATGAATACCTACTTTTTATAATTATTCCCATTTTTGTTCTTATTCTTTCATGTTAAAAGTGCCTTTGTGAAATATCAAGTCATTATTTCCTGCTAATGCATTTTCTTTGAGCAGAAGTCGTGTAAATAATTTCCACTTAATGCTTTTGCCTTGAGCAAATGTCGTGTTAATGCACGTGTGAACTACGTTTCTCTAAAATGTATTGAACGCAAATTAGTAGAGGTGAAAACTAATCAGCTTACCATACAACACTTTGGCAAAAATCAATACTGCCCCTAGAAGGAGGCATGTTGTCGTAAATTATGTAACTACTGGGTGGTATTTAGGTTGTATCGTGCTTACCAAAATACAACAAGGTCGCGCAATGTAATTTGCTGTCCCCATACCAAATAAGGAAATAAACGATAAGTCATTTAAATTGCATAATAAAAGATCGTTACGCTACAAAACCGTCTGCGGCTTTTATAAGTAATTATATCGACGTGCTACGTATAACAACACTCACCGAATACATGGAATGTAAGCGAAATACTTTGTTACTATGTCACTACGTCTATGGTGATATGGTGTGTTCATAATGTCCTCTAAATGAAAACCTACTATAATAATTATTCCTGCTCCTTTCTCTTCTTTTTGTTATACGAGATAAATGTCGTTGTTCAATTACCAACAAGTCGATGATCCCAGAAAATACCTGCAGCGATTGTCGTGTAATGCACCAGTGAAACGTTTCCTCCTGAAAAGCAATATGATGTGAACGCTAATTGGCTAAGGTGAAATACTAATTTACTTCTAACATTATTGCATATAATAAGACGATTGTATTAGAGTTCGTAGGTAACGATTTTAACGTTTTTAAACTCTTTATTATGAATACTAAGTTAATCATTCTTCTAATATACACGCAATGTAAAGTTATATGCATTTTGATCTACTGAATATACATAATTTTACTACATTTTGAAAGCAGTGCTTAACTTGCTGTCTTTCCTTTCCAATTTCCTCATTTCTTTTATACATAATATTGTATATGTTACCCAATGGATTAAGTAGGCATTGACTTGAGTATTCAGTACAGTGTCGCATTTGTTTCTAATCTGACCTAAGTTAACTTAAAATGATATTTAATTGACAATATTAAGCCGTCTGTTTGACTCTTTTTAACTGCTTTGTTAAGATACACTACAAAATGTCCTAGGGTCAAATTAGTCTAGGAGCTGTTTACGCAATGTTACTTTATACTTTAAAGAGAATATAGAAATTTGTTCATAGCTAGCTTGCGACGAGACTGTACACACATAAACATTTACTTTTTTTAAATAAAATAATGCGGTTTAATGAAATTTAGCACAGTCCTCTTTATTGCTTTTACAAAGTTGAACTTAATATATTAAATAAAGAATAGTACATGAACACAAATAGTTATTTTTGAAAACAGAGCTACATGTATACTATTTGGCCGGCCCATGCGTCTATTATTCTCTTTAACATCTGTAAACTGATAGAAAAAACGATTTGACGAAGAAATTATTTATCTGATAGCGATCTGTTTCCTTTTTAAAAATGTAAATTACATAACGTGTAATGCATTATTTGAATATATGTATGAATTTCAATACAGTGTCGAACTATGTCATTGTTGCAGAGGATAAATGAATATACAGAGTTACATATACATTTATATGTAAATAGCATAACACTTGTTTTGTTACCACACTATTCCTAGAATAAGATTGGATTCATGTTATTCCTAAGGGACAGATTGTATGTATTGTGTGACACAATAGAACAAATCAATGAATCTGCTTGGTGTGAACAGAAACAAAATCAAATATAATCAGAGTACGTAGTGTGGATATACGTCTGTGAGAAACCATAAACACGCTACGGGGATGCAATGTCAATAATGTTTTACTCCTAAAGCCATTGTCAAGAAACCTGATCAGATGTACTAGATCGAACAGGTTTGGTCTATTTGAGTCCTTTGTTCAACTGCTCTTCATTAGATCCTTACAATGGTGTTTGAAGAATATGATGTAGATAATTTATAGCGTTCTGTACAATGTATTTGATTCTGTCCAATGGTCAATATTCTTAAGAAAGTTTAAAGAGGCATTCCCTATAACTAGCATATTTTTCTCTACTATCACATTAAATTAGCTAAACAAAGCACTATCGGTTATCATAAATTGTCAGAGGAAAGTGTGCGCAAATATGTCTCTATAATGTCAAAAATATATTCAAATCGCCAAATATAATTTATCGCTTACAGCTATTTATTATTATGTAGTCAAAGGGAAACAACTCGTGACTATTTTTGGCTCGTTACGGAAATATATTTTCATTTTTTTCTCGGTAATTGGTGGGAGTTTTTTGTTTTAAGATTTGAGGACTTTAAGCAAACATGATTCTCATTTAATGTATAATATTCCGAAACCGATACACGATCAAAGTTTTTAAGGAGCGCTTCTTTAATGATACTTTTCAATGCAAACCCTAACCTCGTGTATATAGAGAACAATAAGATCGTCATATAATATATATTGTTGTCTCAGTACAACAGAACCTACATACAACATTATGAACTACACTATATTGATCTGTTAAGTAACAATCTATAAAGTATTATATATTAGTGTAGGTAGCAGACTTTTTATAATCAAGATGTAAACCTAATACTTGTAGTATTCAAGTGGCGTTTTTCTTTTTTCTTTTATAACTAGTTGTTCAACTACAAAACGTTCGATTTTCCAGATAGTGCATACGTCGGTGGTCGCGTTATGCACCAGTGAGTAGTTTCCTCAAAAGCAATATTATGCTTTGAAGGCTAATTGGCACAGGAAATAATCATTTGACTGCTATGATCAGGTTATGGACATAAGTATTATATGTGGAAAGATGTATTGCAATTAATACAGCTTCTCATTTTCAGTTTGCAAAAATCCAATTGCCTAGAAGATGTGCTTGTAAAATATGTTCTTTCTTAGGACGCTTTTCTTTGATCGTGCGCAATATCGTACCATAAAGATAATTTATGTCACAAATAATTGAAAACAGTTGAAAGATCGACAAGAACTCTAACTTGAGGACGATATATCAAATCAACGATCTGTAAAACAATCTTATAGTTTTAATTCTTTGTGAAATATAACTGTTTTTAGTTTTTAAATTGATTTTTCTATGGAGGGCGTTCGATACGGGTACAATGACCAAAGTCTCTAATTGATCTATGATCGATTACATTATTAGGCTGGATAGTTTCTTCTTTGAACTCTGCTTTGACATAATCTCCACATACTAGTTTACAGATGTAGACACGTTCTTAATTGCTGAGGATAAGCAATAATAATGATAAATAGTTTGGTCAGGTAACTTGTACACTTCACAAATCTTATAAGTGTGAATGCAAAAAATTAACGATATCTAAGTCAATATCTGATAGATCGTGCTAAAATTTTCATTATATGTAGCTTTGATATTTGGAATTAAAATTCAATTGATTTGAGTACCAAGTAATAAAAAATTAAAATCAGAATAAGCAAATGAATCATCAAAAGCTAATGTCACCAATTTTTGCAGCGAATATATCGGTAGGGTGTCTGGGTCTTGAGGTGATATTAAGTTCTGTGTGATTTGATATTTGTATAATGTAACTAACATATTTTGTGGAAGGGTAAGTGCAATGATGCAAGCATCACATCTATTCCACACAATCAAAGAACTCCAGGAACAGAAATTACAATTACAGCCATAAAAATGTAAAACTTGCTGTTCCTTACCATCCAACGAAACTAAATCTGTCTGGGACCGTTTACAGCGGAATTGTCTCGTGAATATGGTTGTTCATGGTGGTAATTTGATGTTTTCTACAAACCGAATAGTTTTATTTTGCTTTGTGTCTATAGTTTGCTATTGCATTTCTCCCTATGTGAATCATTATGTGATTTTGTGATATTAACATCGCTATATTCTTAGAATTGAGATATAGATTCATACATGTCAGTACACGAAATATGCGAAATGTCGGTAAATGGAAAGTCAACTAGATATAAGTTAGCATACGCATTCTACGGAAACACGACATACTCCATGAGTACCTGATGTGCTGTTCATTTAACGTCCATGCACTTCTCACATCTATCTGATTTTATCACTCAAGAAAAGATAAAAATGCAATATACCTGTAACTCAGAACTGCAAGGGGTGATCAATAAATTAACTCGCTATTTCAAAATATTTATAGGCCTTAAAAGGTCGTAAGTAACACGATTTCATGGTATCAGTTACATTAAGTATGAGGGGTACAACAGAATGCCATGTTATTGTTTAATTATAAGTTTTCATTTTAAAACATTGGGCGAATACAAAATGTAGTTTGGATATGGCTTGTCAACTTTATCATTTGTCGATATGTAATCAACCATGTACATTTAACATGTTTTGATGTCAAGTATACATATACTGATATAGTGCGCACAGGATAACGAGAAACGCAGGGGGAATATGGTATAGGCCAGATGGGTGAAACAAGCAAGCGTACACGATTTGTCAGTGTTATTTTAGTATAAATTTGACCATACATGTTTATTTAAGCAACCAATTTTGCAACAGTAGACCAATCCAGCCGATGTTTGTCAATATCACATTATCCTGGGCGCAAAATAGCAGAACGCATAATATTGTATTCAGAAAATACCAATGTTTCTTCCGTTTGATTAGCCTCGTGGTATTTAAAGTTGGTTAATGATATGTAGTTAAAATTGACATTAAAGCGTAAACATTGCTCATATTCCAATCGAAATCTAACGCGTCATCTTGAAAATAATTGAATTAACAATACACCATTAAGTATGTAATAATTGAGTAGAGTCTATGCTATGTAGTCATCTTGATGTTACCATTTTAAATATTAGTTTACAACATGTCTTTCTATAAAAGGTTTTTAAATATATTGTTGTGTGTGCAATACGCCTTTCTATTATCTAACTTAGTTTCGGCAATATTTGTGACGTAATACATTTTAGAGCATGATTTGTTTTGTCTGCACTTTTTCAGTGTAACTATTCAACTGTCAATTTACACTTATAAATCGTTTAGCAAATTAAGTATGGCTAGTACACCTTTAATTCATCATTTTTCGAAGTTTAATCAAGCAGAGCATAATTTGTTTCGTCCGCACATTTATTGTTCATTCCTAAAAACAACAACATTACCCAAAAAATGCACTTATGACAAATGAAAATTACAAGCACAATACACAGATGAGATGATACAGGCGATAGTAATAGACAGGAACACGAAGTCAGAATGCAATCGCGTGCTTATAACAATTAGAGTTTACCAGTGAGATGTTTCTAAAGCCGCAACGTGAACAGATTCGATGTACCTGGAAAGTTAGATTGTTTGTTAAATAAGGAAACAAAACTAATATTCCTAGATGCAATAATTCGGTGACGGTTTTCAACAGCGCGAAACCACAATTTTAAAGCCGAACTTGTGTTGGTTTCAAATACGAACGTATACATGTACGTTACAACATGCATGCTACCATAATACATTCTGCGCGTAAAACACAAGATATACATTTTGTGATGAAAATAAAAGACGCCTTGTTATGCATTCATTATAGCCGTTATTCGATTGCCAATAATTAATTGCCATCACTCTCGCCAACACAAACTTATGCGAAATTTCAACACACAAACACACAAACATTAAGTTATTAAAACTATTTTAAAAGCGAACGGAACTTAATCTTTTAAACATTTATATATTCTACTGTAATCAAAACGTTCCCATCCATGGCAGCATACACTATATGTTCTATAATTGTGATAAACGGTAATTGCAGGAAGACAAAGACATTGACAATGTGATTTATATTGTCGCATTCAGCTTGTTATGTGCGTAAGTTCGGATAAGTATATTTAAAAAAGCACAGGCAACTTTTTCACTGGAATATACATGCGTGCTTACACGTATGCTTTTATACATTTTGTATATGTACGTTTAATACTCGTAGTTATTCAATTCGACACCAAGTAGCAACGATGTCGCATCATTTGTATCACTGAGACTTAAAGCTTCATTTCTCATATCAGACAGGCATGTAAGAACAAAATCATCTTAAAAAAAAACACATCAGACATATTAAGCAACAGTCAGCCGAAAAAAATCACAGAATAAACATACCACTCACAAAGATGAACTACAAACTAAATGATGAAAACTGAATATGAACAGATATACAAACAACATATGACATCACCGGGATTGCCTAGGTTTAATGCTGATTTCAATTAAAGGGCATTATAAAGAATAACAAGCAATATACAAGCTTTCAAACAATCAGAAGTAACAGAAATATCATAAAGTGGGATTTTACTACTACTAAGGCATCACAATCAGGGAACATTATATAGAGAACAATCGATAGGTGAATTCATCCCACATTATAGTCAATCAATTTATAATCTAGAGTTAATGGTCCAGAACCGGACACAACAAGAGGCATTGACACGTGAACGAAATTGTTTCATTTTGGTCATTATGTTTACAATGTTGAGGGGAATGTATTTCAATTACCATGTCCTAGAAAATGCAACCTAATTCATTTACCTTGCAAGTAATTTCGTTAGAGCAGATGACACTACATGAAGTGAAAATAAAAGCTTTGTAATTGCTTATAGCTCCGAACAGACAATGTGAAACTATTAGATCAATATATCTCGATATTGCTTGCAAACATTTCTCATTCAATGAAACACATAGTTATTTCAAAACAATATTTAATTGTTATAAATTAATGCTTTATCAATTATTAGAAATTGCTACTTGCCTGCAAGATGAGTAATTGTACTTGTAGTCCATGCAATGTGTATGTGTTACCATTATGATTAGCATGTTAAATAAATGATTTTAAAGTCATTCAACTATCTAACAAATGGCTGTTCAATTTTAACGTCATAACTACAGACATGTCATAAAATGTTCCACAATTGACTAACAAAAATGCATCAACGCAAATTTGATGCGACATTATGCCCCTCAAAGTTTGCTAAGGATCAAGCAAGCAATACATGACCGTTTATTGATAACCTATCAAAACTGATTTAGGAAACGTTAGAAAATGTTCAAATGTAATCTAATCAGCGGCTAAATTGAGTTTGGAATACAGTGTATCAGTTTTACCATTTACTAAATGAACTAAATAAGGGTGAAGATTAATACTCGGACAGCTGTTCGATCCACACTAGTTTCGATGGTGTCAAACCAAAACATTGTTTTGCTTTGGGCAATTCGTCTTTAAATGTATCTTTGATCTTTACACATGTATTAGGTATACAAAGTAAATATAATTAGCAATCACTTATTTCATTAAGCTTAAAAGGTTACATGTATTCATTTGTGCACGTATCTGGTATACGTTTGTCAATGTCCAGTCTGCATTTAACAGTTATTGCGTGAAAGATAAAATGAGCTGATTTCTTATTGTTGTTAATTATAAAGCGCTGTGCGGTGTATCCAAACCTCATGACGACTTTTGCCTTTTGTGAAGTAAACGAGTGTTATTACAGAAAAGAGAGTGCTGATAATAATGACATAATCCAATTTGTCAATGGTTCTCTCAAGTTAGACACATTGACTTGATTTAGGAGAGATATTACGTAATTGGTGTTTCGTGATGTAAGTATTTACTGCTAGACAAGGCGAAGATGACCTTCAGATAAAACCTATAGTATTAAGTAGGTTTTAATGAGACAACGGCATTTAGCGAATGTATCTTTAGTGAGTTATTAAGTGGAATAGGAACACGCTAATTGACACTTTAACATTTCTTATTAGTTCCACCGTGTGAAACATTATTGCATGTAAAACGTCTTCTTCGTTGGAGTGTAATCAGAAAGAATTAGTCCACAACGCAATTCTCGGCAAATAGTTCTGAGGAGACAATGCGTTTTAATCACTGAATTTATCCGCGGTCGATGCTTAGCAAGATGCACAAAGAAAGTGCTGTCATGCTTCAATAAATTCACGTTTTTAATTTTTATGACTTCAAGGATTATTATAGTATATTATAATAGTATTTTTGTGTATCCAACAAAATATCAATGTGAAGAAACAAATCATATCCCAGTATAGGTAAGAATTGTCCTGAACTGTGTTCGGGTGGTAGATTACGAAGAGCTTGAGAAATATTTGATGAAGCGTCGCGGCCTTGTCACATGGAACAGGTTAAACAACATAATTCAAATCAGACATTGCATTTTTCTACCACTGAAATATTCCGCAGCTGCAGTAGACTCGGTGTTTTGCTCTTGTAGACTTTTCTAACTAGACGATTGCTTTGCCATTTATGCTTATGATTATAATGATATAAATCGCCGAAAACACTAAGGTTAAGTCTAGAAATGATGTTATCCATATGTACCCGCTGCATATAAAAACCAGTTTCGTGATCAAAATGTTTTAACTTGTCAAAGTTTGTGTGCTCCTTAATACATTGTCTTAATAGATGTGTTTTATGCTATATCATTACAAGCAAAGACCTAAAGTACTCAGATTGGAAAAAAGTACGAAATCTCACGATATCTCGTGGCAGATCTTCTGAAATCTCGCGAAATCTCGTCTGTTTTAATACCTTATATCTCCTGTTCTAGGAATAAACGAAAACGTATATGCAATTGATCTATTATTCAGCTTTCAAATGATACCTCATTTATTGAAATCACTCAAGGAAAAGCCACACCTACTCTCATTTTCATGAAATTAATGTAAATTCCAAGATTATCAGAAAATACATTATTTGTCTCATTCAAATCCTAATTTTCAGTATGTTATGTAAGACGTAGACAAAATTCAGTTACTTCATGTAGTAGAAGTAACTTGACTCTTCAACACAATACATGTTCGATTAAAATTGGATGACTAAAAAAGTTTAATGCACAATAACTGAGTATGCTGTCCCATCTGTGTAATTTAGGTCTTTGTTATAAGCGACAAAAATCTGTAAATCCATTATTCAATTACTTCATAGATTAATAGTTTGGTACGTTTTACGTATTGTGTATTTGGAATGTAAACAACTTCATGTGATACAGTGACACATTACATGTGTCCTAGTTTAAGCATCTTACTTGAAACAGCGGATACAAATATATATTCGTAAATATGTGTACTAAGTTGCTATGTTTAAACATCCAACGGAACTTAACCTGTCTGTAATCTTTTACGACGGGATTATCTTGTGAAGTGGGGTTTCACAGTGTTAACTTGATTTTAAGTATGTCACTTTCCGGTTTAAATAAGATATGTCAACACCAGATTAGGAAAGCTGCACGCAACCTAACCAGTCGAGCACAGAATACAACAAAACATAAAACAATTACTCGGAGCATTGCCCAAAGTGACCGAATAAAACGCCAATGTAAAACCCGACCCAGTTCCCTTGGTTCCAGCTGTTTAGCAGCAGGATTAACCCGTTTCACAACTATATTCCAATAACGGTGACCACAAGCGACCACATTAATTCAATATATTGTGACAGGATATGTATTATTTCCATATCTGGGAGCCGTGCAAAATTGTAGTGGGTGTCTGTCTCTATTTCCGAACACAAGGTCAGCCACCTTACACATTCCATCTTTCAAGTTAGTGAACTGAAAGGGTCAATTCTTATAATAATGAGTTGAATCACGCCAACATATTCGAAATGCGGTAGCTCCAACATATCCTGCCCCGAAAGAGAAACCCCGTTTCACATTTGGAATGCTGAACAACGATGGTTTGTCACTTACATACCATACTTTTTATTCATGACGAGTCTAATGTAATATACAAGGTAAATATGATATAAATGATTAAGCGTTAAAAACTTGTAGTTAATATACATATAGCTTGACACTTTACCAATATCACGATTTCTGGTTGAAAAAGTCCGAATTCTGTTAAAATCCGAGGCAAACATAGCATGCAGAGAGATGAGCAAATAGCTAAAGTTTGTAAATGTTTTCTAACCACAATGTTCCCGAAGTAAGAATGGATTCATGTTAATCCTATGGGAGACATTATATGTATATAATGACACAATGAAACAAATCAATGATACTTGCCATGAACAGTAACACAGTTAAATGTATTATTTAAGTACGTGTTGCTGACAAAGTATTATGAAATATCACAAACAAATCGAATGCTTGGAATTAAAAGAGCAAACAAAATTGTAAATAATGTCAAAATAGCGACGTTATAGTGTATGTTGGCGTTGTCTTTCGACTGCTTGAATCTTATTATCTTAATTTATAACATGATAATAGCCGTTGATACATATGTTATTTTAAGTTCCATATTTTCCATTGGCCAGTGGACCTGATCAGTAACTGTGGTACAAAATAGAAACTGGGTTAAACTGTTCAATTGCTTGAATCTTATTATCTTAATTTAAAACATGATAATAGCCGTTGTTGTATGTTATTTTAATTTCAATATTTTCCATCGGCCAGTGGACCTGATCAGTAACTGTGTACAAAATAGAAACTGAGTTAAGCTGTTCAATAGTACAAGTACCTTGCAGTAGTATCCTGTTAGGTCATTTAGGTTTTATGTGTTGCACAATGAATTCACAATATCCTATAGTCGCTGCTCGTTTGGGAATTTTGAAAATCAAACAAATCCATATTATCAGATTTCTGGAAACATGAATGTTTTACCAAGTGAAATATAACAAGAACAGTTCAGTTTCGGAAATATTCCTAATTCTAAAATCTATGTGCTTTTGAAAATTAAATTTCGTTTAATCACTAAATTAAAGGCGTACATAAAATAAGGATAAGGAATTTAGGATAAGGATGCCGGTATGGTCTGTGCTGTCACTTGTATCGCTATTTAGTGTGGTTACAAATGTATGAATGTAAAATATACGCCCGTAAAGTGTTCATTATTAAATTATATTTATTATATGGATGATTTCCAAAGAGCTATAATGTGTTCGTGAATGAAAATAAACGCTCTACAGTGAAGTTCCGCTAATAAGACCAGTCAAAAAGGTGGTTTTAATAGCCAATCGGTCTTATTAGCGGACCTTATTTATTTTAAACTTAATACTTTGGGGCCTAAAACAGGCAAAAATCTCCATGATTTCAAAATAATAAAAGTGGTCTTATTAGCGAATCTTTACTGTATCATGTTTGTTTAATACACCAAACAGGAAACAAACAACGAGTCATTTATTATATGGACGCCAATGTATTCCAAAGTGCTATATAATGCGCCTTGTGAATGCAAACAACTGCACGGCTATCATTGTTTTATACAACAAGGGATCAGCAAATAAAAGACCAGTCATTTAAATTGCATAATGAATGCTCGTAACACTACAAAGCCGTCTGCGACGTTTGTAATTATATATCGATGTGTAATGTATGCCAACACTCATCGTATACACTGCACGTGAATTCTAACTTACTAAATTAGTTGTTACTTTGTTATTACGTCTATGGTCATGTGGTGTGTTTACAATGTCTTCTAAATGTAACTCTACTATAATAATTATTCCAAGATAAAATTTCAAAACAACAACTGACAGCAGTAATAACAATTTAATTTTATAATTATCTTTATATACAAAATGATTAGCGAATATTGTTTATAATACATGTAATATATATAGACTTGCCTTATTGCGATTATGAATTAAATTAAGGTGGCGAAGAATGGCCATGTTGACTTGTACTCTAACAGGTAACGCTGTTAGAGGTGAAAACGCCTTACGCAAGGTAGCAACCGAGGGCATATAAGATTTATTATCAAACTTTAACATTAATTTACTGTAACAAGAAACCGAGTACACTCCGATTACACATAGAAACCGAGTACGCGCCAGGTACTCATAAAAAATACCGAGTACACTCCGAGTACCCATAAAAGAGACCGAGTACGCTACAGGTACTCATAAAATACCGAGTACACTCCGAGTACCCATAAAAGAGACCGAGTACGCTACAGGTACTCATAAAAATACCGAGTACACTCCGAGTACCCATAAAAAAGACCGAGTACGCTACAGGTACTCATAAAATACCGAGAACACTCCGAGTACCCATAGAAGAGACCGAGTACGCTACAGGTACTCATAAAATACCGAGTACACTCCGAGTACCCATAAAATACCGGGACGTACTCTCCAGGTACCCCGTAATAAAACCAGGTACGCTCCAGGCACCATATAAAGAACCATGTCTACAGTAAGTATGTATTTTAACCAAATGTGACCTATCTAAACAGATGAGACCTTTTAAGAGATGCCATTTTTCTAGTTGAGTCAACGCTCGGACAAGTCTTAAACGCTCATAAAAAACTACAGTCAAATTTTGTAACCACAGGAACCTCCGTCTCGACTGGTAACAGCTGTCGAAACCGAGAGAAAACCCATGGAAATGCAAAATATATGTTTTTGTATTGATTCATTTTTAATAAAAAATAATAGATATGCCCTCGGTTGCATCCCCACTACAGAATTTTACGCCACAAAATGAAAAATATAATTAAGCTTCGATATCCCTATTTCTTATTTATCTATTTTTTATTTCCCCAAAATTCTTATAATATATAACTTAAAATGCCTTCGCGAATGGCGTCATTATAGAATTCCAAACCAACGTCGGACAAGTGTATACCGTCATCGCGGAAGAAACCGAGTGTAAGAACGTCGATGTCGACCGTAATATGCCCGTTGGATTGTTTTCGGCCCATCTGGTTCACCCGTTTACGCTTTTTCTCTATGGCTTTCAAACTACAGGCGTGTTCTCCCCAGGTAACTCTGGGGAGAATGTCAACCCATATTATTTTTACTTCTGGAAATGCTTGATGAACATAAGTAACAGCCTCTATTATTATCTTAAAAATACATTTTAAGGAATGTTTTGTAAGATCATTGCCACCTAGATGGAACAATATAACTTTAGGACAACTCCTCAACAGGACGGGAATTTGCAAGGAGCTAATTAAATCGTCCAAACTCATACCCCGCTTACACCACCAAGCCATGGTAAGGTTGTCCGGAAACTTCAAATTCGGCATTCCTCTTTCGGCGGCTCGCACCCCAGCCCAATATGGAATTGAATCCCCGATAAACCATACGTCTGTAAAGACATTATTAAAGCCTGTCAGTTACGATAGTCCTATCACCAGCGACACTATTGCTATACCGTGCATGATAATTGTATATATATAATACCATGAATATAATCATGGACTAGACAAACCTGGCCTAAAGTACGGTTAAACCCGTATGTATGTGTTATAGGCGGGGGAGTGCCACCTTCCCAGTTTCATAATGGCTGACTCCGACAGTCCCATTAAAGCTAATTGCGTAGCCCTGCCTATGCGAAAACTATGGGTTTTAACATTTGAGTGGTTATACTGAGAACGGTCAATACATTTTTTCAGCACTGCTGCAAATTGATATCTGGTGGCTACTGCCCCGTTACTATGAATGAACAGCGGACCGATTTGACTCGATTTATAAAAAAGATATTTCTGTAACGAATGAACAGGACATATGCTTCCATCCCGCTCACACGGTAACTTTAAAATCACCGGATTACCACGTTGATTTGTTTTAAACCTACTCATGGAAATCAAAACATGCTTGTTTGGTATATCAAGAGTTACGTCTCTTGATTGTAACATGTTAACTTGACCCTTGGTAGAGACTAATTCTCCTACGCGAAATAGGCCAAAATATGCCAGGCAAAACATAGCCTTAAATAACTGATATTCGTAAGCATCATGACAAATCGTGGGTAGAAGCTTACATATTTCCTTTAACATATCCATAGTGATCGGGGCTCTCGTATCGAATGTGCGGCGTGATCTATGACAACCCTCCAATAGCTTTTTGACAATAAAGGCTTGAGAAAAATCTGGCCAATTATTAATTTTATGAAAGAAAGCCAGACCAGAAATATATGTTGCTATTGTTCTAGCTGACAAGGCCTTTTCAAAACAATACGTAATGAACAAAACCACCTCGTTTAAAGGGAGTGGCCAGTTATTTGGTAAGTTATACGAGCCCCTGAATGACTGAAACTTGTTCCTTGCCGTAGAATAGGTCGAAGCGGTATTTTCCGCTATTCCTGCACTGGCCAAGTATTTAGATCAGCTTCGAAGATGTTCCAAAGAAAGTTCGGTATTACCGATGGATATAGATCCGCCTCTGGAGCTAGCTTCCTGAACCGTGAGAACTGAAAACGAGATAGTGCGTCACTTATTTCGTTTTTTGCCCCGCTGATGTGTGAAGCTTTTACCCAACAATTATAATGCAAACATTGTAACGTAAATACCCTCATTAACATCATGACTGCGGGTGATTTAGAGGTCATGGTATTTAATATATGGACTACTGCCTGATTATCGCAGTAGAAACGAATTTTCTTGTTACGTAGCTCATTACCCCAAATAAAAATTGCCGCGACAATAGGAAACAGTTCAAGCACTGAAATGTCTTTGGTAAAGCCATTTTCATGCCACACGTCCGGCCATTTCGCGTTACACCAATGCCCCTTGAACCAAATACCAAACCCTATAGCGCCCGCGCTATCTGTATGAAATTGCTCGTCATCATTAGACACCCAAAAACGGTCGTGAAAGACTGAGACACCATTATGTCCACTGAAAAAACGCATCCACATTTTGAGATCAGATTTCATTTCCTTATTAACACGCACGTAATGATACGTATGTTTTATGCCGCATGTGGCATTTATAAGGCGCCTACAAAATGGCCTACCTATAGGAATTGCCCGATAACAGAAGTTCAAAGACCCTATAAGTGACTGTATGACCCTCAAACAAACCTTCTTTTGCGACAGAACGAACTCGATTTTTTGAACGACTTCCGTTATTTTATCGAGAGGTATCCGAACCTCCATTTTTATTGAATCTAGCTCTAAACCTAAGAAAATAATAATTTGAGTCGGGCCTGCTGTTTTCTCGTCCGCTAGCGGAACGCCCAAGTTGTCCATAATTGATTTGAATAACACCATCAACTCTTTACAAGACTTGTACGTTTTTTCGCCCCCTAAGAAATCGTCTAGATAATGTATTAGGTGGCCCGATTTCATTTTGGTTTTAACGCAAAACTCAAGGAAGGTTGAAAAATTTTCAAATAAACTCGGGGAAATACTACAGCCGAATGGAAGAGCCTTATCGAAGAAAATTTTATCCTCCACCATAAATCCCAATAGTTCGAAATCCTGTGGGTTAATTGGTAGCAAACGGAATGCATTTTTTATATCCGATTTAAACAAGTAACAATTTTTTCCCAGTTCCTGAATGATATGAATTGCTTGGTCGAATTCTGTGTATTTAACCGAACATAATTTCGGGTCAATGAAATCGTTGATCGATGACCCCTCTGGGTAAGAAAGATGATGTATCAGCCTAAACCCCCCGGGTGTTTTCTTTGGTACCACGCCGATCGGAGATATTTGAATGTTTTTCATCGGACTAACGGTAAACGGGCCAGCCGCACGACCGGCATCGATTTCTTTTTGTACTTTTTGTAGGACAATCTCGGGGAATTGTCTAGCCGACACCAAATTCTTTGAAAAGCGTGTCCCACGTGGACCAGTATAATTTAAACGAAAGCCGTGTGTAAAACCTTCTAATAGTATTAGTGCATCACGGGATTTGTAATCAGACAACCAGTGGTTTAAAGATTGGATATTAATAGGTGAAGGAGCTAATTTCGTCGGATTATTCATAAGCGACGGTATGTTATTATTTACTATATGAACCGCGTTGACCACGGTACTGGTTATATCCCCGCCCTCTGTATGGGCGGCGGCCTCGAAAGGGATTTCCAGTAAAACCTTGTTGGGTATTATGACCCGCATTATATGTTTGCGATTGACCGTAAGTACCCTGTTGGTACCCGAAACGTGAAGGACCTGACTGAGTACCTGTATGACAGTTCATTATGTTATGCGTGCCGCCACAATTAATACATGCGTGGTTATATTTACAACTCGGCCAGCTACATGATCCTTTATTAAAAGCTACACATATGTTCTGCGATTGACCATGCTTCCGCGACTCGACCCCAAATTGTTTATACCTATGTATCTTGCATTGAAGGCAAACACCTAGACCACAAGCCTTGATTAATCACCGACCACGACGACGGTGTGGTGGCCTGACGAAGGCGAAACTGCTGGTCGTATATTTTTCAAAATTGTCCCCCCTGGCGGGACGCACATTCTCGTATAACATAAAAATAGTGCAACATTTCATGTATCTTTGAGGGGTGTGTCGACAAATAGATAGACATATAGACAATAAACGCGTCTGTCCAGCGTTCAATAGTTCCGATATCATCTTTACATACCGTGGGCCGGACGGCAATCGTACCGTCGGTATTTAATTTGAGCGTACTACCGGAATATAGCTCGGCCAGTTCCACCGCACCCTTTATGAGCAAGGAAAGATTGACGTACTCGCCTTTACAGATTTTTTGTTTTAGAGTAGGCGGTACATGTAACGTAATATCGTCTTGGGCGACACGTGTCAGCTCGTGACCTTCAAAAAGCATGTTTTCAACATTTTGTGTTTCATTACACGTGAACATATTAGCACTGGGTTGCATTACAGGCGGCAAACATGTACCGTTATATGGCAACGCCCCTATATCTAAATTTCCTAGAGGCAGGGTCTGAGCATTACCGGCGTTAGACAAAGTACGGGTCTCCACGGGACTAGTATTAGTGGTGCTACTGTTCAAACTAGCATTAACCTGGTCTTGTTCCGCATGAACCTGAGCCTCACAAATAATTTCATTAAAATCTATAACGTTATGATTTATACCTCTCGCTGGCTCCGTCCCGTCGTCCAACGCCGGTCTAGCTCGCTTAGCACTGGCCCTAGTCCTCGGCCCCGTTGCTTCTGCACCGCGCCTTCTCTTTGCACCTTGTCCTCGACCCGGCATCATAAAGTATTGCTAGATAGCCACAGTTTTAATTAATTTTCTTTAAAGTTCGTCGTTTGCTGCCGAACAAGCAAGTGAGCCGACGTGGCAATCATGTGAGTTCACGCTCAGTGAATATCGTATTCACGCGAGAATTACCATGGAAACGATAGCGTCGCCGGGTAGCGATAAACGCACCATGTGTATATAATACCCGGAGATCCCGTGAAATTCCGCCGTAATAAATTAGATTAATGCATATGTGAATTAATCTTTATTATTCCTGCTACGTTCTCCTTCTTTTGTTGTAGATTTCTCCTAGTGCAATAACAACCAGTCGCTGATCCCAGGCAATGCTTTCAGCGATTGTCATTTAATGCACGAGTGAAACGTTTCCTCTAAAGTAATATTCTTTGAACGTTAATTGTCTGAGGTGAAATATTAATTAGGTTTGCGCTCAACTGTCATAGTTAAGACTCCATGTAGATATTACTGCCCTGCAGGAAACCCGCCTAGCAATATACAATTAACTGTTTCGTTCCAATAAATTCACAACGCGTTTGAATGAAATAGTTCTGATTGTTATTGAGTTTGAGTAAGTATTTAGAGAGATATGCGTCGTTGCCAGAGTACAATTCAATTCTGGAGATATTCTATATTTACGAGATGCCACCATCAAACCAATTACTGAAATTACTTGGTGTTTATATGTATTACCATATAATTTGTGTGAACGGAACTGTCATAAACCCTTTTGCTTGCTATTGAAGCTTAAACTAAGTTAGTTTATTTGGTTACGATGTTCCAGACTCAACTGATATAATCTTATTATCTTAATACGGTGTTGATACAATTTATTATGTGTTTTATCATTCACTACAGCCTTTGGCCAATAACATGGTACATTATGGATTGGAACTGACCATTGCGACACACATTGTTCGACATCAGAAAAGTACTGTAGTTAGTCCGATATGTTGACAACAGTTTATGCAAGTTTTAAAGAGGCTATCATGTTGTTAGCTGGAACATGAACGCATCCCGTACACTCTTGGTGGTTGCATTACCTTACCAATTTAATATTATCGGATGGCTGCTGTATGTCAATGTTTTCATTAAATACAGCAAAAATTAGTTGATTTTGAGTGCACACAAATGTAATGATGTACATATACATGTAGTTATATGCACTATATGGACACCTGAGAGTTTAAAGCTGTACCTCGTGAAAAAATAGACATTGTAGATCTACCATCGTTCTATCATACCACATCGTATGAAGCAATTTGAATTAATACAAATCTATATGTTTTGATGGTAACAAAATATATAAGACACGTTCGTGTGTTCATCTTATTATGAAAGTGGTATATTTATAATGTATACCTAAATGATAACCTATTTTTTATAATTATTCCATTTGTGTTCTTATTCTTTCATTTTAAAAGTGCCTTTGTGCAAAAATAAGTCTGTGGTTATGTCCAGCTACATGTAATGCTTTGCTTTGAGCAAATGTTGTGTTAATGCGCATGTGAACGAACTTCTTCTATCTTAAATGCATTAAACGAAAATTAGAAGAGGTGAAAGATAAAACAGCTTACCTCTAACTTACCATACAACGTCTCACTTTCTTTGACAATAATCAATAATTGCCAAGACGGTTGTATGTTTTCGTAAATTATGTAACTACTGGGTGGTATTAAGTCATATCGTGCTAACCAACATGTAATCAGGATATACAATGCCACATAACATTCATTCAAAAGTAAATGTATTCGCAGTACGTGATTTCGAGCAGGTGAAATTATGTGTTACTTGGTTATTACGTCTATGGCGCTGTTGTGTGATTATAATGTCCTCTTAATGAAAACTTACTATAATAATTATTCCTGCTGCTTTCTCCTTCTTTTGTTATAGATTTCTCCTTATATAATTACAAACAGTCGATGCTCCCAGACAATACCTTCAGCGGTTGGTGTGTAATACATCAGTGGAAAATTTCCTATAAAGCATTATGATTTGAACGCCAATTGGCTAAGGTGAAATAGTAATTATAGTCCGGCAGTTTGGTGAAAACATTGTGGGTTTGATGATAAAAGCATGAAACTTTGCATGATGGTAGTTAAATGTATTTTAGTCAAAATTAGATATGGACCCACTTTCAAAAATATCCAATATGGCCGCCATTTTCAAAATGGCCGCCATTGTGAAAATTACAATATAGTGTACCTTGAAAATGTTATTTGCAATGACATCACAAATAAAACAGGGCTATCATGTGCTTAAAACCAATTAAAGAGATGCCATGAATATTTTGATATCCATCTGGCAAGCCATTTTTACAAAATTTTCACTTTTTTAAAAAAAATGGGGGGGGCTGTCAAAATCTATCGGACTGAGATCTTAAAAACAAGAAAGTGTAAATATGTTTGTTCAGAAAAGAATACAGCTTGACTTGGTTGTTATGTATGCTATTTTCAATAATATTAGATATGAACACAATTTGTTGCATCAAATTACAAATTAGCGCCATTTTCCAAGATGGCTGCCATTTTCTAGTTAGTGTTTACTAAGGTTCGAAATATGTCAATCTTCTTTTTAGTATGTCTTGATATCATATAAATACTTTATTATTAGTATTCAATATCATAGATGATGTTTTAGCATAAAAACAACCCCAATAAGGTCAGTCAAAACGGTGACAATGCTTTTAAGATGGACGCCATTGTACTAGTTTTTGTAAAACAATGCTGTATATGTCATTATATAGTCTACATTTGTATATTCTTTACATATAACGACAATGGCTTGCTAAAACTTTATGCATATTGAAAATAGGATGTAGAAACAAGCTTCCAGACGCAATCATAGGAAATGGTGACCGTAATAATTACCTTTTAGAAGTGTTAGGTACCCTGGTAAACCTTCTGATGTTTTGTACCCAGTTGCTTGTGTACTAAATTTGGTGTACACCAATGTTTGTATAGTTGTTGTAACTACCAAATAAAATAGGAACAACTGTAGCTGGTGTTTGTGCATATCCCTGATGCTAGGAAAGCTGTGTCTGGTGCCTGTATGTACCCAATCAGACAATAACCGCAGACAAGGAATGTATGTATTCGGTAATTGCGAGTACCCTGTATATGAGTACATGTACTAGTATATAAAACGAGTGGAAAAAACGTAATCACAAACTGTTTAGGCAGTGGGATTCGCTTTTATCTATTGAATTTTATTTTTGCCTATAGCTATGATCATCGATCATTATAAAAATCCCTAAAAGAACAATTGAGATTGTTGTATTTCTAAGTGAATTATATTTGGAAACAAATGTTGTGAATATTGACATGCTTAAGAAGTATCTTTCAAATATTATGGCCAAAAACCATCTCAGACAGAGATCGTTATCGGAGAACAAACAACTATTCCGATCTCTACAGAAATCCTGAGACGAAGATGGAGATGGATAGGACGCGTCAGAAGAATGGAGCCGCAGACTCTATCCCACGGGTAGCTATGAGATGGACACCAACGTGGAAGAGAAATAGGAGAAGATCAAAGGAAACCTGGCGGAGATCAACAAATCGAGAAATGACAGCTAAAACCTAAACATGCGGTCAAGTGAAGCGATTACCTGCGGATAGAAATCATTGGCGTTCTTTAATGATGGCATTAGGAGTAAACCATCCTGAAGAGGCTTAAGTAGGTAGGAATATTGGTATATGAATGTATGTGCATGATAGTTGTGAGTACCTAATAAAGACAAGTTGTGCCTGAACCAAAATGCTGTTATTACACGTAGAAAATCATCTGGTGACTTCGGCGATCCACACAGACCAGTTTGGGTTTACCTCATGGTTAGAAGTACTCAGGCAGATCAAGAACAAATGTGTAGTGGAATTTTGTACGTAATATGAACTAAGAATGACTATGAGAATTCAGTAGTATCAGCTCCTTGTGGTGGTTTGTACCACGTTAGAATAGAAATGACTGTGTCTGTCTATGCCTGGTGAACAAGAATGACAAAAGAGGACAAGACATGCCTCAAGTAATCAATAGGACCAGGGATTGACTGACCTTTAACTGTCATTGGTGAGGGTTTGCAAATGCCATCAGAAATTGAGTTACCCAGGTGTGAGTTACTATGGTATGTACATGTACCAAACTCCAACCAGATTAAAAATTTATAGCTATCCAATACAACATCGAATGGATTTACATTTGGCATTATATGGTCTAGACAAAATCTGGGACAACTGTGACAAGTGGCTGAGGGTATCCTGTTAGGTTGAGTATCATTATAAAGCCGGAAGCATAGTGGCTGAGTGACAAGATGCGGTGGCTGCGGGGTTGCCTTCATCTCACTTAGAAACGCAGATCCTACTAGGCTGAGAACTAAAAACGTGTTGATCCAAAACTGCGCAGACCAAGGGGATCTATATTGTTTTTGACTACCACGTATAATGTTGAGGTTGAGTAAATTCCCATTTGAGTGCGGGGTTGTGGCGTTCTCAGGACAAGTGGCATAATTCAATGAATGTGCAGTTGCCGTAATCTGTTTTGCTGACAAGATGATATGCGTTTCTAAGTGATATGAAGGCAACCCCGTAGCCACCGCATCTGATTATGATTATACACTTACCTGGTAGTAGTAAGTACATGTACCAAATAGGACAAATAATGGCAGTACAATGGTTACAAGATAGACCATAGTACCTGATGGTTGTTAGTAAATGTACCACTTGGTCAGGAATTAGTGCATGTGTATTTGATGGTGGTCAGTATCCCAAACATATGGGAATGCCTGTATATGATGGTTAAGATAACAAACAAGGACAATCGTTGTACTTAATAAGAGCGGAAATGCTTAAAAGTTAAACAAGTTACCAATCTAGGGCTTTTCTTCAGCTGTTAATCCACTCAAGCACCCTTTGACATGTGAATATCCCTTGGTCATTGGGCTACCTATGTAAACTTACGTTCGTGTCTCCATAGGGAGACTATTTTTCACCTGTGAGTTTGGCAGCCAACATCGATCTGCAGCGCCTAGTCCTCACATGTACCAATTTACACCTTGGTGGAGTGGAACATGTGGGTTATTCTTGCTCAGAGAAATTAACCATTGGTCAAGACGGTGTTAAACCCAGGACCTATTGATCGCGAAGCGTGCGCCGAACTCCCCACTTGTACTTGTGCCTGGCGATGTTATGTGCCATATATAGCTTTATACTATGATCGTGTATTCGAAACATATAAATGTCTGTCAAATGTCCATACTAACACTGCAAAAAGGTTCTCGTAATGGTAAGCTTATTATATCTGGTTAGTTTATGTCTTAGATCTTGTTAATACATTCTATTAACAAGTAATTAAGTTTTGTAAAATTATAGCAATCTATTCACGCCTATAATTTAGCAATATTATCTATACATGTACATCTTTCAAAGTGCACCAAATTCTAAATCGATTGATTCAAGACATATCCGAATTTATCGTTGACAAACATTTCAAACATTGTACTCGTACATTTAATAACCTAATTATAAAATGCATTCTGTGACATACTGTATGTGTATTTGATTTTTTAGGCTTAAAGACAAAGATAAGGGATATATAATCTTAGGTGAGGATATACAAATGCACACAATGCCTGGGTTTCAAATTAACGGACAAGGGCGGCCATCTTGAAAGCATTGCCACCATTTTGATTGAACTTATTGGATGCATATTACTCTAAATCATCGCCTATGATATTGAATATTCATGCAAATTACTAAGACAAAATAAAAGGTAAATTTAAATATTTTGAACTTAAGTAAATACAAACGTACATGCTTGTCACAAACTGGAAAATGGCGGCCATCTTGAAAAATGGCGCTATTATGATACTTGAAAAATTGGATTGATGTATAATATTGTTGGGAATAGCATACATAACAACTATGTCAACCTGTATTATTTTCTCAACAAGCATAGTTACTCTATTCTTGTTTGTAAGATCTCAGTCTGTTAGATTTTGACAGTTCCCTCTCCCCCATTTTATAAAAAATGACAATTTCGTAAAAATTGCTTGCCAGATGGATATCAAAATGTTCATGGCATCTCTTTGATTGGTTTTAAGCACATGCTAGTCCTGTTTTATTTGTGATGTCATTACAAATAACATTTTTAATGTACACTATATTGTAATTTTCGCAATGGCGGCCATATTGAAAATGGCGACCATATTTGATATTTTTGAAAGTGGGTCCATATCTAATTTTGACTAAAATACATTCAACTACCATCATGCAAAGTTTCATGCTTTTATCATCAAACCCACAATTGGACTAAAAATATGCACCAAACTGCCGGACTATTAGGTTCACTCCCATCATTACTATAGAGAATAAGACGATTTTATTTGAGTTCGTAGGCAACGACTGCATCGTTACTGAATCATTTCTTTATTATGTATATTAAATTCATCATTCTTCTGATATACACCTAATGCAAAGTTATTTGCATTTGGATCTCCTAAATGTACGCAATTTTACTACATACATATTTTGTAAGCTATGTTCAACAGAACTTGCAGCCTTCCATGTCCAATTCCGCATGTTTACATAATATTGTATATCTTATCCAAATGATAAAGTAGGTCATGGCTTGAATATTCAGTATAGCTAGTTTGCTTGTTTTTTAAAACATTTCTCTGTAAATACGAATTATTGAAATATTTCTACCTAATACACACTGAGATTTCAGCAACATCAGAATTCAGTTAAAAAAACTTTTGTTCATAAGTTCTATGTAACATATTTGTGGTTTGTATGAAATATCAAGTTAGAATACTTATAAAATTTTATGCACACATAAAATCATTTATGTCATTGGAAGGTCTTTCATTCCGGACCGATAGGTACGGCTTTACGGATCTTTAGTGCAACCCTGATCCAACCAATCAAAACGCTTCTTAGCCATTGCTTTTGTTATCATTGACAAAGGGAGTCACCTCGTCAATTCAGAGCCTGTTTTTTCAATATTTGAAGTTATTTAAAGGAATTCAAGGTTGTTAAAGTATACCTTGTGTTACGTTATTGTTCAACGTTTTTTTTTGGACTTAGTGTTTTGGGGCGGCGGCCTCGTTTTGCAGTGAAATTTCGGTGGCAAAAACTGTGTTTACATAACTGCGTAATAACGCGGGAGTGCGAGGTCACGGCGTGATCCAATATGGCGGCGCCCATGGGAAGGAAAACTCAGTTGTTTGGACATTCTTTCGTTAAACGTTTGAGGGAATTCATCAGACATTCTAACGAAGTCAACTTCAGTTTGAATTTACCTGGACATCCACTTATCCAATATTCTGGTTTTCCTGGCGCTAAAGTACATGATTTAAAGAGACATGTTGAAACAGTTTCAGATTTTCTTCCGGACATCGTTATTTTAATTGTTGGGACTAATGACATTTATGACGATAGAAACACCCCATCATCAGTTGCCCATCAGATCAAGGAACTGGTAGACTATTTATTGTTTGAAGTGGGGGTAGGCAAGGTGATTGCATTACAAGTGTTGCACCGTGACCGTTCACAATATACAAGATACCCAGTAAACCCTGAATGGTACAATGCCAGGGTAGATGAGTTGAACATCCGGTTATCTTCTATACTAAATTCACCATCTCACAAGAGGTCCTATCTTTGGCGCTTGAAGGGATTTTGGTCAAGCGACAGTAAAGCCAAGAACTTTGCCGAAGATGGATGCCACCTATCAAACCCGGGTCAGATCAGGTTGATATCAAACATACGAGCTGCATTGGTCGCCGCCCTGGGACAGTCAATATGACATACTCTTTAAGATACGTATGAATTATATTCTTGCATTATTAATTTCATAGTATTGAAAACTTACTAATTATAGTACCTGAGTACAGTACTGTTGGTACATGATCATGATGTAGATGGAATAATGCACATCCTTTTATTATTGAAGCCAAGTGCCCCTCAGGCTCACATAATTGAGTGATTCAGCAGCAAGTTCCAGTCACATGTGACATAATTTCACAGGCTTTTGCTGCCTAATGTCACATAATTATTGCGGGATTTAGTTGCCAGTTCCCGCCACTCATTATATAGGGCAGCTTTATGGGCTAGTCTACATATTGTCTGGTCCCAGAACGTCTCTGCTGCTTATTATTGATATAAATTTGTTTTGCGGGATTTAGTTGCCAGTTCCCGCCACATATTTTGCATGATTTAGTTGCCAGTTCATGCCACTTGACAAAAATTATATATGGCAGGTTTATGGGCCAATCTAGATTTTGCCTGGTCCCTGAATGTCTCTGTTGCTTATTATAGCATATAAATTTGTTTTGCGGGATTTAGTTGCCAGTTCCCGCCACTTATTTTGCATGATTTAGTTACCAGTTCATGCCACTTTAATTATGTTGTATTTTGAAGGTATATGTCCTAGTCTTCATTATAACTAGACTGTACTACCTATTATAACATATTTGTTTGATATGAGATTAAGTGCCATGCCACATATATTTACATGCTGGAGTGACCAGTTCTATCACTTGTAAATGATTTTATTTGACTTTCATTTATTAGCCAGTCTAATCTTTACAATTGTACATGTAACATGATTATATTACATACGGAGGCTAAGATCAATCTATGTTACAGCATTTGGGGGTCACAGACACAGTGGCCAGTTTAGACTTAGTGGCCTAGTGGTTTAATTGTTTCGGACCAAAGTCACAACAAGGATATGCATTTATTATTTCAGATGAAACCTTCAAAGAAAAGAAAGGCTGCAGTGGCTGTAGCCACGACTTCCGTATGCGATTGTTGTGCAACCAAGAAAAGCAAGAAATCTGGATGCAAAAATCCCAATGAACCTGGTCAAAAGGTTTCACTGGTGAACACACCTTATAACACTGACACTACGGAATATGATTGTAGACAATGCGGCCACTGGCCATATTAATACTCCAGATGCTATGCCTAGGATCGTTGATGCTAGGCCCTTATTGTTGTCTGGTTTGGACATACAGGGCCCTTTGACGGCTACACCAGCTGACATGCCATCGCCTCAATTTCGCGACATTGAAGAGGAGTCGGAAACCTTCCCAGAAGAAGTAATGATGGGTTCCATTAATGCTGCGGTGTCGAACCACACTAAAACTTTGTTGGCAGGTAATGGCACCCAGTATAGTTATATTGAACCAATAAGTTCCCCAATAGTCAGACAAATTAATAAGACTACTTGTCAAGAGATTTGGACGCATAAGTTTGTGGACTTGGCGACCTTATTGCCAAATATCACAACAAAAAGGAAGCAAACATATGCTTTACAATTTGACCGACAAGCTAACTTCGCTATAATGCCTACCACTCATACCAGAAATATTACAAATATTGATGCATGGACGTCTGCATTTCTGAGATTTGTTGCTGTATATACAGTTAAATTTCCTTTAGAAGCTCCTCAGTTAATGAAGTACGCGGAAATTGTCCGCGACCTTGCCAAGCGTCGTCCTGGCTTAGCTTTCCTGGAATACGACAACCAATTCAGACATTACAGGGAATGGGACCAAATACCTTGGGATAGGTTGCATGCAGAATTTTGGTTGATGGCTTGCACAGAGTCCGAATCCAATCAGTCCACCAATCACTCGTTTAATCAGTCGTTCAATCAGCCCTTTCGTCAGCCAAAGCAATTCAACAATCAATCCCACCAGTTTAAACAAAAACGATTTCTTGACCAAACATGCTGGAACTTCAATAAACGTACGGGATGCTATTCGTCAAAATGCTCACACCCACATGTGTGTGGTTTCTGTAGGGGAAACCACCCGTCCTACAACTGTAGTCACTCTAGCAAAGAACAGGCAAATAAGTCAGGTACTGCCTCAAGGTCAAGCACTGCCACCTTTCAGAAATCATCTAAATAAGGGCAAGGTGGTTACACCAATTAAAGTAGAAATTCTGGCTACATATCTAAAGGGCTATAATTTTGACGATTACCTTATCGAGGGTTTCACAAAGGGTTTTAAAATTGGTTACACAGGCCCTAGACTAGCAACTACGTCATCTAACTTAAAGTCATGTGCAGAAAATCCAGATGTAGTTCACAAAAAGATCTCAGCAGAGCTGGTTCTAGGTCGCATCAAAGGTCCTTTTAACTCTCTGCCTTTGGAAAATCTACGCATCAGTCCCATAGGCCTGGTACCAAAAAAGGTCCAAGGTCAGTTTCGGCTAATACATCATTTAAGTTACCCTCACGGCAATTCAGTTAACGACTTCATTACACAGGAGCTTGCCACAGTCTCATACTCCTGTTTCGACGACGCAGTAGATGAATTACTTGTTTTAGGTCAAGGTACACTGTTTAGCAAAACTGATATAGATTCAGCTTTCAGGCTTATTCCAATACATGAGGATGATCATCATCTGTTAGGTTTCACTTTTAAGGGGAAATACTACTATGACACATGTCTTCCAATGGGAGCATCTTCATCATGTGCTATCTTTGAACGTTTCAGTTGTGCATTGCAATACATTTCAAAAACAATCCTTAACATAAATCATATGGTCCATATTCTTGATGATTTCCTGATTTTAGGTCCTCCTGACTCTTCAGTATGCCAAGACAATTTGGATAAATTTCTGGGTTTGTGTAAGCATGTAGGGGTCCCTATCAAAGAGGAAAAAACTGAAAATGCGACTAAAGTAATCACATTTATGGGTTTAGAATTAGATTCTGAAAACATGGAAGCCAGGCTTCCACAAGACAAGTTACTTAAGCTAAGATCACAGCTCCTGTTGGTTTCTAAATCAAGGAAAATATCACTCAAGGATCTTCAGTCTTTATTGGGATTATTAAACTTCTGTTGCCAGGTAGTGATTCCAGGGCGTTGTTTTTTGAGACGCTTGACTGACCTTACCAAAAAAGTAACTAAACAACATCATCGCATTACATTGAATGTAGAGAGTCGCAAAGACATCAAGGCCTGGCAAATATTTAGTGAACATTTCAATGGTAAACACTTACTCCTACAAAAACGGTGGCTATCATCTGATATTCTTCATCTCCATACAGATGCATCTGGTTCTATTGGCTATGGAGCTATTCTAAAAAATCAATGGTTTTATGGTTCTTGGTCAAAAACATGGTTACATTATGACATCACATTCAAGGAGCTGTTCCCAATTGTATTGTCTTTAGAAATGTGGGGAAAACAGTTAAAAAACCAATGCATTATCTTCCATACAGATAATTTGGCAGTAGTCCATATAGTAAATAGACAAACTTGCAAAATACAGGCCATTATGTCCCTAGTAAGGCGCCTAGTATTAACTAGCATGAAACATAACATTCTCATGAAAGCGGAACATGTAGAGGGGAAATACAATGTTCTACCTGATCTCCTTTCTCGTTTACAGATAGAGAAATTTCGAACACTGGCTCCCTTCATGGACACGCATCCCACACTTGTTCCAGAGGATTTACTCACGCTTCACTGAATAATGCTGTGTATAATTTACTTGACTCTGGTTTAGCACCATCAACAAAATCAAGTTACAGAAATGCTCTGAAACATTATCAGTCATTTCACGACACGTATTACCCTGGTACACATACAATGCCCATTACGGTTAATCAACTGGCTCAATTTATAGCAGTTTGTCATTACCGCCAGTTGCAAAGTTCAACTATAACTTCATATATTTCAGCCATTTCATATATTCACAAAATTCAGGGCTTAGAGAACCCTACAAACAATTTCATGGTTTCAAAATTGTTACACAGCTTGCGTAAGCATAAACAATCAGACAAACGACAGCCCTTTACCTTGGAACATATTAAGGCATTAGTACATGTTTTGGATACCATTGTTTCTGACAAGTATAATCGCACTCTCATGCGTGCCATGTTTCTTACAGCTTTCTTCGGTTTATTCCGTATTGGAGAATTGGCCACTTCATCTAAGGGTTCCCAGAATGTTATTGGCCGGGGTGACATTTCTTTGGTATATCTTGGTCAACAGGTTTCATCTGTTACTGTTACTTCGCAAAACTACAAACACTCTCAAGGAAAGACAGCAGTCATTCCCATTGCCAGACAATCTGTTAGACAGATTTGCCCAGTTCATGCTCTGATAAGCTATTTAACATGTACCCCGTCTACCATTGGGCCACTGTTTAAGGATAGTATTGGTCAACCAGTCTCAACAGCATATTTTAGATCAATATTAAGAGAGTGTGTTATCTCATGTCGTTTAGACCCGCATACATATACTTCACATTCATTCAGAATTGGCGGGGCTACTCAGGCACATCATAGCAACATGTCACCTTCACAAATACAACAACTCGGTCGTTGGAAATCAAGTGCTTACCTGGGTTACATTAGGCCAACAACAATACCACTTTAAGGATGTTCTCTAGTGCCCTGGTCTTGCTTAGTCGATGACATACAAAAGGTATTAATATGATCTGACGGTCTAGGCAGCAGATCTTATAAATATAAAACTTGTTTTAAAGGTATATTTGTATTTCTTTTTACCTCTCACATACATTAAGGGTATGATCTGACGGTTAAAGCAGCAGATCTCATGAACTTAATTTTTACTCACTGTGTAAGATTTTTGAAACATATAATCCAATGTTTATGACTTTAAGTAAAAATTTAGGGTACAATCTGACGGTTTAGGCAGCAGATCTCATTCCCAAGTTCTTGCTCATGTTTACAGTACTTAACTCAACTGGTATGCCATTACCTGCTATTGATTTGCTCACCTTGTTTTCACAGTGCATAGACTAGACTCTATATGAGCAATTTATCTTGCGTATGTTGCACTCATTTCATGCATGTATATATATAAATTTGTTTGTATATATGTTCATAATTCCATGCTATCTTGTGTTTTGGTTTAGTAATATGTTTGCTTGAATAGTATTGTTAGTTCCATATGTACCAAACTACTACATATGACTACGGTAGAATTTTGTTGATTTTTGTTACATAGGTTTGAACAATGTTTAGATCAATATATATGCATGACCTGAAATGTTGTAACACTGTTAGTATAAGTATATTTCCACCCTAAAGCATGTACATGTTACGAGTACCCTTTTCAACTGTTTTGTCAGACTTTGTATTTTGAATATGAAAGTTTTTCAGGTTTTATTTATTATATACTTTTGATTGATCTTGATGTAACATTTTATTTAGACTTTATTATTACAGTTTATGCCAAAAATGGCTTTTTGTCGATTTACTTCTTTTCTTCTAAACTGACGGTCAAGGCAGCAGTTTAGGTATGAAAAACAGTATTATGGTAATCTAAACGTTTTATGCTCTTTGAATTACAGTAAAAATTACAAATATATTCAGTAGTTTCGAAATCCATACATTTCACTTTCTCCGTGTCAGACTAATGAATCATCTACCAGTTAACATGTTATGTATATATCTCAATATGATTGTTCTCCTTGTTGTTATTGTTATAAATGTATTTTTCTCAAATTTATTGTTCCAAAAAATTGTTTTTGGTTTTCGTTTGTTTTGTTTTTCATGTATATTCATGTTTTAGGTTTTATCCTATTTTTATTTTTTATGAGATTCATGGGTATTCTCAGCTTTTACATTTAACTAGTTATGTTCTGTCCGGGGATATCATAATTGGTCACGTCCCGGGTTCTCTGGGCATGTCGCCTCCTTGCGTAGACTCCTGTGGCGGTTTTTACTGCCCAGTTATGTCATTTAGTAACAACTGATTTAATATGACTTTCTCACATTTGTTTCGGTTTTGTTTTATGGCATTTTTTCACAATAAATGCCCGTTATCAATTCAAAACCTGTTTCTGTTGTTACTGATTCCATACAAGTTCACCCTTGGTTGCGACCCCCCTGACAATACATAAATAAAATTTTATGCACACATAAAATCATTTATGTCATTGGAAGGTCTTTCATTCCGGACCGATAAATGGCTTTACGGATCTTTAGTGCAACCCTGATCCAACCAATCAAAACGCTTCTTAGCCATTGCTTTTGTTATCATTGACGAAGGGAGTCACCTCGTCAATCCAGAGCCTGTTTTTTCAACCACCACCACCAACTCCACCACCTCAAATTTTGGTCTTTTAATTGGGGTACCAATTAATTTTCATAAACTAAATTAAGGTAGAGGATTTGTAAAACTGTTGTTATTATTTTTGTCATGTGTTATTGTTCATAACATTGCTTTGAAACTTTATCTTTGTTAAGGCGGTTTTTACTGCCCAGTTATGTCATTTAGTAACAACTGATTTAATATGACTTTCTCACATTTGTTTCGGTTTTGTTTTATGGCATTTTTTCACAATAAATGCCCGTTATCAATTCAAAACCTGTTTCTGTTGTTACTGATTCCATACAAGTTCACCCTTGGTTGCGACCCCCCTGAAAATACATAAAATACTTGTAACAGCCAATTTTACGGTCATGTGATACGCCTGACGGTATATTTACGTATTCGCAACCTACTTGATACAACACACGCGAGGCCCGTACGTGAATCTGACGAAGTACATGTTATTGTTGTACATTGTTTACAAGCGTTACACCTAAAAACCTGAATCACAAGGGCCTCCTAAGTCTCGTCTTAATAACAATAACGGTTAAATAATTGATAATAAATCATCAATGGAATACTAGATTACCTCCCTGCGTTAAACTTTCCATGTACATGTAAGTTCAATATATATAGTAAAGAATAAATGTCTTTTAATAGGTGACTAAACATTATGGAATTCGGAATGGGAGTAGGTAGGAAGTTATTGAAGTTCTGTGTAATTTTTACCAAAATCTGATGGATAGATTTTCAGAAATGTTACAGAAACACGATTTTTTTCTATTAGTCTAGGAGCTGGTGACCAGAAATTCAAAATCTATTTACCCCATCTGGTAGAAAAAGTCCATTGCTATTTTCGAATAATACATACATTCAGGCTTCAGAAAAAGGTGGATGCCATATCTGAATGTGGTGCAGATTTTTTTAACAGGGGCAACAACTCTTGCTTCCGAGCTAATTTACGAATACACATGACATTCTTAATTCTGGTGTTAATTTTTTGTTTTGTGTATATATTGCCATATATTTGGGTGGATATTATTCAATTAATGTTGTGCATCAAATAGACATGCATAACTGACCAGTTTGAGGTCAAGGTCAAAGTGAGAAAAATAGCTAAAATTGATATTTCACCTCAGTTATTTCTTCGTATAGCAGTACATATTCTATCATTATAAGCCATTTGTTTAATGGAAATAGTCATTTTTTTGTCAAACTAGCCATTTAATACATATGTTTGCTGGCCGAGAAAGCATTTTTTCGACCACCCCTGGTATTCTATGATCTTATATGATTAAATTGTTCATGTATATATCTGGTGTTCAAATGTAAATTCACCATAAGGTTCCCGTCGCCTGGTACAAGTGTATCAGATTTCGCATTGAATTAACTAGCAGCATTTAATATCAATAATAATGAATTTAACCTTCAATGACAGCGATTAGTAACCCAACACGTGCTATTAAGTTTGAATTAAATTATGAAATGGAGACAATAACGGGGGAATTAAAGTACGTAATTATTTATCGGAGAACATTAATTTTAAAATGCTGTATAACGTGATTCTGAGTAAACAAGCTACTTTTATAATAGAAAAGGGAGACTTAGTCTAGTACATTACAAAACGTAAGCGATAAAAATGAAACTGACGATAAATCGTTATTTCCTAGAGCAACACTATGTTTTTGACTAGTGTGATAAATTCGTTGTATTCATCAATAAATCGCATAAGACATATAACAAAGCATGTCACTCTGGTTTGAAAAAAGAGGAAATCGCACAACATAATACAATTACACAGAGCAACGCCCATACATAACCAAACGAAAGAAATAAAAGCCTAAGTATCCGCTGTAAATACACAGGATGAAAAAGAAATACCAAAAAACAATGTCTCAATGTGACCGAATTAAAGAAAGATCTAAAACCCGACCTAGTACCAAAGTCTCCGCTGCAGAAGAACAAGATGACATCGTTTCGAAAATATATTCCTATTACGGTGACCACAAAGAGCCCTATGAGTTAGAGTATTGCACCCCTTTGACAAATAAGCAACGGCATGCAATACATAAGTGAATACATATCATTGAAGACTTATTTTAAGTAATCATAATCGACTTATTTATTCCATTATATCGTGACAAGAGATGTATGTCCTGACATAGGAGCCGTTATAATGATAGTGGGTGTCTGTCTCAACGAATAGACTATTTCCGAACATAAGGTCAGCCACCTTACACATTCTATCTTACAGGTTAGTGAACTGAAAAGGGTCAATGTCTACAATAATAAGTTGAATTACTGCAACATATGCGAAATGTGGTTGCTCCAAAATATCCTGCCCCGAAAGACTCACCCCGTTTCACATTTGGAATGCTGAACAACGATGGTTTCAGTGTAGTTATCACTTGTAATTACCTCCCTTTATGGCTAATTATGCACAAAATTCGAAGTCCACAGTGTGTCATTCATTGCGGAGTGAGCATATAAGGCTCGCTTGAATCATCCATTTTTGGGGATGTGGATGGCTTGTACTATGTCTGACTCTTACGTGTGTTGCTAGGCGCTACCGACGTAGCTTTGTGGCTTTGTTTTGTGCCCTACTATTTTGTTAGTCACTTACATAACACACTTTTTATCCATGACGAGTTTAATGTAATCTGCAAGGTTAAAAAGTTATAAATGATTGTCAAAAACTTGTTATTAATAAGCACGTAGCTTGACACCGCATATCGTAGAATTTACCAAAATAACGACTTTGGGTTAAATAAGTCCAAATTCTGATCAAATCCGAGGCATATAAAACACTTAGAGGGATAAGCAAATAGCAAAAAGCTTGTTAATGCTTTCTAACCACAATGTTCCCGGAGTAAGATTGAATCCATGTAAATCCAATGTGAGACAGTAACACAGTCAAATGTATTATCCCAGTACGTGTTGCTGACGAAGTATTCTGACATATCACAAACAAATCGAATGGTTGGAATAAAGTGCGAATTCTTAACAATGTCGAAATAGCATCGTTAGATTAAATGTTTGCGTTGCCAACTACTTTAATCTCATTATACTGCTAGGGCGACGTAATTTCTCTGTCTTTTGTTTAATGTTATTTTATTTTCTATATATCCCACTTGTCAGTTCACCTGATCAGTTACTGTTTTACTAGATTGAACCTGAGTTAAACTGTTTCTTAGTCCAAGTACCTTTCAATTGTGTTTTGTAAAAGAAGTGTAATTCGTAAGGTAATTTGTGTCTTGCACAATGTATTTCACGATGTCCTATAGTCGATGCTCGTTGGTAATTTCTGGCCGCGTTTCACCACGTGAAATAAAAAAAGAAAAGTTCAGTTTCGGAAACTATTCCTCATTATAAAATTAATGTTCTTTTGGAAATTAATTTTGTATCATCACTAATATATAGGCATACAAGTTCATAAAACGAAGTGTATGATAAGGATGTTGGTTTGGACTGAGCATTCACTTACAGTGCGTGCTATTCGTTGTGGTGCTACTTTAGTATGGCTACAAATGTATGAATGTAAAAAATACGCCCGTAAAGTGTTTAGTAATAAATAATATTTGTATATGGATGTTTTCCCAAGATTTATAAACAGGAAATAAAAGAAGAGTCATTTTACATAATAAATATTTATTATATTAACGTCAATGTATTCCAATAGGGCTACATAATGTGTTTGTGAATGTAAACAACTGCACGGCTATCTCTGTTTTATACATCAAGGGAATCAACAAATAAATGACAAGTCGTTTAAATTGCATGATAAACGCTCTTATCACCAGGAAACCATCTGCGGTATTTGTAATTATATATCGACATGGTACATATAACAACAGTATTTGTATACTTGCAGCGTGATGTCGGGCTGGCGAAATGCTATGTTACTCGTTTACTACAATTCCCAACAAATGAAACAGTTCTGATTATTATAGAGTTTGAGTAAGCATTAAGAGAGATATTCGTTGTTGCCAGAGTACAATTCAATTCGGAAGATATTTTAGATTTACGAGGATGCCACCATCCAGCCAATCAACTTGGTGTCAAGTGTATAACCAGTTTATTTGTGTGATCGGAATTGTCATAAACACTTTGGAGGCTTGTCATTGAAGCTAAAACTAAGTTAGTTTAAGTGGTTATGATGTCCCAGGCTCAACAAATATAATTGTATTATCTTAATACGATAACATAATCACAGGCGATGTTGATTCAATTGATATTGTGTTGGAACATTCACTACAACCATTGTCCAATTACCTTATAAATTCTGGATTGAAACTGATCATTGTGACACACATTGGCCGACATAAGAAAAATACTATAGTTAGTCTGATATGTTGCCAACACTTTATGCATGTTTTAAAGAGGTCATCATGTTTTTAGCTGCTATGCATCTCGTGCACTGATAGTGCACTCTGGGTGGTTGCTTTGTCTGTCCAATTTAATTTTATCGTATGGCTGCTGTTTGTCAATGTTTACAGTAAATACGGCAATTAAGAGTTGATCTTGAGTGCACACAAATGGAAAGCTGTACATATACATGTTGTTATATGCACTATAAGAAAACCAGTGAGTGTATAGATGTACGTCGTGAAACAAATAGATAATGTAGAACTACCATGAGTGTACTATCACATCCGATCGTATGCAGCAATTTCAATTATTATAAATTCATGTGTTACGTATGGTACAAAATATGTACGACGCGTTCGTGTGATCAGACAGTAAACCATTTTATTATGTATAGGGTGTGTTTATATTGTAAGCCTTAAATGATAACCTACTTTTTTTATAATTATTCCATTTGTGTTCTAATTCTTTCATGTTAAAAGTTCCTTTGTGCAATAACTAGTTTGTCGTTATATCCTACTAATGCGTTTGCTTTGTGCAAACGTCATATTATTGCACATATGAACTAATTCTCTCTAAAATGCATTGAACGCAAATTAGCAGAGGAGAAACATTGATCAGCTTACCTCTAACTTTATACCATACATGTACAACGGAAGGTTGCATGTTGTCGTAAATTATGTAACTACTGGGTAGTATTTAGGTCATATCGTGCTTACCAGTATGTTATCAGGATATACCATGCCACATAACATTCATCCAAAAGTAAATGTATTCGCAGTACGTGATTTCGAGCAGGTGAAATTATGTGTTACTTCGTTATTACGTCTATGGCGCTGTGGTGTGTTTATAATGTCCTGTAAATGAACACCTACTACGAGAGGTGTTCAACTAATTAATGAACAAAACATGAACACCGATTGTGCAATATTGAATGAAAATAATTGAAATATCTTTTTTAAACCATGCGAGAAAATGTTTTAAGTTGAACATATGCTCATCATACATTGTATATTTCATTTGGTTAACGCTTAAAACAACAATTTAGTAGATGATGTTGTTTTTCCTGTTTTTAAGGCAAAGAGGCCCTTTTATAAGCATCAAAAAAGTGTTTGTAAATTTTTATTGTGCATTTTTAATGAGAACATCAGTAATATTTGTCGTAAGACGCTTTATTAAAGTTCTGTTTCCAGGAATGGTGAAATGGCACAAAAAATTGAAAATTGCCCAACATTGCCAAAACGTACACTATAAAGTTAAATTGGTTTTATGATATCTGTGATAAATCCATTAGCAAAACGTGGAATAGTACCACACATGGGAGTGTCCATAGAAACTATCAGTGACATTATTTCGAAATTGTTTAATGCATAGTTCTGGGAAAATGCGAAGTTCCTACGCTGAAAATCAAGAAAAACATGCCTCGCAGCCAAACGTTTTGGAATCTAGAAATGCGAAATAAACAACATTATGTGGAAAAATTGTTTTATTACTCAGGGTTGTAAGAACCAAAAAATGGTCATTTTGTTCACAAGGTGTATAAAGCACCAAACTTTCACAAAATTACAATTAATATATTGGCTTCAAGCAAAGTGAAAGAGACAACCTGTCCGGCCCCTTATTTCGCATATATGAGGCCCCAAATAGGGTCCATCAAGTTAAGTTGATTTTCACACTAAAAATATGAAAGCGCCCAATGTTTTTAAACACTATAAAAAATCACAAAAATTTGAATAGGAATGTCCAAATCAAGTACATATTTGATATATTATATTATAAATTTCACTATTATACAGGTTTTATTGCAAATATGAGGCCCGAAAGGGGTGTTTGTGAAAAATTTCATAGAAATAAAATCATGTTTGTATACTTAGTTTCAGTATTATGTATAGTTGAACAAGACAACAATAAAATGCAGCCCGGTTGACCCAGTGATGCTTATGATATAATTTAATCCATTTAAAATACAATTTATTTATTGATTGAGGCCCTTTAAAGGACATTTTCGATCATGAAAAAAGTGGATGAATTTAAGATGTTCACGATTCAATCTGTAAGACACATTTATGTCTGTAAAATGTGCAACAAATGATTTGTAAAAGTGATTTATATTTTGTTGTATGTGACAATTTACCATATTGATACTTAAATAATAGTTTCAATGTGAAAATGAGGCCCCATTATGGGTACAAACTAAACACAATACTTGATATAAGACAAATTAGAAAATAAATCAGTACATTGATTTAATACTCAAATACAAGGCATATTTTATACCAATGATCATTAAAACAAAGTAATATAAATATACAGTAAATAAATAATACTTGATTACATGTAGTGAATTGAGGCCATATTTAGGGTAAAATCTATTTTGAAAAAAATGGATCAAAATTCATATGTAGAGAAACGATATCAAAATATTTAGATTTACTTATATATTTAATCATAGTATATGCACCATACTCGTATATTGTGTTGAATGTTAGCATACGAGCTATACCATCTTTAAAATAGTTACTGTGGATATGAGGCCCCACACGTGGTTTAAACTTCACCGTTAAGCCCATTAGCGGGTAAAGAGCAAATAATTCAGCAAAGTCAATTTTTGTTTTCATTATTGCTTACAATATGTATAATAATCGATTTTTAACTTGTCGCATGCATGTTTACACCAAATATTCATTGCCCAAATCGATGAGATAAAACATAATATTGTGTTGTACAGCGAATGTGAATTTTTTTATCAATATTAGTTCAATATTTGCCATTATGTAGTTATATTTTGTAATAGATGTTTGTTTCGTGCATACTTTAAAACATCATATAGCACTAAAATTGAGCTTCCTAATGATTGTAGTTGGGTTTGAAAGTATATGAAGATGAAGTTGTTTACTGGAGGTCGGTACACCACAAGGAATGGTTGTAATTTTAGGGCCCAGCATGACCCTACTTTACAGATATTCCATGGAGCCATGGATTCGCAATACATGGTAAAGTATTTATGAGGTAACATGTACCCCATGGCCATGAATCATGAAGTAGTGCCATGTACCCCCAGTACCACAAAATACAATTAGTTTCTACATTTACAGTGCACCTACTAATGTATCATTTGACCATGTTTGTCATACCATGGACCCAGACTATCTGTACATGAGGCCCTAACAGTTACACATAGAGTGAGGACTGATTTAACAAAGCAGGTTTATCGACCCCATTGAGCCAGATGTAGATGTGCCAAATTCTATGGGAAGTAGGTGGCTAATAAAGCTTGAAGACTGTGCCAAAGAGTGACAGGTCCCCATTGAATAAAGAGTAAGGCCAAACCAAATCATTTCAACGTTTCAGCGTCAGTCCTAAGTTCGAAAACCTATCTAGCTATCCTGAGACAAAAACCAAAACACGACTTCTTGGCTCATTATTACATGGCTAAAGGTAAAGCTTTCAAACATTGCCAATCATAATAACTTAAAGAAATAACTAAAAATGTGTATGTGTGAAACCTGTATAGGGGTTGGCGATATGTTGGTATGATAGGTATGAAAGCCATATCTCAATGGATTTTGAAGATATAAGAGGTTACAATTTTTGTTGGTCATTTTTCTTTCCCGAGACGCACAAACCTATCCGTCCTCGGACGCTGAACGAAGAAATGGTTTGGTATGGCCTTACTGTGACAATTGATGTTAGGTTCCCAGCGTAGACAAGAAAATTTGTGACAATAAGTTTTATATACCCAATAGAACCTGAAATATATGTGTCGATGAGTGAAAGGTAACACATACAACCAGAGTATGAAATAAATGTGCCAAACATTTCAGGTACCTCAAGAGGCATGGATGTGCCTAGTACAATTAAACGTTAATATATCAGCTTTGAAGGGCCGCTTTGGGCAGTTCATCCATAGGGCCACGTTTAAACGGACATTTTAATTTTTCCCTGATCATTAGCCTCAGGAAACATGCGTTCGAGTCTCCATGTTGAGACTAATTATCTACTTATTGGTGTGTATCCATCTTTGAGGCCCACTGTCCTCAGGTATCAATTCACACACTGGTATTCGTCAGAAATTGTGGAATAAGAGGATGGTGAGTACTTATCAGACACGTCGAACTGAGAAGTAAGTAACCCATAGGACCCGAAATTACGGTACTATGCCATGGCATATCCATATTATCTCGAGTTCTTGTACCAATGTAATTGGTGATTGTATTTTATTGGGCCAGGCAAAGCTGTAGCTTGTAACGTTTAATCACGTCATAGGACTGACCTCAGTTTACCACATCAGATCTGAACTGCCTATCATGAGTTACTTTTAAGATCTGGAATTGACGTCATGGGTATTACGGGTACACAACATGTTTTGGTACGGCTGTACTTTGTGGTGTTAACTGTATCTTAGTACAGTAAATGACTTTGCTCGGCAGTATTTAGCACCTCAAATGACCAGGGTCGACACCAGCTTCAATGAATACAGCATTTTAACAGTAATTGAAATTAAAACAAAGACTAATCTGAAATAATGTATCAGATATTAATTGTGTACATTAGTCTATAATAATGGCCTAGTTTCATGCTTTAACAACCCATAGTTCAGCCGTTTAACCACCCTTTGACATTTTAAAACTTTCCCTCGTCATTGAATTACATGTACCTAATGAAACCTGCATTCGAGTCTCCCTTGAGCTATTTCCATCAGCCAACATCTATTTTTGGTGCCTAGGAATACACTCTACCCTCACATGTACCAATTTACACCTTGGTTGAGTTTAGCATATGGGTATTTCTTGCTCATAAAAATTAACCAGTGATCCAGATGAGGGTTGAACCTGGGACCTCTTGATTCTGAAGCGCACGTCCTACCTCTATATCACCGTTCCCACTCGGCCACAGTTAGATAACTGTTTATTTTTGCAGCCTCTCATTGACTTATCATGACCATGATGAGGGCCAAAGCCGAGCTGATACAGGATAAGTACATGTACATGTATAAAAAAGAAATGAATTCTTATTACGGGCCTCAATAAATTATTAAAAACAGTCGATTTCTACATTCTATGTATCTAAAATTAATGTTCTGAAGGTATTTGTGCGAACCATTTTATGAATAATTAATATAAAAACCTCATTATAATGTATTAGGCCATGAAAACGTTTGTACTCAGTAACAAAACATTCAAAATGAAGTAATTGGCACCATTTTTATATTTAAAATTTAACTTATAACTTATGTCAAGTTCTGATTATTAATTCAAATATACATTTTTTAACCACAACAGGGCCTCAAATTAGCACTTTACAATTATTGGTCATAGCACAACTGGTATGCCTACATTCTAATGAACTGTGTATATGGGATTACTTCAAGGGAGAGAAAATAATACTATTCAACCGTTCGATTTTTGAAAGATAATTACTTCATTCTGGGATTTTCTTATATAAATTTACCTTATTATGGCCTCGTTTTCATCAAATGAAATAGTTAAGTATGTAATTCAGATTGTTTATACACTGTACTTACAAATGTAACTCAATCTTTATCGTTTATTATCAACATTTGATGCATTTCTATATAATATATGGCTGTGTGGTGTGATGGCGAGTCTATTGGGTGGTTAACACCACACGCAGGGCCTCACTGTCATATTTTATTATTAATTAAGATTGTAAATTATGATAATAACTAAGTCAAAGTAATGCACATAACAGTTATAGATTTTGTGCTTAACATGAGAAAATAATAATGTGTATATCATATTTAGATGAATTTGTGAAATCAAGTACATATTTGGGGCCTCATTTGTGCAAAACACGGAGCCTCACATACATGTTTTATTCGTTTTAATATAGGTGGTCGACTTGAAGTCCAACTATACTATGTTTGATGATTTATATACATCATATGAACATTTATGCTCTTATGTTATTTTTCCCGAATTCGGGCCTCTATTTTTGTTAAATCCACCAATGGGGCCTCTATTCCAAGTTTTATTATTACAAAAAGCAGCCGATTTTAAACACTCACATTCATCATATTATATGATATTGCTTAATATGTTTTTGCTTCACAATTAGGCAAATAATCATGTATTTATAGTGATGGGTAGGTGGAGATTAATATACCCCTTCGGGGCCTCATTTGTGCAGGAAACAGGGCCTTTCATGATTGTCTCTTTGGATTTTTTTCATCAGACTGACTTATAGAGCAATTGTGCCAAATTTGGTGCTTTATACACCATGTGAACATTCATGGCTCTTACAACGCTGAGTATATTATGGGGAAGCAATGCTAAATCTTAAAGAATGATATGATAGATTATGGTATGCTATTTCAGAAAAGGTCACAGGGATAGGGAGAAGTTCATGTTTGTCCAGCATTGTGTGTTCGCGGCCATTTTCATGGAAAGGCATTGGGTTTGTTGTTATGGAAATACGCGCATCAAAATCAATATCAAATTGACGAAATGGAAGGCTGTGGTCTATGTACGAACCGTTTCAAATCAGGTTTTCAACAAAAAAGTGTTACGAATCGTTCCTAGTGACTGTTCCAAGAACATAGTATTTCGTCCAGCTTCAGCTTCAAGTCACCATATACAACGCCAAATTAAAAAACTTAAGAATATAACTTTGATATATATTATAACCAAACAGTGGATGTCAAAGTCTTCTCATGCTTTAACAATATAATTTTCCATTTGATTGATACTAAAACAACGATTAAAGACGGAAAATGTAAACCTAATTATAACGAGTTTCGGACCTTAAAAACGCAAATAACAACACCCTCTACCCTAATGTTGATTATGATTTAACCGTAACGTATTGGCAATTTACAATTATTATATTTACTTCTTGATACACTACTTTATACAATATAAAAGTTTTTATTCAATTTTATTCTTAGAGTAACACAATATTGATGTACAATTTCTGTTCATAAATAAATTGAACACCTCTCGTATAATAATTATTCCTGCTGCTTTCTCCTTCTTTTGTTTTAGATTTCTACTTGTAAAATTACAAACAGTCGATGATCCCAGACAACACCTTCAGCGGCGGGTGTTTAATGTATCGATAAATATTTCCTATAAAGCAATATGATTTCAACGCTAATTGGCTAAGGTGAAATAGTAATTAGGTTCACTCCCATCATAACTATATAGAATAAGACGATTTTATTTGAGTTCGTAGGCAACGACTGCAACGATATTGAATCATTTCTTTATTTTAGATATTAAATTCATCATTCTTCTGATATACACCCAATGCAAAGTTATATGCATTTAAGTCTCCTAAATGTACCTTATTTTACTACATACATATTTTGTAAGCTATGTTCAATGGAACGTGCAGCCTTCCCTGTCAAAGTTCCTCATGTTTACATGCTATTGTTTATCTTATCCAAAGCATTAAGTAGTCCTTGGCTTGAATATTCAGTATAGTGTCACATTTGTTTCTTTTTTGAACTAAGTGTACGTTAAAGGACTTTTAGTTTGCTTTGGTGTGTTGTCCGTATCTATTAGCCACCAATAGATTCATAAGAAGCGCCTTATGGTACAGATTTCAAATTTGTATCAGCCTTATAACGTCGTCAGTAGCATGTAAGACTTCCTCATTCTAAGCTATCGAATTATGGATTGATTTGTGGTTCACTGACATTCAAGATGATGTATTAAATTAAAAATATGCGATTGTCTAGCGCTGAAAAATAGGCATTTATTTCTATTAGCTAAATTGCTTTTTCATGACCTTCTGGTGCATATCAGACTTGAAGGACATATGCTATACAACTATCAATGCATCATTTACACTTAATGTGTAGGTAGGCCGTCGACGAGGATATAATTATGGTTCCGTTGCGAAATAGTCTGGTCTGGACATTGCTAGATATTTTTCATGGATTTTCAAATTATATACCAGTAGTTGCTAATGCTCCAGGTGTACATGTATTTAATAACACTAGCATAGGAATGTAAGCGATAATCCATTCTCAACGTATTAATGTATCAACCATTAAATTGACTATCGATGAAATTTAATACCCTTTGGATTTGTTCTGAATTGTTCCGATACTTTTCGTCAAATATGATAGCATGAGCATTTACGGTCCCATATTATCACTATTACATGGGCTCATCAGGTTTAGGTTGAATGAGACAGTTAAACAATGTAGTTTTGGTATCTACATTTGTAGTAGGACTTTATAACAAACAAAATGTCTGCTTTGCTCTTACTAAGTCATTAAAATCATGTTAGAAATCGGATAAGCAACACAGAAACCATCTCAAACTTCTACCACAGAAAACATTGCACAAATGCCCGGACAATACCAAACACACTAAACAAGAAACTAGATTAACCACTGAAAGACCAAGAAACAGAGCTCGGACAAAAAGTCAAAAACCAATTCCCAACAGTCCAAAGGCTGAAACACCACGTTTCAGTTACGATGCAGTAACCTATGGATAAAATGTACATAGACAAAATACGTATCAAGGTTAATCAGTTTATACAAAGAATCGTCCTTTGAACAAATATACACATTAGCAAGAATTGTAATTCCTTGCTGAGCAATAGACCGCGGAAATTGTTGACCTAAGTGTCGGATAGTGATTCAATCGTGTCGTTTATGCTCAACTGATTGCATTATTGGAAGCTATTATATGGTATATTACGGAAAGTAACGATTAAAATTGAATCACTACTTAGTACGTCGAGAGAGACCCGATGTCGTTTGCATACAAATAACAAAATAATTGTACAAACAAATGCAAAATTGAATTAACGATATAATACAATTGTGTTTGAGGTCGCACCTAATGGATTAGTGTTGTTTACACACGGTTTTCATTTGTGACCAACGGCCGATTAAGAGTTGTCAATTAATTGTGTTATATCATTCTCGACTACATTGCGCATCGTTTATCCAATTATTTGACATGAATCTGGTGAGATATCTCGTACATTGTCCACGGATTGTGTACTAGTCCAGGAAGTCCCTGAACCAAATGTTTAGAACTGCATTTCGCGTTGATACATGTACAAGGTATAAATATTTAAAATATTCTAAGCGTTATAACAAGCAAATACTTAACATGTTACCAATGAGCCTAATGTCATAAGTATTTGCATAAGGCCTGCACCATAATACAAAACTACCCATATGTTACTAATACAATATATCAAGATGCCTTGATAGAAAACGCATATATCGATGGTCTAGAGTGAGATGGTCGTAAGTACAAAATCAATATTTTGAGAAAAGAAGAACAAACTGTGAGATGGCTACTCTTTACTTATGTTAGAACAAGCTGTTCAATTTCAGTTTGGTCACAACCACAAGTTCAGATTTTCATGAAAATAGGCACATAAGCACCGTGTCATGTTTGTGATGATGAGTTCAAATATGTATCAGTCTTATACGGTCGTAAGTAGTACGTAGTACGTCCATTCTAAGCCAGTAATATTGCGTACGTGTGTCATCATGTATCTATTGCCTAGTCACAATTCGAGGGGTGCCAGCAATCAATGTATTGTATTAAAGAACACTCTTATCTGGTCATGTCAGACTTGTAGAAAAACAATTAAGTGTAAAGAATATTTAAGATTTCTATACGTTAAATGTTACAATCAATATGTTCACTGGAAACACCAAATGTATTTTACTAGTCGTTAAACACAGCTAGTTAAGTACAATGAATGTATAACAGTTGCAGCGGAAACCAAATGAATATTTAATGACAATAGTTGCCACCAAACAGAGCTTTGTTACTTGATACACTCACCAATTTATCATTGTAACTGTACACTGATCGGCTTTGAATGTGTAACACTTATGAACTCAATATGTTTATTCATTACTAAATTCTAGACGAAAGTGTGTGTGTTTGTTATAGTAACTGTCCAGGGATTAGTTTAACGCCATCTAATCCCCCCATCTATTATCATTGTAACGACACATGAAAACACGAAACGATCAGAGATTAGGAAATATTGGATGATGCTAGTCTTTTTATGTAAAATTAATAGGAATGTTCGAACGATCGGAAAATTAATTTAAAAAAAACAAGACGGTAAAAAATTCAACAGCATGGTGTCATTGGACTATGAAATATGCTTAATATTAAAAAATACTATAATGTATAATATTATAATATATTATACTAAATATGTACATACAGTCATACAAACGTATAGAATTGTTGAAGTTAAATGTTGCGTGTACAATGCCGCTAAAAGTTGATATCCGGAACTCTGTCATATTTGGTTTTCCCCATGATTAACATGTAGGTACAAACAAATCTGACCTAGGTAGACTGGATTTGCATTCATATGCAAACACAACTGACCCAACTCTATTATCCAGATATGAATATTCAAGTGACACAAGTATTATAACGGTAAAATTCTAATTGTACCTACAGATTAGTGGAGAACCGAAGTATGTCTATTGTATATTGAACGAAGTACGTCCGTACTTTCACACCGTTTTATAAATTAAGAACCGGGACATATTGTCTGAGAAATGTGATAGCTTCTTGATTGCTCATTTTATTTGATACTATTGCGTAGGAAGACAGAATACCGCCAACATGGAGTTATATGCAATGTGATCTCAGCAGTTTTCGTTACTTTATAAAACATCTTAATGTGATTCCAACATTTAATATCAATTACAAAATAATCGCTGGTGTTCAAATGTAAATTCATCTGAGGAATCCCGTCGTCTGGTATAAGTTTCTCATTGCATTATCTAGCAGAATTTAATATCAATAATGATGAATTTAACCTTCAACGACAGCGATTAGTAACCCAACACGTGCTATTAAGTTGGAATTTAATTATAAAATGGAGACAATAACGAGGGGAATTAAAGTACGTCCTATTAAGTTATCGGAGAACATTCATTTCAAAACGCTGTAGAAGGTGATTCTGAGTAAACAAGCGACTGTTATTACAGAAAAGGAGACTTAGTGTAGTAAATTATACCCAAAATTAAGCGATAAAAATGGAACTGACTATAAAACATTATTTCCTAGAGCAAGGCTATTTTTTACTAGTGTGATAAATATATTGTATTCATCAGTTAATCGCATAATACACTTATTACAAAGTATGTCACTCTGGTTTGAAAAAAGAGGAAATCGCACAGTAACAACATAATACAATTACATAGAGCAATGCCCTTACATAACCAAACGAATTAAATTAAAAGCCTCAGTCTCCGCTGTTAAAATACAGGATGACCTAGTTTCACAAAGAAATACCAAAAACAGTGACTCAATGTGACCGAATTAAAGGGAGATCAAAAACCCGACCTAGTTCCCCAAGTCTCCGCTGCAGAAGAACAAGATGATCTCGTTTCACAAATACATTCCAATAACGGTGACCCAAAGAAGATTATGAGTTAGAATATTGCACCCTTTGACAAATAAGCATCGGCATGCAATACGTATATTAGTGAATACATATCATTGAAGACTTATTTTAAATAATCATTATCGACTAATTTATTCCATTATGTCGTGACAAGAGATGTATGTCCTGACCTTGGAGCCTTTAAAATGATAGATGGTGTCTGTCTCAATAAACAGATTGTTTCCAAACATAAGGTCAGCTAACCTAACACATTCCATCTTACAGGTTAGCGAACTGAAAGGTTCAATTCTTACAATAATGAGTCGAATCACGGCAATATATGCGACATGTGGTAGCTCCAAAATATCCTACCCCGAAATAGAGACCCCGTCTCACATTTGGAATGCTTAACAACGATAGTTTGTTAGTCACTTACATAACACACTTTTTATCCATGACGAGTTTAATGTAATCTGCAAGGTTAAAATGATATAAATGATTTAGCGTTAAAATCTTGTAGTTAATACGCACGTAGCTTGACACAGCATGTCGTAGAATTTACCAGATCAACGACTTCTGGTTGACAAAGTCCAAATTCTGATCAAATCCGAGGCATATAAAACATTCAGAGAGATTTGCAAATAGCAAATGTTTTCTAACCACAATGTTCCCGGAGTTTGATTGGATTCATGTAAATCCTATGGGAGACATTGTACGTAAAGAGTGACACAATGAAACAAATCAATGATACTTGCCATGAACAGTAACACATTTAAATGTATTATCCAAGTACGTGTTGCTGACAAAGTATTCTGATATATCACGTACACATCGAATGTTTGAATGAAGCGCAAACATTGTAAATAATTTCGAAATAGCGAGGTTAGATTGTATGTTTGCGTTGTCCTTCAACTGCTTGAATCTGATTATCTTAATTTATAACATGATAATAGACGTTGTCATATGGTATTTTAATTTCCGTAGTTTCCATTTGCCAGTGAAACTGATCGGTAACTGTGGTACTAAATTGAAAATGAGTTAAAATGTTCCTAAGAACAAGTACCTAGCAAAAGTATCTTGTTAGGTCATTTGGGGGTTAATGTTTTGCACAATGTATTTCAAAATATCCTATAGTAGATGCTCGTTGGTAATTTTGAAAATCAATCAAATCCTCATTATCAGATTTCCGGAATCATGAATGTTTTACCGAGTGAAATAAAACAAGAAAATATCAGTTTCGGAAAATGTTCCTAATTCAAAATATTGTGCTTTTGAAAATTAAATTTTGTATAAACACTAATATAAAGGCGTACTTATAATGAGAGTTTATGATAAGGATGCCGGTATGATTTGTGCTGTCACTTGTTTTGCTTGCTATGCGTTGTGGTGCTACTTCAGTATGACTACAAATATATGAATGTAAATTGTACGCCCGTAAAGTGTTTAGTATTTAATAAGATGTATTATATGGATGTTTTCCATACAGTAGAGCTATAACAAGAGATAAACGACTAGTCATTTAAATTGCATAATAAATGCTCGTAACCCTATAAAACCGTCTTTGTATTTGCGGTATTTGTAATTATATATCGACATGTTACGTATAACAACAATGTCGGTATGTATAATGTATATATATAATACAGTTATTTCGTCTATGGTAATGTGGTGTGTTTATAATGTCCTCTAATGGAAAACCAACTATAATTATTATTCCTGCTGTTTTCTCCTGCTTTTGTTTTAAAATTACAACTAGTCGATGATCCTAGACAATGCCTTCGGCGGTTGTTGTGTAATGTACCGGTGAAGAGTTTCCTCTAAAGCAATATTCTTTGAACGCTAATTGGCTGTCAGTGAGATGAAATATTAATAAGGTTCGCGCGTAACATTATTAAATAGAATAGAACGCTTTTATTCGAGTTCAAATGTACTAACTACTTTAACTTTATTGAATCAGTTCATATCATAAATACACAATCAACATCCTGGTAGTTTTCTCATATGTAGTTATACATGGTGTCACACCGGTGTAAAGTACTTCCGGGTCGTAGTTTGCTAAAATAGTCCCTTTCAAAAATTTGATACATGTCTGTTGAAGCACTGTTTTAATGTGGAAAATGCTGATTGTTGACCGAATTACATGATTGTAGATCAAAAATGACCTACATGCTAACTTTTAAGAGTGTTTAATTGATATATTTCTGAATTATCTTACCCTGGCTGAAGACTGACAATGTGTGTGTGCTTCGGTCAAGTCAGATTTTGAGGCATGGAAAATAGCGTTGTCCTTCCAGAATCCCTGCAGTAGCTCGAAAACGAAACTATCGACATCCCATTTTCTCCAGCTTTTTTTGGATAACAGGGATTGCTTTTTATGGAAACGGCCACAGAAAATCACCCGGAATATCAGTGAAACGGAGGGAGAGATTTGAATTTGGGTCATTTTGCATTAATTTCAATGGCAGAAATTCACCGGTGTGACACCACATGTATTACATTTAGATTGTACTCTCATTTTGCACACATTTTTAAAGAACTTACGCTGTATCGCATCTGATGGATTCGCAGGCCTTGAATATAGTATTAAGTATAGTATCATAGTGTTTTGCTAATCAGAACTAATTCCACGTAACTATGAAGGACATTTATTTGACAAGAGTAAGCTGTCTTGATAGTTGTTTCCTTTACAACCGCTTAGATATGATAAATATACCACGTTGTTTAGGATCGCATTTGTCTTGAAATGGTTTACGCGATGTAATTTAAGTGAGGATCCAAATTAATTAATTATATCTACATGCACATGTAGCTTGCGACGAGACTGGAAACCATTTATATGGTGTCATGAATTTAGCAAATTTATCTGAATTGCCTTTACCAACTATGATAGGCATCCATCAGTCGCAGCGACTATGGAGTTGTGCCATCTTTAGAAGTTGTTGATGAGCATCTTCTTGTGTGGCTGTAGATACCAATTCTGGATTTACATGCTCTGCTGCATTCCTGACATACAAAGGCTGTTGTGTATTGTGTTTCTGTTTTTGTTGCTGATTGTTTTGCTTTCTGACAATATGCAACCCGCGTTTATATCTTTGTTGTATATGAAAATATTGAAGTGAATGATAATAACAAATTAGACAGAATCGGCAGCCAGCAACAGAAATAGCACTAAAGACACCAATAGAAGATAAATAAAACTTATCGACACAAATAAAACCACAATGGCAAGTACGAAAAATGACCATTTGAAATTTGATAAAAAATGAAAAAGTTACAACAAACAACACCATATTGCTACCATATACCAACAAACGACCCCTATAATGTCAACAATATTATTGAAGAATGCTGGTTCAACCCAATAACCAGTGCATAACGATATGAATGATAATGTTATTGAAATATTTAACTTGAAATGAGTCCATATTTTCTAAAGGGAACCAATTAATGACATTCTTTTTCTACAGAGTGATGACAATTGATGACATACAAACATAACATATAACTTACAGTTATATTCAAGAATATACTAAGAAATATTCTGTTTAATGAAGTATTGGTAGACACATCTTGATGAGTGCAAAACAATCTTTATGCCAAGAATACTCGTTAAAAAACAATCGCAGTTAATCAAACTCACAGCGTTTTACCCAACATAACTTGAAAATAACATGGTTCGTGTTATAGTGTACCCATGATTACAAGAAAGGCGGGAAAATTGTAATAAATAGGTGAAGAAATCAAAAGTTCACGATTTATCAGTAGACCATTCTGATCAATATTTGTTAACATGATATTAAAATTGATATAAAAGTAACCATGTTCATGTATTATGCTACACCAAACACTTTTTACCGGCCCAGTGAGGGTAGAAGCATGAAAATGCAGATTGTATAAAGGATTAAAACCCAAGTTGTTAATAACGTACACGAGGATGTCATTCAAAACTACTTTGTTTTGTCGAGAACATCGAATAGCCTAGTCTGGATGTCTACTAAGTAATAGTTTAATCAATCATAACATCATAAGGTTTTTCAATTTAATTTATTCTTGATTTTAGGCTTGATAACGTTTAAGGATTCAAAGGAAAATTGTTCAACTAAAACACGTATCAAGTGAGTTGTCTTCTACAGACATGTTGTCTATATACATGTATATCTCTGGCTTCGAATGAGAAGATCGTAAGTAAACAATCGTCAAATTTGGGAAACCAAAAACGAAACTGTCTCAAAGTTACTGCTTACAAATGGTAAAACAAGCTGTTTCAACTTAAGCGTTGTCAACAATACAAGTTTCTATTATCATGAAAGTAGGTTTATAAGAAGCACCTATTATGCTGATATATCAGTCTTATAATGTCGTTACGACCTTCTCATTCAAAGCCAACGATGTGTAGAAATATCAGGCCTAGCCCCATAGCATCGAGTTTTACATTTGATTTCATGATGTATTAAATTACATAGTTTCGCTTCTATAGCGTTGCCAGATATTACAGAGAATTTATTTCTATTAACTAAATTGCTTAGACATGAGAGACCATGACTCTTTAGTAATTTTCAATACATCATATGACGAATCATTTGAAGGAGGTTGTCGTTCTGAACATAATCAAGGGACTATTACGATATGATCACGTTTGAACATAAAGAAATGCATTTGTACTGTTTGCAATCTCAAATTGCATGTGAAATTGTTACCTTTTGCCTAAATAATATACATCCTTACCAAGATAAAAATGACTTGACTAGTTATTACAGGAAAAACACCCATTGTACTAATTTTATCTCTTTTCTGTCACTTTACCACATTTTGATATAAAATGGATACAATACCAGGCGCCAAAGCAGACGATATAGACAGAGGTAATGCTGCGATACGTTTAGGCATAATACTCGATTCCGATTAGGACTTCGAGGATACCTATCATCTATTATCAAATCATTATGAACCCCAGAAGGTTTACTTTATTAAAAATACTTAGCCAGTGATTTACTTAGTTGGTGATATCCCAAGCCAATTCTGATAAACCGTATCTCACAACAGGTTTCTATTCAAAACGACACACTATATTGCTAAATTGTTTCGTGACAAGCCTGTCTTTTGAAGTTATCAGGCATTTATTGGCATTTGATAAACATTCGTTTCTATGTGAAATGGTAAATTTCAAAGATGAATAGTTTGATAATATTTCCTGAACAAGTTTAATATAAATATATCAATTAAAAACGAGTTATAGATTCTTTATTTCATATGACACTACTTACCCATGTATATAAACTTTATACTACACGTGTTACGTAAAAGAATATACGTACTCGCTATACTAACCTGGGTACAAGGAATGTCATTTGATATAAAATCAGATACGAATATGTATTAGTCTTATAAGGTCACCAGTGGCATGTAAGACTTTCTCATTGTAAGCTATTGAATTATCGATTTTTTTGTGGTTCACTGACATTCAAGATGATGTATTAAATTAAAAATATGCGATTGTCTAAGGCATTTATTTCTATTAGCTGAATTGCTTTTATATGACCTTCTGGTGCACACAAGACTTGAAGAATATATGCTATAAAACTTTCAATGCATCATATTATCCGTAATGTATAGGGAGGCTGTTGACGTGGTTATAATCATCGTTCCATTGCGATATCGTCTGGTCTGGACATTGCTGATGACTAAAAAAGTTTTCATGTTTTATTAAGTTAAAGCTCGTACTAGTAGTAGTTGCTAATATTCCACATGCATTTAATAACACCTGCATTGACATGTAAGCGAACTCTATTCTCAAAATAAAATATCATTAGAACTGGCCATCAATATAAATGTTATACCCTTGGATTTGTTCGGAATTGTTTGGATACTGTTCTTGAACTATGATATCATGAGCATGACTACAATCCCATATTACCACTATTGCATTGCCATTGAACAGCATTTTTCTGCCGATCATCAAGTCATGATGTACACGATTGTACGAGCGGTGTTTCAATAATAATGCAACTTTGGTAGTAATATTTATTTGCGGTTCATTATTATAGTACCATACATTGATATGTGTTAAACAAACTTCATAGTGTTTATTGTAAACTTTATATGCATTTCCATAATAGTTTATGTAGTTGTCTCAGTCAATGCAGCGGAACATGCCTAAAATGACTTATCAGTATTTGCAGCCTAAAACCAGCATTATATCATGTGCATTATCCGAATTAGTTAAATTTGAAATATATAATGAAATATATGTTTTCTCAGCAATAACAACTTTAGAGTATAGTTTTGAGAGAATGGCAGTGAATAATAGCTTTTCATATGCCGATGAACGATTCAGCACCAAGCGCGCATGTGCTGGGCAGCTGCGTTTATTTTGAAACACTCGTCGAATTAAATAATTATAGTAACTGACTGATATCAAGCGGTCTAAGAACTGTGTGTATTTTCACTTGCTAAGTCAGTGTCTGGGTTATTCAGGTTATACAATAGATCGCCCTTGGAACAAATATACACATTAGCAAGAATTGTAAGTCCTTGCGGAACAATATACTACGCACATTGTTGACCAAAATGTATCATAGTGATTCAATAATGTCGATTATCATGGTTCACTGATTGTATTATCGGAAGCTATTATATGGTATACTACTGAAAATAACGATTCAATTCAATCACTACTTAGTACGCCGAGAGAGACCTGGTGTCGTTTGCATACAAATAACTTTGTTAATTGTACAAACAAATGCAAAATGGAGTAAAAGATATTATATAATTGTGTTTGAGGTCGCACCCAATGAATTAGCGTTGTTTGCACGGGGTTTTCATGTGTGGCTAACGGCCGATTAAGTGACGGCCATTAATTGTGTTCTATCATTCTGCGCATCAATCACGCAATTCTATGAGGTGGTTCTGGTGAAATATCTTGTACATTGTCCACATATTGTGTTCTAGTACAGGAAATTCCTACAAAGGAAAGTCACTCAACCAAATGTCTAGAACTGTAATAATGCATTTCGCATTGATATATGTACAACGTATACATATTTAATATCTTCTAAGTGTTAATACAAGCAAACAATTTACATGATATCAATTAGCCTAATGTCATAAGTATTTGCATAAGGCATGCATAATACAAAACTACCCGTATATAACTTATGCAATTTATCAAGCTGCAGTGAAATGCTACATTCTCATACTCAAATCAATGTTGTGAACTTTTTGTTAAATTGGCAATGCGTAAACGATACGTTATCGTAAGTCGGAAACACTATATTTATTAATGGGGACTCAATGGGAAAGACAACGCATATATCGCATGTTTAGAATCAGAAAGTCTTAAGTACAAAATCAATATTTTGAGAAAAGAAGAACAAACTGTTAAAAGGTTACTCTTAATTTGTGTTAAAATAAGCTGTTTCAACATAAGTTTGGCCAACATTACAGGTTCCGATTTTCATGAAAAAAGGCTCAAAAGCGCCTTGTAACGCGGATTTCAAATATATGCCGTAAGTAGTAGGTACGTCCTTTTCATTCTTAACCAGCAAAATGAATATAGCCTGCATGTGTCAACATTTATCTATTGAATAGTCATATTTGCAATCAATGTATTATAACACGACTTATGTAACAATCGTATCTGGTCATTTCAGTCTTGTAGAAAAACAAATAAGGTGAAATAAATATTTAAAGGATTACTAAACGTGAAATTTTACAATCAATATGTTCACTGGAAACGCCAAATGTATTTTACTAGTCGTTAAACACAGCTAGTTAAGTACAATGAATGTATAACAGTTGCAGCGGAAACCGAATGAATATTTAATGACAATATGTGTCACCAAACAGAGCTTTTGTTACTTGATACACTCACCAATGTATCATTGTAACTACACTCTGAGCGGCTTTGAATGTGTAACACTTATTTTACTATTTACTAAATTCTAGACGAAAGTGTGTGTGTTTGTGATAGTGACTGTCCAGGGATAAGTTTAAGGTACTTCGCGCTGTTGGTCTAGAGAGAATAAAAATAACTGAATCTTAATGAAACTTTGACAGATTGTACCTTAAATGACTCCGCTTCTTATAACGTAGTTTTTGTAACTCTATGACGTCTGTAACCTAGCAACAAAATGACGTCAAATCGCCATCTAGCGGTACGGTATACGCGAAGCCTGTCTGAACAAACTCCTGCGTAACTTCGCACTCGTGTATCAGAAAATCAAAATTCAAAATGTATTGTTGAGATAGTGAACTAGGCTCCCGATAGATATGTGGCGTTTATTTGAATAATACTGCGTACACACAGCGTTGGTAAAATATCGACGTCGGAACGTCAAAATTGCGACGTTTTCGACGTTAACTTTTGACTAGAAATCTAAAGAATTAAAAAAACGGGGAGATATACCTATTTTAAAAAATCACATCGTAACCAGACATATTTGGTTTACAGTTTAAGAGTTTGTAAAAGTTCGAGCTCGTTTTTTCAGTAACGGCGCAATTAGCATGCTAATATACGGTCAATATCACAGCGCTATAACGTTGAGGTCGCGGTGTTGTATTGTTTGCCACTAAATAATTGAAATTAATGTTTGTATAGTGCGCCCTGGATAATTTGATGTTTATAAACATTGAACGGTTTGTCCTACAAATGTAAAATCGGTAAATTTGGTAGTAAAATAACACTTATAAATCATGCACAAATGAGTAATCCCCCTCTTGGACTATACCAAATGCTACCGCCATTCACATTATCATGGGCGCACTATACCGAAGTATATATGTACAGCGACCTACGAAACTTGACTCTTGGACGAGTTTATTAGCCAGGGCTGAATAGGTATTCGGAATACCTTTACAGTAGATTCGTTAAAATTTACGTATCAGTTGGCTGTCCGGTGCAGTGTTTATAGTACAATGTACATCGCTTTTAATCGACACTTTTCGAGTTCGAACCCACTAACGAACAAGTTTTTTTTTATTTACTTAACAAAGTACAGTGTAGTATGTTATATGCTATATGCTATTTTTTATAGGATTATACTTTTTTCTATCCACTTTTGTTTTCAAATATAATATCTTTATTTTTAGTATTGTTTGTATAGATCATATAATGTGTCAGAATCAGTGCAAGTATCAATCGAGTATAGTGCGCCCATGATTACATGAAACGCGGGAAAATTTGTAATGATCCTCATAGGTGGTTCAACCTAATGTGCACGATTAGCCCGTGTTATTTTAGTATACAATTGATCGTGTGGGTTTATTTCATGTTAAACGACAGACCAATCCGGTCATTGTTTGTAAACATCACGTTATCTGGTCGCACTATATTACGTTACATCTTTGAGACAATCTTCTGTACAGTCAATATCATAGCTCCTGTCAGTCCGACAAACCTCTCCTACACCATAGCAAGCGAAACTTCAGTTCTGATTCCTTTTCCTCCACACAAAGCTGATGAGATCTCTCGCGTCATCCCTATATCTGTGCACCAGCTTAGCCATTTTTCTTTTGTCATTTTTACACACTAAAATACGTACCTCTTTTATATACTTTTTGTGAAATTTGAACAAGCATGAAAATGAGCGAAATTTAAAAACCAGTTTTATCAGAATGGGATTCGAACGCATTCGTTCAATCTATAGTATTCATAGTAGTTTAGCCGACTGAGCTATACGCACTAAATGGTGTGTCTATTCTAAATGAAGTATGTAAAATTAATAGGAATGTTCGACTGATCGGAAAACTAAAACCAACTAGGCGGTAAATAGCTCAGCAGCATGGTATCCTTGAACTTTGAAATATTAAATAATAATATATAATAAATATGTACATACAGTCACACACACGTATAAAGTTGTTTAAGTTAAATGTTGTGTTTACAATGCCGCTTATTGTGGATATCCGAAACTCTGTGCAATGTGGTTTTCCCCTTGATTTACATGTATGCACAAACAATTCTGGCCTAGTTAGACTGGTTTTGCATTAATATGCGAACACAACTGACCCCAACTCTATTGTCCAGATATGAATATTCAAGTGACACAAGTATTATAACGGTTAAATTTTATTTGTACCTACAGATAAGTGGAGAACCGGAGTATGTCTATTGTACATTGAAAGAAGTACGTCCGTACTATCACACCGTTTTATAAATTAAGAACCGGGAAATATTGTCTGAGAAATGTGATAGCTTCTTGGTTGCTCATTTTATTTGATACTATTGCGTAGGAAGATAGAATACCGCCAACATGGAGTTATATGCAATGGGATCTCAGCAGTTTTCGTTACTTTATAAAACATCTTAATGTGATTCCAACATTTAATATCAATTACAAAATAATCGCTGGTGTTCAAATGTAAATTCACCATAAGAATCCCGTCGTCTGGTATCAGCTTTCGCATTGAATTAACTAGCAGCATTTAATATCAATAATGATGAATTTAACCTTCAACGACAACGATTAGTAACCGAACACATGCTATTAAGTTGGAATTAAATTATAAAATGGAGACACTAACGGGAGAACTTAAAGTACATATTTCTCTATAGGTGCACAATAATTTCATAACGTTGTATCGGAGAACATGCTGTATAACGTGATTCTGAGTAAACAAACTACTTATATTACAGAAAAGGGAGACTTAATCTAGTTGATTTTACGAATATAAGCGATACAAATGAAACTTACGATAAAATATTATTTCCCATAGTAACACTATGTTTTTGACTAGTGAGATAAAGTCATTGTATTCATCAGTACATCGAATAATACACTTACTACAAAGTATGTCACTCTGGTTTGAAAAAAGAGGAAATCGCATAGTAACAACATAATACAATTACACAGAGCAATGCCCTTACACAACACAACGAATTAAATTAAAAGCCTCAGTCTCCACTGTAAAAAAAACAGGATGACCTGGTTTCACAAAGAAATACCAAAAACAGTGACTCAATGTGGCCGAATTAAAGGGAGATCTAAAACCCGACCTAGTTCCCCAAGTCTCCGCTGCAGAAGAACAAGATGATCTCGTTTCACAAATAAATTCCAATAACGGTGACCCCAAGAAGATGATGAGTTAGAATATTGCACCCTTTGACAAATAAGCATCGGCATGCAATACGTATATAAGTGAATACATATCATTGAAGACTTATTTTGAATAATCATTATCGACTAATTTATTCCATTATGTCGTGACAAGAGATGTGTGTCCTGACTTGGGAGCCTTTAAAATGATAGTGGGTGTCTGTCTCAATAAACAGATTGTTTCCAAACATAAGGTCAGCCACCTAACACATTCCATCTTGCAGGTTAGTGAACTGAAAGGGTCAATTCTTACAATAATGAGTTGAATCACGGCAACATATGCGACATATGGTAGCTCCAAAATATCCTGCCCCGAAAGAGAAACCCCGTTTCATATTTGGAATGCTGAGCAACGATTTGTTGTTAGTCACTTACATAACACACTTTTTATCCATAACGAGTCAATGTTAATATGATATAAATGATTAAGCGTTAAAAACTTGTAGCTAATACGCATGTAGCTTGACGCAGCATATCGTAGAATTTACCAAAATAACGACTTCGGGTTGTATAAGTCCGAATTCTGAGGCATATAGAACATTCTGAGAGATTAGCAAATAGCAAAAGTGTGTTAATGTTTTCTAACAACAATGTTCCCGGAGTTAGATTGGATTCATGTTAATCCTATGGGAGACATTGTATGTATAGAGTGACACAATGAAACAAATCAATGACACATGGCTCGAACCGTAACACAATTAAATGTATTATCCTAGTACGTGTTGCTGACAAAGTACTCTGAAATATCAAGTACACATCGAATGTTTGTATGAAGAGCAAACATTGTTAATAATGTCGAAATAACCACGTTAGATTGTATGTTTGCGTTGTCCTTCGACTGCTTGAATCTTATTATCTTAATTTATAACATGATAATAGGCGTTCTTATATGTTATTTTAATTTCCATATTTTCCATTGGCCATTGGGCCTGATCAGTTACTGTGATACTAAATTGAATCTTAGTTAAACTGTGCCTTAGTACAAGTACCTTGCAATAGTATCTTGTTATGTCACTAGGGTTTTATGTTTTGCACAACGTATTTCATAATGTTCGTTGTTAATTTTGAAAATCAAACATTTCCATATTATCAGAGTTCAGGAATCATGAATGTTTTACCGCGTGAAATATAACAAGAAAAGTTCAGTTTCGGAAAACATTCCTAATTCTAAAATCCATATGCTTTTGAAAATTAAATTTTGCATGATAACAAATATATAGGCGTACATACAATGAAAGTTTATCATAAGGATGTTTATATGGACTGTGCTGTCACGTACAGTGCGTGCTATTCGTTGTGGTGCTACTTTAGTATGGCTACAAATGTATGAATGTAAAAAATACGCCCGTTAAGTGTTTAGTATTAGACACTAATAGTGGGGTGACAATTGGCCCAAAAGTGGCTTATTTAAGGAATAGGTGACAACTCCGGTATAACAAGCAATGTTATGTACCAAAATGTTCGCATATGTCCGTAGTATATGACACTGCCGGCATAAATTGTCAACGCGTGGTGCGAACCCGATGATCCAAGATGGCGTCCATGATGGCCGCCATAAATTTCAAATACACCTGGAATTCTATGTTCAATTGTGAATTTTTTATTTATGTATGTAGTAACAAATATTTGCATTTAAATTGTTCATATGAAAAAGTGCATCAAATTGGCATACTACACAGACGACTTTGAGGTCAAGGTCAAGGTCATTTCAAGGTCAAAATACCGAAAAATACCTAAAAAAGTGTTATATACTGCCTTCTTTTGTCTTTTTTTATTTTTTTTTAATGTTCTATTTAGCATATTAAGTTATATTAATAAGTGTAAGGGTATAATAACTTATTAAAAGCAATATTTTTAACTTTTAGAGCAATATTTTTATGACCACAGCCAATTTTCGAATTCCTATAGTAAGAAGACCAAAGCCGCATGCTCAAAACATGTATCACACATCTGAGATATGTTCCAACATGACATCTTTATTTGGATGTTTGTATAACATATTTACGTGGATATTATTCATTTGATTATGTACTTCAAAAAGACATACCCCACTGACCACTTTGAGGTCAATGTCAAGGTCATTCCAAGGTCAAATTGAGAAAAATAGCTAAAAATTGTATTTTCTTCCTTATTTTCTTGTTTCACCAGATGTTTTATATCACATTTGGTTTTAAACACGTTAAGTGTGTTGATAGGCACATATTCTCTAATTATTAGGTCAATTTTAAATTAAAATTATTCAAAATTTGTAACAACTGACATTTATATATGTACGTATTGGCCGAGATGGTACATATTCTGAAAACGCTGCTGCCATAATGATATTTCTTTTAATTTAAGTATGACTGTTTCATTATGATGGTATAATTAAATGTTTGTATGAACCATAATAACTTTATATTTTACTCTTACTTGATATGAAAATTGACCACTTAAGGGCAAGGCCAATGTTAGGTCAAGGTCATTATAACTACAAAATTGAAAAAGTACCTGCAGATTTTCGCCGCTTTTGTGTCCTGCCTGTAAGGGTCCTAAGTCTAACCTACTTATATGTGGTGTTTGCAAGGGTGTATGGATGGGGCAGGGTATTGGAGACACAGAACCACAGAACATCTATATAAAGCCCTACCAGACCCTGTTTTGTACCTACCACATGCAAGAACAGCCCTACCAGACCCTGTTTGCTACCAACCGCCTCCAAGAACAGCTACACAACACCTTATTTGGTACCAACAACCACCAAGAACAGCCACCCAACGTCATATTTGGTACCAACAACCATGTTTGGCACCCATCACCTCTTTATACAGCCATACAAGAACCTGTTTGGTACCAACCACCACCAAGAACAGCCACCCAACACCCTGTTTGATACCAACACCCACCATGAACAGCCACCAAACAGTCTATTTGGAACACATCAACACCAAGAACAGCCATCTAACATCCTGTTTGGTACCCATTACCTCTATATACAGCCCTACCAGACCCTGTTTGGTACCTACCACCTCTATATACAGACCTATCAGACGCTGTTTGGTACCCATCACCTTTTTATACAGCCCTACCAGACCCTGTTTGGTACCCATCACCTCTATATACAGTCCTTCCAGACCCTGTTTGGTACCCATCACCTCTATATACAGCCCTACCAGACCATGTTTGGCACCCATCACCTCTATATACAGCCCTACTAGACCCTGTTTGGTACCCACCACCTCTATATACAACCCTACCAGACCCAGTTTGGTACCCATCATCTCTATATACAGCCCTACAAGACATTGTTTGGTAGGGCTGTAACGGTACGCTCACCTCATGGTTTGATACGTACCGTCAATTTTTCTAACGGTTCGGTATATTTCGGTATAATACAATATTCTCTAACAGCAGCTAAAAAACTACAAATTTTAAGTGACAATGAATTTGTTGGATTTATAACAGCAATTATAATGTTGCTATCAACTATTTTAAATGAATTTCGACAATATGAGGCATATTTTGATACAATTAAAATGAGTGATGCATGGTTATTTTACATAATCAGAGGACTTTCAGATATTTTTGTCCTCTTAATCATTAAAAAGATTATACCGAACTGTACCGAAATTTGACATTCTTGTACTGTGAACCGTGTGGGACTGAAGTCTGGGGTCTTTCGTGTACCACGGTATACCGTTACAGCCCTACTGTTTGGTACCCACCACCCCAAGAACAGCCGCCCAACACAAGAACAGGTACCCATCACCTCTATATACTGCCCTACCAGACTCTGTTTGGTACCTTCCACATCCAAGAACATCCATACCAGACCCTGTTTGGTACGAACCACCATCATGAACAGCCACCCAACATCCTATTTGTTACCCACCATTTCCAAGAATAGCCATCTGACACCCTGTTAGGTACCCGTCACCTCCAAGAACAGCCCTATGAGACCCTGCTTGGTAGCCACAACCTCCAAGAACAGCACTACCAGTCCCTGTTTGGTACCCATAACCTCCAAGGATAGCCACTCAACACACTCTTAGGTACCCATCACCTCCAAATTGCTATGGACAACATATGTCTGATAATCACAACTTACCGCACGATAAAAATGCAGTGAGAATATCAAATCTGCTGGTACTTTTTCAATTTTGTAGTTATAATGACCTTGACCTAACATTGGCCTTGACCGTAAGTGGTCAATTTTCTTGGCAAGGAAGAGCAAAATATAAAGTTATATTATTTATGCAAACATTTAATTATACAATCAAAATGGAAAAATCGGACTTAGATATTAAGAAATATCATTATGGCAGCAGCGATTTAAGAATATGTACCATCTCGACCATTATGCACATGTATAAATGTCAGTTGTTTCAAATTTGGAATTTAAAATTGACCTTATAATAAGAGAATATGTGCCTATCAACACACTTAACATGTTTAAAACCAAATGTGAATTAAACATCTGTTGAAACAAGAAAATAAGGACGAAAATACAATTTTTAGCTATTTTTCTCAATTTGACTTTGGAATGACCTTGACATTGACCTCAAAGTGGTCAGAGGTGTATGTCTTTTTGATGTACATAATCAACTGAATAACATCCATGTAAATATGTTATACAAACATCCAAATAAAGATGTCATGTTGGAACATATCTCTGATGTGTGATACATGTATTGAGAATGCGGCTTTGGTCTCCTTACTATAGGAATTTGAAAAATGGCTGTGATCATGAAAATATTGCTCTTGAAGTTAAGATATTACTTATATTAAGTGAGTATACCCTAAGACTTATTTATATCACTTTATATGCTAAATAAAATGTAAAAAAATAATAAAAAAAGACAAAAGAAGGCAGTATATAACACTTTTTTAGGTATTTTTCGGTATTTTGACCTTGAAATGACCTTGACCTTGACCTCAAAGTCGTCTTTGTAGTATGTCAATTTGATGCACTTTATCAAATGAACAATATCTATGCAAATATTTGTTACTGCATACATAAATAAAAAATTCACAATAGAACATAGAATTCCAGGTGTATTTGAAATTTATGGCGGCCATCTTGGACGCCATCTTGGATCTCTGGGTTCGCACCACGCGTTGACAATTTATGCCGGCAGTTTCATATACTACAGACATAGGCGAATATTTTGGTATATAACATTGCTTGTTCTACCGGAGTTGTCACCTCACCCCAAAAAATCACCAATTGTCACCCCACTATATTTATTATATTGATGTTTTCCCAACAGCTTTAAACAGGAATAAAACAAAGTGTACATAATAAACATTTATTATATGGACGCCAATGTATTCCAAAGGGCTACATAATGTGTCTGCGAATGCAAACAACTGCACGGCTATCATTGTTTTATACAACAAGGGATCAGCAAATAAATGACGAGTAGTTTAAATTGCATAATAAATGCTCCTACATGTATCACCACAAAACCGACTGTCGTATTTGTAATTATATATCGACATGTTACGTATAACAACAGTATCTGTGTACTCGGTGCGTGATTTTGGGCAGGCGAAACGCTATGACACTTGGTAACTACAAATTAATAAATTCCCAACGAATGAAATAGGTCTGATTATTATAGAGTTTGAGGAAGTATTAAGAGAGATATGCTTTGTTGCCAGAGTCCGATTCAATTCGGGAGCTATTTTAGATTTACGAGGATGCCACCATCCAGCCAATCAACTTGGTGTCAAGTGTATAACGAGATTATTTGTGTGATCGGAACTGTCATAAACACTTTGGAGGCTTGTCAATGAAGCTTAAACTAAATTAGTTTAAGTGGTTACGATGTCCCAGGCTCAACTGATATAATCGTATTATCTTAATACGATAACATCATCCCACAGGCGATGTTGATTCAATTTCGACCGTGTTTTATCATTCACTGCAGCGATTTGCCAAAGTATTTACACATTTTGACTGGAACTGGCCATTGTGACACACAATGACCGACATAAAAAACATACTGTTACACAGTAGTTAGTCTGATCTGTTGCCAAAACTGTATGCAAGTTTTAAATCAATATGTTACGTATGGTAACAAAATGTATAAGACACATTCGTGTGTTCATTTTATTATGAAAGTGGTGTATTTATAATGTAAACCTAAATGAATAACCTTCTTTTTATAATAATTCCATTTTTGTTCTTCTTCTATCATTTTAAAAGTGCCTATGTGCAAAAACAAGTCTCTGGTTACTTCCAGCTAATGCTTTGCTTTTAGCAAATGTCGTGTTACTGCACATGTGAACTACTACCATCTAAAATGCATTGAACGAAAATTAGCAGTGGTGCAATATTAATCTGCTTACCTCTAACTTTATACCATACAACGTCTCACTTTCTTTGAGAATAATCAATAATTGCCCAGACGGTTGAATGTTGTCGTAAATTATGTAACTACTGGGTGGTATTCAGTCATATCGTGCTTACCAACATGTAATCAGGATATACAATGCCACATAACATTAATTCAAAAATAAATGTATACGCAGTACGTGATTTCGAGCAGGCTAAATACGGTGTTACTTGGTTATTACGTCTATGGCGCTGTTGTGTGATTATAATGTCCTCTTAATGAAAACCTACTATAATAATTATTCCTGCTGCTTTCTCCATCTTTTGTTTTAGATTTCTCCTTGTATAATTACAAACAGTCGATGCTCACAGACAATACCTTCAGCGGTTGGTGTGTAATGCATCAGTGAAATATTTCCTATAAAGCAATATGATTTGAACGCTTATTGGCTAAGGTGAAATAGTAATTAGTTAACTCCCATCATTACTATAGAGAATAAGACGATTTTATTTGAACTCGTAGGCAACGACTGCATCGTTATTGAATCATTTCCTTATTATAGATACTAAATTCATCATTCTTCTGCTATACACCCACAGAAAAGTTATATGCATTTGGCTCTCCTTAATAAGACGTTCCCTAAAAACTTTGATTGATTTAAATCGGTTCATGAATATTATACATTAAATGAGAATCATTATAGCTTAAACTCCTCAAATCTTCAACAACAATCTCTTACCAAGTATCTGGAAAACATTAAGATATATTTCCGTAACGAGCCAAACAGTCACGAGTTGTCCTGCAAGTGGACAAAAGCTTTTCAAGTAATATTACATCAAGTAGTTTTCTAAGTCGAAAGAGGCGTGAGTGCTGGACGAAAAATAAAATTTAAAAAACATAAAATATGTGGAGCCGCCGTGATTCGATCGCTAAGCGAGTTGCTTAACCACTCGGCCACGTTCTCGTTAGAGAATATTGACCTAAATAAGTTAACTTAATAAAATCATTGATGCACGCGCTATATCGCGTTCGTACCAATTATCAGCGCCTTTAAACACATTTTCTTTTAATTTCATGCAATTTCCTTCCATTACAAGAAGAAACTAATATATTACAATCGAACAGATAAAATGAAACAAGATAGAAGTTTGTCGTTCTAATCTTGCAAAACTGATTAACGAGGAAGAACTATTTTCATTGAGAGTATAGATTCTGTGTTGTCAGTTTCGGGAGTAAATGCATCTTAGTGGATTTCATTTTTTCGCATTGTAATAGGTCTGGCGACATCGCCAGCCTAAAAACACGACGATAAAGAGCTCAGCAGCATGGTGTACTTGAACTTTGAAATATGCTAAATATTGAATATTTATACTAAATATGTACATACAGTCATACACACGTGTAGAATTGTTGAAGTTTAATGTTGCGTTTACAATGCCGCTAATTGTACATCGAACTGAGTACGTCCATATTTTCACACCGTTTTATTAATTAGGAACCGGGAAATATTGTCTGAGAAATGTGATAGCGTCTTCGTTTCTCATTTCCTTTCATAACATTGCGAAGGAAGAATGAAAACCGTCAATATGGGGTTATACAAAACATGATCTCAGCAGTTTTCGTTATTTTATAAAACATATTAATGTGATTCCAACATTTAATATCAATTACAAAATAATCACTGGTGTTCAAATGAAAATTCACCATAAGATTCCCGTCGTCTGGTATAAGCTTTCTCATTGAATTAACTAGTGGCATTTTGATTTAATATATTATTAGTAACCCAACGCGTGCTATTAAGTTTGAATTAAATTATGAAATGGAGACAATAACGGGGGAATTAAAGTACGTAATTATTTATCGGAGAACACTAATTTTAAAATGCTGTATAACGTGATTCTGAGTAAACAAGCTACTTTTATAATGGAAAAGGGAGACTTAGTCTAGTACATTACAAAACGTAAGCGATAAAAATGAAACTGACGATAAATCGTTATTTCCTAGAGCAAGACTAGTGTGATAAATTCGTTGTATTCATCAATAAATCGCATAAGACACTTATAACAAAGCATGTCACTCTGATTTGAAAAAAAGAGGAAATCGCACAATAACAACATAATACAATTACACAGAGCAATACATAACCCAGGGAAAGAAATTAAAAGCCTAAGTATCCGCTGTAAATACTCAGGATGACCTAGTTTCAAAAGGAACTACCAAAAAACAATGTATCAAAGTGACAGAATTAAAGAAAGATCCAAAACTCGACCTAGTTCGCAAAGTCTCCGCTGCAGAAGAACAAGATGACCTCGCTTCACAAATAAATTCCAATAACGGTGACCCCAAGTAGCCTTATGAATTAGAATATTGCACCCCTTTGATAAAGATGCATCGGCATGAAATACGTAACTATATTAGTGAATACATATCTATGATAACTTATTGAAGAAGTAATTATAATCGTCTTATTTATTCGATTATATCGTGACAAGTGATGTATGTCCTGACCTAGGAGCCGTTAAAATGATAGTGGGTGTATGTCCCAATAAACAGATTGTCTCCCAACATAAGGTCAGCCACCTTACACATTCCGTCTTACAGGTAAGTGAACTGATAGGTCAATTCTAACAATAATGAGTTGAATCACCACAACCTATGCGACATGTGGTAGCTTCAAAATATCCTGCTCTGAAAGAGAAACCCGTTACCTGTATGGAATTTTGAGCAACGATGTTGTGTAAGTAACTTACAATACACTCTTTATAGTTGAAGATTTTAATCGAATCTGCAAGGTGAAAATATAAATAATGAAATGATAAAATGTTGTAGGTACACATGTAGCATGACACGCCATGTCGTAGATTTTACCAATATAACGACTTCTGATTGACAAAGTCCAAATTCTGATCAAATCCGAGGCAAATAAAGCATTCAGAGAGATTAGTTAATAGCAAAAAAGTTTGTTAATGCTTTTCTAACCACAATGTTCCCGGAGTTTGATTGGATTCATGTAAATCCTATGGGAGACATTGTACGTAAAGAGTGACACAATGAAACAAATCAATGATACTTGCCATGAACAGTAACACAGTTAAATGTATTATCCAAGTACGTGTTGCTGACAAAGTATTCTGAAATATCACAAACAAATCGAATGCTTGGAATAAAGTGCAAACAAAATTGTTAATAATGTCAAAATAGCGACTTTATAGTGTATGTTGGCGTTGTCTTTCGACTGCTTGAATCTTATTATCTTAATTGATAACATGATAATAGCCGTTGATACATATGTTATTTTAAGTTCCATATTTTCCATTGGCCAGTGGACCTGATCAGTAACTGTGGTACAAAATAGAAACTGAGTTAAACTGTTCAATTACTTGAATCGTATTATCTTAATTTAAAACATGATAATAGCCACTATTGTATGTTATTTTAATTTTAATATTTTCCATTGGCCAGTGGACCTGATCAGTAACTGTGTACAAAAAAGAAACTGAGTTAAACTGTTCAATAGTACAAGTACCTTGCAATTGTATCCTGTTAGGTCATTTAGGTTTTATGTGTTACACAATGAATTCACAATATCCTATAGTCGCTGCTCGTTTGGGAATTTTGAAAATCAAACAAATCCATATTATCAGATTTCTTGAATCATGAATGTTTTACCAAGTGAAATATAACAAGAACAGTTCAGTTTCGGAAAATATTCCTTATTCTAAAATCTATGTGCTTTTGAAAATTAAATTTCGTTTAATCACTAAATTATAGGCGTGCATAAAATAAGGATAAGGAATTTAGGATAAGGATGCCGGTATGGTCTGTGCTGTCACTTGTGTCGCTATTTTAGTGTGGTTACAAATGTATGAAAGTAAAATATACGCCCGTAAAGTGTTCAGTATTAAATTATATTTATTACATGGAAGTTTTCCAAAGAGCTACAATGTGTTCGTGAATGAAAATAAACGCTCTATCATGTTTGTTTTATACACCAAACAGGAAACAAACAACGCGTCATTTATTATATGGACGCCCATGTATTCTTAAAGAGCTATATAATGTGTCTGTGAATGTAAACAACTGCACGGCTATCTTTGTTTTATACAACAAGGCAATAAGCAAATAAATGACCAGTCATTTAAATTGCATAATGAATGCTCTTAACACTACAAAGCCGTCTGCGACGTTTGTAATTATGTATCGATGTGTAACGTATGCCAACACTCATCGTATACACTGCACGTGAATTCTAACTTACTAAATTAGTTGTTTCTTTGCTAATACGTCTATGGTCATGTGGTGTGTTTATAATGTCCTCTAAATGAAACCCTACTATAATAATTATTCCTGCTATGTTCTCCTTCTTTTGTTTTATATTTCTCCTAGTGCAATTACAACCAGTCGACGATCCGAGGCAATGCCTTCAGCGATTGTCGTGTAATGCACGAGTGAAACGTTTGCTCTAAAGTAATATTCTTTGAACGCTAATTGTCTTAGGTGAAATATTAATTATGTTCGCGCGCAACATTATTATATAGAATAAAACGCTTTTAATCGAGTTCAAATGTAACTACTTTAACGTTATTGAAGCATTTCTTTATTATAAGTACTAAATTCATCATCCTGCTAATAAACTCATATAAAGTTATATGCATTTAGATTGTACTTACATTTTGCACACAGTTTTAATGGAACTTTCGTTACATCACATCTGATAGATTAGCGGACCTTGACTATAATAGTAAGTATAGTGTCATAGTTTGTTAATCAGAACTATGTGAACGTATAAAGGACATTCATTTGACAAGAGTAAGCTGTCTGGATATTTGTCTCCTTTACAACCGCTTGGATATGGTAAATATATTACGTTGTTTAAGATTGCATTTGTCTTGAAACGGTTTACGCGATGTTATTTGGAAAGGGATCCAAATTAATGACTTATATCTACATCTACATGTAGCTTGCGACGAGACTGAGTACCATTAATATGATATCATGCATTTAACAAATTTATCTGAATTGCCTTTACTAACTATGGTAGACATCCGTCCGTAGCAGCAACAATGGAGTAGCGCCATCTTAAGAAGTTGATGATGAGCATCTTTTCTTATGTGGCTGTAGAGGCCAATTCTGGATTTACATGCTCTGCTGTATCCCTGGCATACAAATGGTGTTGTGGCGTGTTTCTGTTTCTTTGGATTGTAGATTGCTGATTGTTTTCCCTTTTGGCTCTCTTGGTGTCGTTTTGTTCGTAGAATGCTATCTCATTTGTTACCATACCATGACGTACCTTTGTCTTCCAGAGGTCCCTATTTGCTGAAGTGACTTTCCATGTGTTGGTGGTGTATATTGAGCAAGCCTTCATGTCGCGATTGCAGACATTGCAGACATCTTTGAAGCGGGGATGGGGACGACCCCTCTTTCTTGAACCTGAGGCGTGCTGGCATTATCTCAAGTCCCGTTCTATCGATATATTAGTAAACGCATTATGCACTGGTGAATCCTTTCAATGTAGAGTCCAAATAAAATCATTAATTTCACATTTGCGTTGTTGGATTATGCAGTATCTAAAGCAGTTCGCGGTCATCTAAATCATCGTTTTATTGTGTTGTTTATATTCAGAAGATATGTGTTGCTGATATTTTGGTCCATGTATTTCGTATTGTGAGGTAAACTAGTTCATTATTTCCTCGTAAGCTGCTTCCACCTGCCTTACATCAAATGCATGCAGTACTACATAATTATATAATATTATTGTATCGATAATTTTGTCGGCTGGTTAATGGGTAATTGAATACTTATTTGATTGATCAGTATTTCAATGGAAGACTCATGACAACATTTGTCAAATCAAAATCGACACGACATCGAATTATCAAAAACTGCACATCTTCAGGTCAGATTCATAATAAAATTGCAACACCTCTACACTATATTGTCTATATTTGTCCTACACTGAGCGGCAATGAAAACGCAACACTTTTTAAACTTGAATATTTGCGTAATCCGTTAACTTATAAACTTGAAATTTTGTATGCTGACTTCGATTTATATTATCTACAGAATTCTTGATTTTCTATAAAAATACTTTTACTTAATTAATAATCACTAATCCATAGAGGAATAGCCTTAAACTGCATTTTTCCGCGTGCTGATGGGTGGCTAGTGATTTGCTCACATATTGTGCAAGCATTTTGAAGAATATGGATGGATGAGTCGGAAAAACAAAATAACTAGAAGAAAACATGGTGCATGGAAGACTTCGAAAAATCGGTCGTTATGCTCAAGTGAGATGTATACGTACTAAAAATCAAAGTTTCGTTGACTTTAAGTCCCGAAGTCATTCATTGAACACAAGTTTGAATACATATACACCTAAGAATGATAAAATGCATTAGAAATCATAGGATGTAAGAAAAATGTTTTAGTCAAGTGCGATAACTCTTGGATAATTATCCTCATTTTTTAAGATTTATCACCAAACTTTTACACTAAATTGTATAACTGGATATCATTGAATTAGTCTACATGCTCAGGTTATGATGTTCATTAATATTTAGACGTAAATTGTGTTTTGAAAATTAAGCACACAATAGAAAAGCGCATTTTTTCTCCATTCAGTGCAATAATCCGTCTTAAAAGAATACCTATAGCGTCCATGCAATTTATTTCCTGTTACAAATGGTGATACTTTCACCATCCTTTTGACAAATTTAATAGAATTATATTAACCTCAAAACGAGCAGTTTCGAATATGCGTTTAGAGCCGCTAAATTTGCAGCAGTGTTATAAAGAAACTGGCAAGTTAATTATGTACTCAATTTATTACTCCAAGATTATTTCCCTTTGACCATAGGAAATACACCAAGGCTGTAATTGAGCAAGCTTTACCATTTTATTGGTTGTGCGCGAAATAGTGCACAGGCTCCTTAACAGTACCTGAACTTCACATAGCCCTTCTGCAACAACGGCATAGCATCCCACTAGCATGCCATGAACGTTTCATACGATTAATACGTCGTAGGTGTACACGATGCATCGGTCCAGACGATGGTTTTAAAAGATTAAAACTTGTGACTTTCTGTTTTACACTGACCCCAAAACAAATGATACGAAACTATGTTGCTAAACAACCTTATCTGATTCGAAGTGATATTCATGTGTCACTTGCATATATGTATTATATGGCAAAATTTCGCGATGCTTAAACACTTATTAAATGTGCTATGCTATACTATGTAAGTGTTGCGTTTTCAGTGCCGCTAAGTGTACTTAAGTTTTGTGTGAGTTTACTCGGTGTCATGTCAACGACCAATGCTTGGTCAATACAGATGGTCTCGAATACGTTAAGTATTGCATGACACTGTGTTAACATAATTATATCCAACTTCCATAACAGTTACAAAAATATTCCCGTTCATACATTATTTGTTAATCAATGGACGTCCTACATTTAATTTAGTTTTGATAACCATGCGTTTCGTCAACTGGACTCAAATCGAATTCAATCGATGTATTTTATTACAATACATGTATATTGGCTTAAATTGCACCAAATGTGTAGTTGATGCACTCAATTAGTGTATGTTGGTCTTTAACTGCATGTTTCTACATGTATAATTAAAGTCTGTAGAATTGGTTTGATGATTGAAAACAGATGTTCAACTAATACAGTTATTTGAAGCATGTCGTTTATATCGAGAGTACAAATTCATTTTATAGCAACATTCAATGATTTATAAACCCATAGCCAATGCACATCAAAGTTAACATTTGTAGCCCAGTATCTGTTCTCTAGGGCTTCCATAAAGGCTAACATTTTTCAGTAGCGTATAATTGCAACCTTTGATTTAATGGTAAAAACGTTGTGTAATTTGGTATTGTCGTATTTGTCCAAGTATGACTTCATTTTAAATGTTGCTTCAGATTTATATGCAAGACTGCCACACAATCGGATTTAAATGTCATGTCATTCATTATAAATTAGACGTCCTGTCCAGTATGTGTACAACTCCTAAACGTTTACGATTTCCTAGAAATTAGTTTAATTTTCTTAAACTGCATAAATGCTCAGATAAGAGGTACAAAACATAATAAAGACTAGTTACCTGTTAAATACCTGTAGTTTAAATGATATATTTGTACTTTTAAGCAAAATAATATTATACCGAAATATAATTATGAATATATTATGTATATTATATATTTTGAGCTAAATATACCATAAATGGAAAATATATCGGGTCACCCGAAAGGGGCATCAAATGAAAAAAGGAATTACTGTAGTTGTTTCCATGGGTATGACTGGTTCGTATGTAAACAATAGCAGCCCATTAATTACCCCCGTACGTTACATACAAATGACAATCTGACACCCAGTTTTCTTATGGAAGCTCATTTGTTTAGAAATGTCAAACCCAATTATAAACATACGATATATAAACTGTATGTATAGTGTACTACTTTAGATACAAAAACCGGCTCACGAGACACATAAATAAATATGCTACACTCATTTACTGTTTTTAAACAACTTATAACGCCTTTCTGTTTCGAAATTCGTACTATATAATTGACAGATTTTATATACCGGCCTATTACTTTCGTTGTTCCATCGACTAGAGAGACAAACGATTTATACAACGTGAAATTCTGACACTCTTCTCTCCTACGGGAGTTTATTTTAGGAAGCATGTCAAATTAAATTATAACGCTGCTACACATTTAACTGTCTGACAACATGACAGCCTGCCTATATACCTTTGTTGAATATGAACATATTGAAGTGAATGATAAAGATCGGCAAGTACGAAGAAAGAAATTTGATAACAAAATGAAAAAATATAGCCACAACAAAAACACCATACTCTGACACACTGCTTTTCTGACAGTCAACACAGTCAGACCAAGGGAATAACAATACGACATCAAAGCAAAACGAGATCGAGGCTTGTGTTTTACTTATGCTACTTTTCGCGCGTAAAACTGACATTTCTCTTCTACAACTAGTAGACATGCAGCAATGCCAACGGACAGACCAGATCATGTGGTTAGAGATAAATGGTAAATAAAGGCTTAGGCTGCTACAATGTATCCATTGAGCACAATTCTCTACGGATCCAGCTGAGGCGATAACATACCACAAGTGAATCCGAGAGTTATATCATTGTATATTATTATAATACGTCGGATGTATTATTTTATAGAAAACAGTAGCTGGTGACTAACGAAGTAAAATCACGTGATATGTTCATGTCTCAGACTATTTCTGTCAAACCATTTCTCACGACAGAGTTTTATCAAAAACAATATATTATATTGCAAATATATTTTGTGACCAGTATTTCTATAAAACTTGTCTGACTTTTATTCGTAATTGATAAACATTTATTTCCTTTTAAATGGTGAAGTAAGATTTATAGTCGACTCTGGATTATTGCAACTGTCACATGTAAGTTACAAATGTAACAAGATTTTCAGACATATTATAGCCACACGTGTTTGATTCGCGTATCGTGGTACTGTCTACTGTTATTTATTTTACTATACATATACTTCTTCCCACTTCTCATATCTTTACAGTTATAATATAATATAATTGATATTGATATTGGTATGATTGGGAGATACATAGATACATACATTATAATGAGAAGGGCCTAACGACCTTATGTTAATAATGCATATTTGAAATCTACATCATAAGGCGCTTTTCAGGAGCCTAATTTCATGAAAATCGGAACCTGACATGGTAACCAAACCAAGGTAGAAAAAGCTTGTTTTACCATATTAAGTAAAGAGTGAATGTCAGCCAATTGTTCTTGTTTTCTCAAAATATTGAATTTATAATTACGACATTCTCATTCTAAGCCAGCGACGTGTACAACCACGGAGTTATTACAATCATCGTGTATGAATGATCTATATTACAATGTGTGTGCTTTGGCTCGGGATTATTTAGAAATACCAATGCAGTATGCGTGTAAGTTAGAAGTTCCCCTTTCTAGTATGATAACTTTCTTGACACTCGTTTGAGTGTTCTATGCCCCAAAATTTCACCTAACGAACTCAGATATTTTAAATATGCTATGCTTATATATCATTGAAAGTAATGCGTCATTTTACATTGCAGTAGACGAAATCAGATCAGGTACATTCAAGTACATGAACCAATAATATATTATTATTATTATAATAATAATATATTTTCTACAGATGCTTGGCACGAAATATGAACTTTACAAACACTGTTAGCACACACATACGTGTATCGTCTGACGTGCATGTGCTTGATTTCAATTTCATAAATGTGTAAATCGTCATTCAAATGGTTAAACAACAATACAAACCCTAAGTCAGTACATACAGAATACAGGAATTCACAAGAATTTACGATGAAGTTTGCTCTGATTTATTCTACATTCGTAGTTCGACAGTTTGGCTTGCAGCCTCTAACTTGTACATGTTTTTCAGACGCCAAGCACTGTAACTGTTTGATTTTTTTTGTTAATTGCGCAGATAGGCGAGTTAGCGTTTGACCCACAACAATGTAACCTCTGAGGGTTTTTGAAGTCTTTATAATTGAATGACTATAAACATGGTGTGTCCCCAAACGCCAGGACAGTATAACCTGGTTAACATTCAAAGTTAATATTATATTATAGATATGCATATATCGATGGCTTAGAATTAGAAGGTCGTAACTACAAAATCGATATTTTGAGAAAACTCGGAAAAACTGTCTGACATTTACTCTTTACTTATGGTAAAACAAACTTTTACAACTTCATTTTGGTCAACATGACAAGTTCAGATTTTTATGAAAATGGGCTCATAAGAAGGGCCATGTGATGCTTATTTTAAATATGTATTATCTTAAAAGGTCGTGGCACTTACGACCTTCTAATTCTAAGCCGTCGATATCTCCAGGTTCGTATAATAATATGCAAATTACCGAATTATCTGGCGTTTAGATTGGGTTTTATAAATATGTATTACTATCTGTTCATTTCCTTGTAATATTTAATATTGAAATGCACAATTAATTATAAAAGCAATATAGGAGGAATAAAGAAGCGGTGGTTACGTAACACCTAGCAAACCAACTCAAGAGGTAGACATAGAACATACCATCCTTATCATCAAAATAAAAAACAACATGTATTACATGTAAAAACAAATCAGATACATTTTTACGAGCATATCGTCATTGTTGTAAATATAATACTCTGATTACAAAATGCACACATAAAATATCTCCATTAAGCGCATGTTGCTACATTGCACTATATATTAATCGACAACCCCTACAATGCCAACGATATTTTTGAAGAATGCGGGTTAAATCCAATAACCAGTGCATTTTGTTGTAAAAAACGATACGTATGCTAATAATATTGGAATATTGCACTAGCAATTAGTCCATATCTTCTCAAGGGTACCATTTAATGACTTTTTAATTTTTCAGAGTGATGACAATTTATGACATACACTCATAACATAGGACATACAGTTATATAGACACATTATTGTGAGTGCAAAACAATCTCTAAACCACGATATCCGTACAAGGACAATTGCAGTTAATTAAACGTTTAATCCAACACCGTGGAAACGACATGGCTCATGCTAGTGTGCGCCCATAATAACTAAAGAGGTGGGAAAATTGATATAAGCCACATATGTTATGAAATCAGCAACAGTAGACCACTCCGGTCAATATTTGTCAACATGATATTATCCTGGGCACAATAAAGTCACACGTGCAATATGCTGCAACAAACACTTTTTACTGACCCTTCAATGGTATTGCAGATTGTGAAAAGGATTAAAACTAAGTTGTTTATTACGTGCACGCGGGTGTCATTCCAAACGACTCTGATATTTCGTGAACATCGAATAGCCTAGTCTGGGTGTCTACTAAGTAATAGTTTAGTCAATCAAAAGTTTCAAAACATTATAAGGTTTTTCAATTTAATCTATTCTTGATTTTATGCTTGATAACGTTGGAGAGTTCAAAGGAAAATTGTTCAACAAAAACAGGTAGCAAGTGAGTTGTCTCCTACAGACATGTTGTCTATATATATATCTGGCTTAGAATGAGAAGATCCTAAGTACAGAATCGTTAAATTTGATGAAAAAAAAAGAAACTGTCTCAAAGTTACTGCTTACAAATGGTAAAACAAGCCGTTTCAACTTCAGCTTGCTCAACAAAACAAGTTTCTATTATCATGAAAATAGGTTCATAAGAAGCACCTATGATGCTGATGTATCAGTCTTATAAGGTCGTTACGACCTTCTCATTCAAAGCCAACGATATGTAGAAATACTTTGCCTCACCCCAAAGTATCGAGTTTTCATATTTATGAGAATCAGTTTTTACATTTGATTTCATTTATTTGGTGACCCTACTAACGTTGGTGTTGATATATTAAATTACATAGTTTCGCTTGTAAAGTTTTCAGAGCATTTAGTTCTATTAATAAGATTACTTACACATGAGAGACCATGACTCTTTAGTAATTTCCAATATATCATATGACGAATCATTTGAAGGAGGCTGTCGTTCTGAATATAATCAAGGGACTATTACGATATGATCACGTTTGAACATATAGAAATGCATTTGTACTGTATGCAATCTCGAATTTCATGTGAAATTGTAACCTTTTGCCAAAATAATAAACATCCTTTCCAAGATAAAAATGACTTGACTAGTTATAACAGGAAAAACACGTATTGTACTAATTTTGTCTCTTTTTTTGTCACTTTACCACATTTTAATATAAAAGGTTTACAATACCAGGCGCCAAAGCAGATGATATAGGCAGAGGTAATGCTGCTAAAACGTTTAGGCATAATACTCAACGGAATTGAGCTTAGACGGCTAGATTCCGATTATGCCTTCGTGGATAACTATCATCTAATATCAAATCATTATGAACCTCAGAAGGTTTACTTTATTGAAAAAACTTAGCCAAAGTTTAACGAAGTCACGTCACATAATTTGATGATGTCCCAAGCCAATTCTGATAAACCGTATCTCACGACAGGTTTCTATTCAAAACGACACATTATATTGCTAAATTGTTTTGTAACTAGTCCCTCTTTTAAAGTTATCTGGTATTTATTGGCATATGAAAAACATTCATTCTTATGTGAAATGGTGAATATAAAAGATGTATAGGTTAATAATGTTTCCTGAAATGAGTTAACTATAAAGATATCAATTGACAAGGAGTGGTAAATTCTTTATTTCATATGACACTATGCATTGATTTATTGGAAAAACTCATCCATGTATCTAAACATTATACTACACGTGTTACGTATTAAATTATATGTACTCGTTATACTCACCTGGGTACATGTACAAAAAAGTCATTTGATATAAAATCAGATACGATTTATTCAAGTACACACAAAATCAAACAGAGTTAAATCAACATATACAATTATTATCTACTAGTAGATGTACTGCGCGAAGTTTGAACACTACAAAACTATAATTGTATTAGCATCAACATATTACTATTAAGTGTATCATCTAACGTGGTCGCGCGTGTGGTTCAGGCATGGTATATAATATTGATCTTGATTATTAGGAGATTCAGAATATGGATAACCAGTGATGTCGTCTGTTACTGTCAAGAGTTAACTATGGTGTGCTTCGATTTGTTGCCCGTATCCTTAAGTCAAATATTGAGTGCCACCAATAGATTCATAAGAAGCGCCTTATGGTGCAGATGTCAAGTATGTATCAGTCTTATAAGGTCCTCAGTAGCATGTAAGACTTCCTCATTGTAAGCTATCGAATTATGGATTGTTTTGTGATTTACTGACATTCAAGATGAGGTATTAAATTAAAAATATGCGATTGTCAAACGCTGAAAAAAAGGCATTTATTTCTATTAGCTGAATTGCTTTTGCATGACCTTCTGGTGCATACCAGACTTGACGGACATATGCTATAAAACATCGATAAGCTTCAATAGCATCGAGCTATGCAAACATTATTTAAAGGTGATTCAAAACTGGAAAACATGGTTTGTCTATCTACGTGATTCAATCGTGTCGATTATGGTTCATTGATTGCATTATTGGAAGCTAGTATATGGTATAAAAGGGAAAGTAACGATTCAACTGAATCACTACTGAGCAAGTCGAGGGAGACCCGATGTTGTTTGCATATAAATAACTTTATTAATTGTACAAACAAATGCAAAATTGAATAAACGATATTATATAATTGTGTTTGAGATCGCACCCAATGGATTAGTGTTATTTGTAAAGGGTTTTCATTTGCGACCAACGGCCGATTAAGTGTCGGCCATTAATTATGTCATATCATTTCCGATTTCATTGCGCATCGATCACGCAATTCTATGACGTGAATCTGGTGAAATATCTTGTACATTGTCGACGGATTGTGTTCTAGTCCAGGAAATTCTTACAAAGGAAAGTCACTCAACCAAATGTCTAGAACTGTAATAATGCATTTCGCATTGATATATGTACAATGTATACATATTTAATATCTTCTAAGTGTTAATACAAGCAAACAATTTACATGATATCAATTAGCCTAATGTCATAAGTATTTGCATAAGGCATGCATAATACAAAACTACCCGTATATAACTTATGCAATGTATCAAGCTGCAGTGAAATGCTACATTCTCATACTCAAATCAATGTTGTGAACTTTTTGTTAAAGTCGGAAACACTATATCTATTAGTGAGGACTCAATGAGAAAGACAACGCATATATCGCAGGTTTAGAATCAGAAGGTCGTAAGTACAAAATCTATATTTTGAGAAAAAAAGAACAAACTGTTCAAAGGTTACTCTTAATTTGTGTTAAAATAAGCTGTTTCAACATAAGTTTGGCCATCATGACAGGTTCCGATTTTCATGAAAAAAGGCTCAAAAGCGCCTTGTAACGCGGATTTCAAATATATGCCGTAAGTAGTAGGTACGTCCTTTTCATTCTTAACCAGCAATATTGCCTGCATGTGTCAACATTTATCTATTGAATAGTCATATTTGCAATCAATGTATTATAACACGACTAATGTAACAATCGTATCTGGTCATTTCAGTCTTGTAGAAAAACAAATAAGGTGAAATAAATATTTAAGATTACTTAACGTGAAATTTTACAATCAATACGTTCATTGGAAACACCAAAATTATTTACTAGTCGTTAAAGTGAAACAGCTAGGTAAGTGAAATAAATGTATAACAGTAGCAGCGGAAACCAAATGAATATTTAATGACAATATTTGTCACCAAACAGAGCTTTGTTACTTGATACACTCACCAATTTATCAGTGAAACTATACACAGAGCGGCTTTGAATGCGTAACACTTATGGCATCAATATGTATTTTAATTTATAAATTCTAGACGAATGTGTGTGTGTTTGTGATATTGACTGTCCAGGGATTATTTAAACTCCATTTAACACACGGTATAACCGGATGCGTGGTCGGCCGAGTGATGCGTTACGGCCGAGGTAAAAACTGATGACGGATAAGTAGTGGGGTTATATTTCTTGCCAGAACTTATCGATTTCGATATTTCTTTTGGATCTAGCGATTTGTGAATGACCATGAATGTTTAAATGTACTATTCACACAGCCTCGCATGCTTTCTTTGCGGAATAAATCTGATAGAGCCTGTTTATACACGACACGCAGAAAATAATGCTCAAATCTCACATACATTGTCCGGAATTAAACAGTTTGCGCTAGTATTGAACTATTTAACCTCACAGATCTAACGAAAATTCATCTATGAACAATTTTGTAAAGTTACAACTCTGTCCGTGCTCTGAAACCAACGATTGACCCCTTCAAAGAGACCCTAGTATGCGCCAAAATGATGACGTTTACAGCCGAGGAGATTTTGTGATGATGACGTTAGCGGCGAGGACGAAAAATATGGATGACGTTTACGGCCGAGGAAATACTTACTAAAAACTGTCGTTTTCCGCCGTTTCAATGGTTTTCTCACCGGGAAAGTATGGAATATTCGCCAGTGTACATTCCAATGAACATTTCCTTACCAGAAAATGTTGGATAGGATTGTCTAACACTTATTTATTCCTATATATTTGATATAAAACGTCATTTTAGAGATCTATGACTTTACAAGTCTTGAAGACAGGTATTTGTTTGTTTGAAAAAGCATTTAACAGTCTACATGATCTCAACGAAGAACGTCAGTCAGCATACAGAAAATGACACTCTATTGAACCGGTCCATACCGTTGTGCTCCATGTCTTCACAGGGACGTGTCTTACACACATTCTTGCGTTTATCATATTTTACAAAGTTGTGCACCAGAAAAATATGGATGACTTTTACGGCCGAGGAAATACTTACTTAAACTGTCATTTTTGCAGTTTCAATGGTTTTCTCACCGATAAAGTATGGACTATTCACAAGTGTACAATCCAACGAACACTTCTTAGCCCTTTGCCAGAAAATGTTGAAAAGAACTGTCTTGATACACTTATATTATTCTTATATCTTCAATATAAAACGTCATTTGGAGATCTATGTTATTTACAAGACATATTTTAGTTTATTTGAAAGTAAATACTAAGATTGTGAAATATGGTGTCATATGGAACTCAGACTAGCTCTATGGAACGTCACAGCTGCCTTAAGATAAGCAGAACTGTTGCATTATGTTATTATACCGTGATATAAAAAAGCATCATGTCCATCTGTCATAATATGACAATGTTTTGTCATTTTATGATGTCCGTTTGCCATGATATGATTATCATTTGATGTGCATTTGTCATTATATATTTCTTGTAATTAATTGTATATATGCAAACCCTTTGTAATTGTTGTAAAAATTCATGCAATAAAATATGATAAAACTAAAAATTATATGATGAACATGTGTCATTATTATGATGCCCGTTTGTCATTTCAATATATGATGTAATTTGTCCTTATGTGATGAACATTTTTCATAAAAGAATTCATTACAAAGGTACTAGTATTCGAATTTCCTATAGATCCTGGATTCAAACCCCACTGGAGCCGACATTTTTTTTGAAAAACTATTTTTTAGATTATTGGAATTTACACGTGAGAAATCGAGTATAACTTGAGCCCCATTCTCACTGTCCCGGTGCAGGTCCCGGTACCGTCGGCGAGAGTATACAGGGCGAATTAGACCGACACATCTTCACAATGTGCGGCAATAAGGCAATCTTATCGACTCCAAGTCCCAGTTAGTATACTTTGGTTCGGTTCCAAGACCCGCGATTTACTTCGTGATTACGTGTACCGACCCCTGAGATTTGTACTTCCAGCTCTGGCTGAAGGGCGGGGATTTAGACATCAAACAATTGTCCGTTAACAGCAAAAGCGGTCCTAGACCTACGGCATGACAACTGTTATCAGCAGAAGCAGTCCTAGACCTACGACACGGCCACTGTTAACAGCAGAAGCGGTCCTAACCATACGGCACGGCCACTGTTAACAACAGAAGCGGTCCTAGCCCGTGATAGGAAGAGTCGATGACGGTATTTAAAACATTTCTTTCTGTATACCCATTAAGATATATACAGCGTTAAAAAACTTTACCATCAGTTCAGGATGAGCAATTTTCTTTCCCTACTCCAAGCATAAAAACACCGCCAAAACAAATAAAGGAAAATACGAACATTAAAATAATGCATCAGTCAGTTGCATCCACGGTCTCCACCCTTAGGTATGGGTGTGGAATTTTACTTTCGTGTTGTCAAAACGACCGCAATTCCCCCACCCTGCAGGGGATAGCTGATGGTAAGATCTCCAGTATTCCCCGACCTCTGACAGCTAAACATTGTCCCCGGGATATTGGTTCGGACATTTAATCCTCCACATTTCTCCAGCGAGTAAAGCTAGAAGGTAAAACACGTTTTTTTGCCTATCCACTGCCCATCCCCAGGGATATGGGCCGTGGTTGCAACTGACTGATGCACAACTCTGTAAAATATGATAAACACAAGAATGTGTGCAAGACCCGTCCCGGTGAAGACAGGGAGCACAACGGTATGGACCGGTTCAGTAGAGTGTCATTTTCTGTATGCTGACTGACGTTCTTCGTTGAGGTCATGTAGACTGTTAAATGCTTTTTCAAACAAACAAATACCTGTCTTGTAAAGTCATAGATCTCTAAAATGACGTTTTATATCAAATATATAGGAATAAAATAAGTGTAAGACAATCCTATCCAACATTTTCTGGTAAGGAAATGTTCATTGGAATGTACACTGGCGAATATTCCATACTTTCCCGGTGAGAAAACCATTGAACTGCGAAAAACGACAGTTTTTAGTAAGTATTTCCTCGGCCGTAAACGTCATCCATATTTTCGTCCTCGGCCGTAAACGTCATCATCACAAAATCTCCTCGGCTGTAAACGTCATCATTTTGGCGCATACTAGGGTCTCTTTGAAGGAGTCAATCGTTGGTTTCAGGGCACGGACAGAGTTGTAACTTTACAAAATTGTTCATAGATGAATTTTCGTTAGATCTGTGAGGTTAAATAGTTCAATACTAGCGCAAACTGTTTAATTCCGGACAATGTATGTGAGAATTGAGCATTATTTTCTGCGTGTCGTGTATAAAAAGGCTCTATCAGATTTATTCCGCAAAGAAAGCATGCGAGGCTGTGTGAATAGTACATTTAAACCTTTATGGTCATTCACAAATCGCTAGATCCAAAAGAAATATCGAAATCGATAAGTTCTGGTAAGAAATATAACCCCACTACTTATCCGTCATCAGTTTTTACCTCGGCCGTAACGCATCACTCGGCCGACCACGCATCCGGTTATACCGTGTGATTTAATCCATCCATCTATTATTACGATAACGACACATTGAAACACGAAACGATAAGAAACGAGGAAATGATTGGGTGAGGCTAGTCGTTTTATGTAAAATTAATAGGAATGTTCGATCGATCGGAAAATTAATAAAACACCAAGACGGTAAAGAACTCATCAGCATGGTGTCCTTGAACTTTGAAATATGCTTAATGTAAAATAATTATATGACGTATACTAAGTAAGTACATACAGTCATACATACGTATAGAATTGTTTAAGTTACATGTTGCGTTCACAATACCGCTAATTGTACATTGAACGAAGTACGTCCGTATTTTCACACCGTTTTATAAATTTCCAACCAGGGAATACTGTCTGAGAAATGTGATAGCTTCTTCGTTTCTCATTTTATTTGATACTATTGCGTAGGAAGAATGAAAACCGCCGACCTACATGGAGTTATATGCAATGGGATCTCAGCAGTTTTCGTTATTTCATAAATTTTAAAAATCTTAATGTGATTCCAACATTTAATATCAATTAAAAAATAATCACTGGTGTTCAAATGCAAATTCACCATAAGATTCCGTCGCCTGGTATAAGTTTTCTCATTGAATTAACTAGCAGCATTTACTATCAATAATGATGAATTAAAGCTTCAACGACAGCGATTAGTAACCCAACGCGTGCTATTAAGTTTGAATTAAATTATGAAATGGAGACAATAACGGGGGAATAGTACGTATTTTTATCGGAGAACATTAATTTTAAAATGCTGTATAACGTGATTCTGAGTAAACAAGCAACTTTTATAATACAAAAGGGAGACTTAGTTTATTACATTACAAATTGTAAGCGATAAAAATGAAACTGACGATAAATCGTTATTTCCTAGAGCAAGACTAGTGTGATAAATTCGTTATATTCATCAATAAATCGCATAAGACACTTATAACAAAGCATGTCACTCTGGTTTGAAAAAAAGAGGAAATCGCACATTAACAACATAATCCAACTACACAGAGCAACGCCCATACATAACCCAACGAAAGACATTAAAAGCCTAAGTATCCGCTGTAAATACTCAGGATGACCTAGTTTCAAAACGAAATACCAAAAAACAATTCTCAATGTGACCGAATTAAAGAAAGATCTAAAACCCGACCTAGTTCCCAAAGTGTTCGCTGCAGAAGAACAAGATGACCTCGCTTCACAAATAAATTCCAATAACAGTGACCCCAAGTAGCCTTATGAATTAGAATATTGCACCCCTTTGATAAAGATACATCGGCATGAAATACGTAACTATATTAGTGAATACATATCTATGATAACTTATTGAAGAAGTAATTATAATCGTCTTATTTATTCCATTATATCCTGACAAGTGATGTATGTCCTGACCTAGGAGCCGTTAAAATGATAGTGGGTGTATGTCTCAATAAACAGATTGTCTCCCAACATAAGGTCAGCCACCTTACACATTCCATCTTACAGGTTAGTGAACTGAAAAGGTCAATTCTAACAATAATGAGTTGAATAACTACAACATATGCGACATGTGGTAGCTTCAAAATATCCTGCTCTGAAAGAGAAACCCGTTTCCTGTATGGAATTTTGAGCAACGATGCTGTGTAAGTCACGTACAATACACTCTTTATAGTTGAAGATTTTAATCGAATCTGCAAGGTGAAAATATAAATAATGAAATGATAAAATGTTGTAGGTACACATGTAGCATGACACGTCATGTCGTAGATTTTACCAATATAACGACTTCTGATTGACAAAGTCCAAATTCTGATCAAATCCGAGGCAAATAAAGCATTCAGAGAGATTAGCAAATAGCAAAAAAGTTTGTTAATGCTTTCTAACCACAATGTTTCCGGAGTTTGATTGGATTCATGTAAATCCTATGGGAGACATTGTACGTAAAGAGTGACACAAAGAAACAAATCAATGATACTTGCCATGAACAGTAACACAGTTAAATGTATTATCCAAGTACGTGTTGCTGACAAAGTATTCTGAAATATCACAAACAAATCGAATGCTTGGAATAAATAGCACACAAAATTGTAAATAATGTCAAAATAGCGACGTTATAGTGTATGTTGGCGTTGTCTTTCGACTGCTTGAATCTTATTATCTTAATTTATAACATGATAATAGCCGTTGATACATATGTTATTTTATGTTCCATATTTTCCATTGGCCAGTGGACCTGATCAGTAACTGTGGTACAAAATAGAAACTGGGTTAAACTGTTCAATTGCTTGAATCTTATTATCTTAATTTAAAACATGATAATAGCCGTTGTTGTATGTTATTTTAATTTCAATATTTTCCATCGGCCAGTGGACCTGATCAGTAACTGTGTACAACATAGAAACTGAGTTAAACTGTTTTATAGTACAAGTACCTTGCAATAGTATCCTGTTAGGTCATTTAGGTTTTATGTGTTACACAATGAATTCACAATATCCTATAGTCGCTGCTCGTTTGGGAATTTTGAAAATCTAACAAATCCATATTATCAGATTTCTGGAATCATGAATGTTTTACCAAGTGAAATATAACAAGAACAGTTCAGTTTCAGAAAATATTCCTAATTCTAAAATCTATGTGATTTTGAAAATTAAATTTCGTTTAATCACTAAATTATAGGCGTACATAAAATAAGGATAAGGAATTTAGGATAAGGATGCCGGTATGGTCTGTGCTGTCACTTGTATTGCTATTTTAGTGTGGTTACAAATGTATGCATGTAAAATATACGCCCGTAAAGTGTTCAGTATTAAATTATATTTATTACATGGATGTTTTCCAAAGAGCTACAATGTGTTCGTGAATGAAAATAAACGCTCTATCATGTTTATTTTATACACCAAACAGGTAACAAACAACGAGTCATTTATTATATGGACGCCCATGTATTCCTAAGGAGCTATATAATGTGTCTGTGAATGTAAACAACTGCACGGCTATCTTTGTTTTATACAACAAGGCAATAAGCAAATGAATGACTAGTCATTTAAATTGCATAATGAATACTCTTAACACTACAAAGCCGTCTGTGACGTTTGTAATCATGTATCGATGTGTAACGTATGCCAACACTCATCGTATACACTGCACGTGAATTCTAACTTACTAAATTAGTTGTTTCTTTGCTAATACGTCTATGGTCATGTGGTGTATTTATAATGTCCTCTAAATGAAACCCTACTATAATAATTATTCATGATATGTTCTCCTTCTTTTGTTTTAGATTTCTCCTAGTGCAATAAAAAACAGTCGACGATCCGAGGCAATGCCTTCAGCGATTGTCGTGTAATGCACGAGTGAAACGTTTGTTCTAAAGAAATATTTTTTAACGCTAATTGTCTGAGGTGAAATATTTATTATGTTCGCGCGCAACATTATTATATAGAATAAAACGCTTTAAATCGAGTTCAAATGTAACTACTTTAACGTTATTGAAGCTTTCTTTATTATAAGTACTAAATTCATCATCCTGTTAATAAACTCATATAAAGTTATATGCATTTAGATTGTACTTACATTTTGCACACAGGTTTAACGGAACTTTCGATACATCACATCTGATAGATTAGCGGACCTTGACTATAATAGTAAGTATAGTGTCATAGTTTGTTAATCAGAACTATGTGAACGTATAAAGGAGATTCATTTGACAAGAGTAAGCTGTCTGGATATTTGTCTCCTTTACAACTTCTTGGATACAAAGGGTGTTGTGGTATGTTACTGTTTCTTTGGATTGTAGATTGCTGATTGTTTTCCCTTTTAGCTCTCTTGGTGTCGTTTTGTTCGTAGAATGCTATCTCATTTGTTACCATACCATGACGTACCTTTGTCTTCTATAGGGCCCTGTTTGCTGAAGTGGCTTTCCATGTGTTGGTGGTGTATATTAAGCAAGCCTTCATGTCGCGATTGCAGACATTGCAGACATCTTTGAAGCAGAGATGGGGACGACCCCTCTTTCTTGAACCTGAGGCGTGCTCGCATTATCTCAAGTCCCGTTTTATTGATAAATTAGTATACGCATTATGCACTGGTGAATCCTTTCAATGAAGAGTCCAAATAAAATCATTAATTTCACATTTGCGTTGTTGGATTATGCATTATCTAAAGCAGTTCGTGGTCATCTAAATCATCGTTTTAGTGTGTTGTTTATATTCAGAAGATATGTGTTGCTGATATTTTGGTCCATGTATTTTGTATTATGAGGTAAACTAGTTCATTATTTCCTCGTAAGCTGCTTCCACATGCCTTACATCAAATGCATGTAATACTACATATTTATATAATATTATTGTATCGATAATTTTGTCGGCTCGTTAATGGGTACTTGAATACTTATTTGATTGATAAGTATTTAAAGGGAAGACTCATGACAACATTTGTCAAATCAAAATCGACACGACATCGAATAATAAAAAACTACACATCTTCAGGTCAGTTTCATAATAAAATTGCAACACCTCTACACTCTATTGTCTATATTTGTCCTACACTGAGCGGCAATGAAAACGCAACAACTTTTTAAACTTGAATATTTTCGCAATCCGTTTACTTATAAACTTGAAGTTTTGTATGCTGACTTTGATTTATATTATCTACCGAATTCTTGATTTTCTATGACAATACTTTAATAATCACTCGTACATAGCGGAATAGCCTTAAACTGTATTTTTCCGCGTAGTGATTTGCTCACATATTGTGCAAGCATTTTGAAGAATATGTATGGATGAGTCGGAAAAACAAAATAACTAGAAGAAAACATGGTGCATATGTCAAAGGAAGACTTCGAAAAATCGGTCGTTATGCTCAAGTGAGGGGTATACGTACTGAAATCAAAGTTTTGTTGATTTAAAGTCCCGAAGTCATTATTTCATTCATTGAACACAAGTTTGAATACATATACACCTGTTAAGAAAGATAAAAATGCATTAGAAATCATAGGATGTAAGAAAAATGTTTAAGTCAAGTGCGATAACTCTTGGATAATTATCCTCACTTTTTAAGATTAATCACCAAACTTTTACACTAAATTGTATAACTGGATAATATTGAACCAGTCTACAAGCTCAGGTTATGATGTTCAATAATATTTAGACGTAAATTGAGTTTTGAAAATTAAGCACGCAATAGAAAAGCGCATTTTTTCTCCATTCAGTGCAATAATCAGTGTTAAAAGAATACCTATAGCGTCCATGCAATTTATTTCCTGTTACAAATGGTGATACTTTCACCATCCTTGGGACAAATATAATAGAATTATATTAACCTCAAAACGAGCAGTTTCGAATATGCGTTTAGAGCCGCTAAATTTGAAGCAGTGTTATAAAGAAACTAGCAAGTTAATTATGTACTCAATTTATTACTCCACGATTATTTTCCTATGACCATAGGAAATACATCAAGCCTCTAATAGAGCAAGCTTTACCATTTTATTGGTTGTGCGCGAAATAGTGCACAGGCCCCTTAACAGTACCTGAATTTTACATAGCCCTTCTGCAACAACGGCATAGCATCCCATGAGCATGCCATGAACGTTTCATACGATTAATACGTCGTAGGTGTACACGATGCATCGGTCTAGACGATGGTTTTAAAAAATTAAAAATTGTGACTTTCTTTTTTATACTGATCCCAAAACAACTGATACGAAACTATGTTGCTAAATACCCTTATCTGATTCGAAGTGATATTCATGTGTCACTTGCATATATCTATTATATGGCAAAATTTCACGATGCTTACACATCTATTAAATGTGTTATGCTATACTCGTACTATGTAAGTGTTGCGTTTTCATTGCTGCTCAGTGTACTTAGAAGTTTAGTGTGAGTTTACTCGGTGTCATGTCAACAACCAATGCCTGGTCAATACAGATGGTCTCCAATACGTTAAGTATTGCATGACACTGTGTTAACATAATTTTATCCAATTCCATAACAGTTACAAAAATATTCCCATTCATACATTATTTGTTGATCAATAGACGTCCTACATTTAATTTAGTTTTGATAACCATGCGTTTCGTTAACTGGACTCAAATTGAATTCAATCGATTTAATTTACTACAATACATGTGTATTAGCTTACATTGCACCAACTGTGTAGTTGATGCACGCAATGAGTGTATGTTGGTCTTTAACTGCATGTTTCTACATGTATAATTATAGTCTGTAGAATTGGTTTGATGATTGAAAACAGATATTCCACTAATACAGTTATTTGAAGCATGTCGTTTATATCGAGAGTAAAAATTCATTTTGTAACAACATTCAATGATTTATAAACCCATAGCCAATGCACAACAAAGTTAACTTTTGTAGCACAGTAGCTGTTCTCCAGGGCTTCCATGAAGGCTAACATTTTTTAGTAGCGTATAATTGCAACCTTTGATTTATTGGTAAAAACGTTGTGTAATTTGGTATTGTCGTATGTGGTATTATTTGTCCAATTATGACTTCATTTTAAATGTTTCTTCAGATTTATATGTAAGACTGCCACACATGCGGATTTAAATGTCATGTCATTCATTATAAATTAGACGTCCTGTCCAGTATGTGTACAACTCCTAAACGTTTACGATTTCCTAGAAATTAGTTTACTTTTCTTAAACTGCATCAATGCTCATATAAGTGGTACAAAACATAATAAAGACTCATGTAGTTACGTGTTAAATACCTGTAGTTTAAATGATGTATTTATATTTTTGAGCAAAAGAATATTATACCGAAATATATGAGTATTGTATATTATATATTTTGTGCTATATATACCATAAATGGAAAATAATAGGGGTCACCCGAAAGGGGCCTCAAATGAAAAAAGGAATTTCTGTAGTTGTTTCCATGAGTATGACTGGTTTGTATATAAACAATAGCAGCCCATTAATTATCCCCGTACGTTACATAAAAATGACAATCTCACATCCAGTTTTCTTATGGAAGCTCATTTTTTTAGGAATGTCGAACTCAATTATAAACATACGAGATATAAACTGTATGTATAGTGCACTACTTTAGATACAAAAACCGGCTCACGAGACACATAAATAAATATGCTACACTCATTTACTGTTTTTGAACAACTAATAACGCCTTTCTGTTTCAAAGTTCGTACTAAATTATTGACTGATTTTATTTACCGACCTATTACATCGTTGTTCCATCGCCTAGAGAATTAGAAATATTATACAACATGAAATTCTGACACTCTTTTCTCATACGGAAGTTTATTTTAGGAAGGATGTCAAATTGAATTATAACGCTGCTTTACAGTTACTGTCTGACAATATGACAGCCTGCCTATATACCTTTGTTGAATATGAAAATATTGAAGTGAATGATAAAGACAAATCAGACAGGATCGGCAACAAGCAACAGGAATATCACTTAAGACACAAATAGAAGATAAATAAAACTTATTGGCACAAATAAAACCACAATGGCAAGTACGAAAAAAGAAATTTGATAACAAAATGAAAAAAATATAGCCACAACAAAAAACACCATACTCCGACACACTGTTTTTTCCGACAGTCAACACTGTCTGCAGGGGTCAGCAGACGGAAGGGAATAACAATACGACATCAAAGCAAAACGAGATCGAGACTTGTGTTTTACTTATGATACTTTTCGCGCGTAATGCTGACATTTCTCTTCTACAACTAGTAGACATGCAGCAATGCCAACTGACAGACCAGATCACGTGGTTAGAGATAAATGGTAAATACAGCTAATCTAAACAAGGCTTAGGCTGCTACAATGTATCCCTTGAGCACAATTCTCTACGGATCCAGCTGAGGCGATAGCATACCACAAGTGAATCCGAGAGTTATCTCATTGTCCATTATTATAATACGTCGGATGTATTATTTTATAGAAAACAGCAGCTGGTGACTAACGAAGTAAAGTCACGTGATATGTTCATGTCTCAGACTATTTCTGTCAAAAACAACATATTATATTGCAACTATATTTTGTGACCAGTATTTCCATAAAACTTGTCTGACTTTTATTCGTAAAAGATAAACATTTATTTCCTTTTAAATGGTGAAGTAAGATTTATAGTCGACTCTGGATTATTGCAACTGTCACGTGTACGTTACAAATGTAACAAGATTTTCAGACATATTATAGCCACACGTGTTTGATTCGCGTATCGTGGTACTGTCTACTGTTTTTTATTTTACTATACATATACTTCTTCCCACTACTCATATCTTTACAGTTATAATATAATATAATTGATATTGATATTGGTATGATTGGGGGATACTTAGATACATACATTAGAATGAGAAGGGCCTAACGACCTTATGTTAATAATGCATATTTGAAATCTTCATCATAAGGCGCTTTTTAAGAGCCTAATTTCATGAAAATCAGAACCTGACATGGTGACCAAACCGAGGTAGAAAAAGCTTGTTTTACCATATATTAAGTAAAGAGTGAATGTCAAGCATTTGTTCTTGTTTTCTCAAAATATTGATTTTATAGTTACGACCTTCTCATTCTAAGCCAGCGACGTGTACAACCGAGTTATTACAATCATCGTGTATGAATGATCTATATTACAATGTGTGTGCTTTGGTTCGGGATTATTTAGACATATCAATGCAGTATGCGTGTAAGTTAGAATTCCCCTTTCTAGTATGATAACTTTCTTGATACTCTATGTTCTATGCCCCAAAATTTCACCCAACGAACTCAGATATTTCAAATAGTACGTGGGTGAATCAAAAAGATCGTAGAAAAATATCATAACTCACAAACGAAAGCTTCAAATGCTTTCAAATTTTAATATAACCTGATCATAAGTATAACAAAATAATTTGTCAAATTTCATTGAATTAGTCTAAACTACATTATTTTTACATTGAAACGCACACATGCTATAACAGCATACCGGAGCACGTCAGCGTCATTTGATGAACGACGTCAAACTTACTTGTACTAATATGTTGGTATTTTTGGATTACCATCGTGATAGTAGTTTCTGCATTTTTAATTGTTAGTTTTAAATCGTGTGCGTTGTCCCATAAGTGTTTTGCATTATCCGCTATTATATAGCGCTGGTCCTCTTCGACGACGTTGCGAATCAACGTCACCAATTTCGGGTGTATTGTATTCGGTTGTCAACGTCTAGTATCCTACACGAAAGCACTAATTCCACTTATAAATCGATGTATATTTATTTCAGGATATATTCCTTCTCGTTTCGAACCATGTATTGTCTCTGATGCCGTACGTATAATCCAGTTTTACGCAAATTTTAATAGCAGCCCGTGGTTCCGTAAATTCCAGTAAACCCGTTTTTACGCGGGTATTTCTATATAGTGCGATTATGTAAATGTCGATTAATACATTATTCATCGGAGTTGACGACTGAAATTTTAGCAGACTTTATAAATGATATCAAGTAATCAGACTTAACATTTTGACGGTTTTTGGAGGTCATACAATTGAGATATTTGAGAAAATTTTATAAAATGTGTTTCAAATTATCCGTGTGCTCCGGTATACGCAATCGCCCTTATTTACGATATACATATTTTTAAAACGGTTATCATCAGGTCGCTATAAATCTGTGTATGTAAAGAAAATACCAATGTATTCATTCAGTATGAATACGACGACAATAACTCTGAAAATAAAAAAGTTATGGCAAAATTCTACCAACTTTTTGATTCACCTACGTATATGCTTATATATCATTGAAAGTAATGCGTCATTTTACATTGCAGTAGACGAAATCAGATCAGGTACATTCAAGTACATGAACTTATAAAAATGAATACTAATAATATATTTTCTACAGACGTTTGGCACGAAATATGAACTTTACAAACACTGTTAGCACACACATACATGTATCGTCTGACGTGCATGTGCTTGATTTTGATTTCTTAAATGTGTTAAATCGACATACCCAAATAGTTAAAGAACGGCCTAAACCCTAATGCAGTACATACAGAATACGGGAATTCACAAGAATTTACAATGATATTTGCTCTACTTTTTTCTAGATATATCTAGTCCGCATTTAATATCATTCGATAGTATGGCTTGTAGCCTCTACAATAACTTAAACATATTGTTTTTCAGACGCCAAACACCGTAAGCGTTTGATTATTTTTTTAATTGCGCAGATAGGCGAGTTAACGTTTGACCGACACTAATTTAACCTTGGAAGGTTCTTGCAGTCTCTAAAGTTGAAGTACTTTAAGCATGGTTTATCCCCAAACGCCAGGACATTATTACCTGGTTAACCTTAAAAGTTTATTATCTAGTATAGATATGAATATATTTCAAGGTTCGTCTACAGAATGTGCAAATTAGTGAATTAACGGGCGTTTATATCGGTGTTTATAAATATTATTTCTACATTACTATCTGTTCGTGTCCTTGCAATATTTAATATTTACATGCACAATTAATTATAAAAGCAATATAGGAGGAATAGAGAAGGGGTGTTTACGTAACACCTAGCATACCAACTCAAGAGGTAGACATAGAACATACCATCCTTATCATCAAAATAGAAAACAATAAGTATTACATGTAAATACAAATAAGATAATTTTTTATCGGGCATATCGTCATTGTTGTAAATGTATTACACTGATTACAAAATGCACGCATAAAATATCTCCATTAAGCACACGTTGCTATGTCGCACCATATATTAATCGACGACCCCTACAATGCAAACGATATTATTGAGGAATGCTGGTTCAGACTAATAACCAGTGCATGTTGCTGTACAAAACGATACGTATGCTAATCTTATTGAAATATTGAACTAGAAATGAGTGCATATCTTCTCACGCAGTGAATCAAACACACAGCGTTTTACCCAACATAACCTGAAAATAACAAGGTTCGTGTTATAGTATATCCATGATTACAAGAAAGGCGGAAAACTTTGAAATATGCCATATAGGTTAAGAAATTAATAGTGCACGATTTATCAGTATACCATTCCGGTCAATGTTTGTCAACATCTTACTTATTGTCCTGGGTGCATTAAGGTAACGCATAAATATATGCTACCCTAAACACTTTTACTGGCCCAATGAGGATAGAAGCATTGATATCCAGATTGCATAAAGGATTAAAACCTCAGTTTTTAATTGTGTGCACGAGGGTGTCATTCAAAACGACTTTGATATGTCGAGAACATCGAATAGCCTAGTCTGGATGTCTAATAGATAATGGTTTAATCAATCAAACATCATACTGTTTTTCAATTTTATTTATATTCATTTTAGGCTTGGCTACATTTGAGGGTTCAAAGGGAAATTATGTAACAAAATTGTAGACCACCGATGAGTTGTTTCCTAAAAATGTACTAAACGGTATGTACACTGAACCGATTTAGAAACGCATATTTTTTGGGTTGTTATTTCTTGCATAAAATATTATGTTTTATTTTGTTGGATAATCAATTAATGGGTTGCATGATGTATACCTGGTGCGATTTTTTCAAGAAAAAATATATCCATTTAACACATCACTTCATATCGACGGCATTTTTCAAGATTTGCATTTGACGTCAGAACAAATCCACAGAGCTTGACGATTTGACCGTCAAATTGATAGTTGAAGCTTTTCGTGGCAAAGTTGTTTGATTTTATTAAGACTTGCACTGTGTTTTTAAGAAGCTGTTTACATCTATGATTTTCCGCGTCAGGATAGCTGACAATTAAAGCACGTAAACATGATGGCACCGTACGCCTGTTTTTTTAAAGACATTTTGAAAATATCTTTATTGTTCTGTGTTCTTATTAACCATGACATAATTCATTATCGACTTTCGGTTTTGGATTTAAGATGCCGAATTCATAGGAAACGTATAATCTTAAGCATCGGACACAGTACAGAACATGCTAGATAGGCAAACACTAAATTGGCCGCTCTTGCTACGACTGGTGAAGCTATAGATAGTGACGAGCATAATTGTGTACATATGAGAAGGTTCATTAAGGTTTATTTTCTCTTCCATGTCTCTACCATAACTAGAAGACAGTGACATCAAGTCCAACATACAGACGCACCACGTGGCGCCTGATCAGGCGCCAAAACAGCTGGCTGATATAGACAGAGGTAAGGCTGCTAAAACGTTTTGGGCATAATGCTCAACGGAATTGAGCTTAGACAACTACATTCCAGTAGGACTTCGATGGTAACTATCGTCGTCTATTATCCTACTATTATAACACTTCAGACAGTTTATTATTTGGACAAAACTAGCCAGTGATAAACGTCACTTAATTTGATGATGTCCCAAGCCAATTCTGATAAACTGTATCTCACGACAGGTTTCCGCTCAAAACGACACATTATATTGCTAACTTGTTTTGTGACAAGCCTGTCTTTTAAAGTTACCTGACATTTATTGGCATATGATGTGAAATGGTGAATCATTGTATAGTTGATTATGATGTGTTCCGTTTTTTTGTCCGTACCCTTAAGTCAAGTCATGTATTGAGTACCACCCAATATTTCTACAATGTGTTTAACCGACGGATTCAATTGGTAATACATTACTCACTGCAAAACCTTATGTAGTACATTTGCATAATGTAAACTCACAGGAATTTATTACGAGATATACATTTTCTTGTTTGTTTGAACTTGGCTTACAGTCTCTGACCTTTGGCTGATTGTTTCTGATGCAAAAATGTTGTCTTTTGATTATTTTCATGATGGTGCAGGTTAGTGAAAAACACTTGCTTGACCATTATTTAACTATTGAAGGTTTTTGAAGTATTTAGTTGAAATATGATTTCTCTTGTTAGCTCCAACAGAAAATCCCATATTAACCTGATTAATCTTTATTACACGTATGCATACATTTTGTGATTCATACACATGTTACGTCAATTACCGTTTGTAATTTTTTTTTTATTAATTTGGAACCGATTGCATTTGAGTGAAATAACTTCTTAAAATGTAGACAGATAAGTTGTCTTCTGTACACGTGCGGTCTGTATGGACAGCCGGTCTAAAAATTCGCTGTCTTAGAATGAGAAGGTAGTAACTATAAAATTTGCTATTTTGAAATATCAAGAAAACTTGCCAGATTTGGAAAAACAAGCTTTTTCAACTTCAGTTTGCTTAACATGATATGTTACGGTATTTCATGAATACATGAATAAAGACTCATAAGAAGCGCCTTGTGATGCAGATTTAAAATATACATCAGTCTTATAACGTCGTCAGTACAATAATGTAGTATGTAAGACTTCCCCATTCTCAGCTATCGAATTATGGATTGTTTGGTGGTTCACTGACATTTGAGATGATGTATTAAATTACGAAACATGCGATTGTCTAGCGCTGAAAAATAGGCATTTATTTCTATTAGCTAAATTGGTTTTACATGACCTTCTGTTGCATACCAGACTCGAAGGACAGATGCTATAAAACTTTCAATGCATCGTTTACACTTAATGTGTAGGTAGGCCGTCGACGCGGATATAATCATGGTTCCGTTGCGAAATAGTCTGTTCTGGACATTGCTTATGACTAAGATATTTTTCATGGATTTTCAAGTAATAAACTAGTAGTTGCTACTGTCCGAGGTGTATTTAATAATACTAGCATCGGAATGTAGGAGATAATCTATTCTCAACGTATTAATGTATCAACCATTAAATTGACTATCGATGAAAATTTAATACCCATTGGATTTGTTCGGAATTGTTCGGATACTTTTCTTGAAATTTGATAGAATTGGCATTTATACGGTCCCATATTATCACTATTACATGGGCTCTTCAGGTTTTGGTTGAATGAGACAGTTAAACAATGTAGTATTGGTATCTACATTTGTAGTAGGACTTTATAACAAATAAAATGTCTGCTTTGCTCTTACTAAGTCATTAAAATCATGTTAGAAATCGGATAAGCAACACAGAAACCATCTCAAACTTCTACCACAGAAAACATTGTACAAATACCCGGACAATACCAAACACACTAAACAAGAAACTAGATTACCAACTGAAAGACCAAGAAACAGAGCTTGGACAAAAAGTCAAAAACCAATTCCCAACTGTCCAAAGGCTGAAACAAAACGTTTCAGTTACGATGTAGTAACCTATGGATAAAATGTACATAGACAAAAAACGTATCTAAGTTAATCAGTTTATACAAAGAATCGCCCTTTGAACAAATATACACATTAGCAAGAATTGTAATTCCTTGCTGAGCAATAGACCGCGGACATTGTTGACCTAAGTGTCGTATAGTGATTCAATCGTGTCGTTTATGCTCAACTGATTGCATTATTGGAAGCTATTACATGGTATATTACGGAAAGTAACGATTAAAATCGAATCACTACTTAGTACGTCGAGAGAGACCCGATGTCGTTTGCATACAAATAACTAAATAATTGTACAAACAAATGCAAAATGGAATTAACGATATAATACAATTGTGTTTGAGGTCGCACCCAATGGATTAGTGTTGTTTACACACGGTTTTCATTTGTGACCAACGGCCGATTAAGAGTTGTCCATTAATTGTGTTATATTATTCTCGACTGGATTGCGCATCGTTTACCCAATTATTTGACATGAATCTGATGAGATATCTCGTACATTGTCCACGGATTGTGTACTAGTCCAGGAAGTCCCTCAACCAAATGTTTAGAACTGTAACAATGCATTTCGTGTTGATACATGTACAAGGTATAAATATTTTATATATTCTAAGCGTTATACGAGTGTCATTCAATCAATTCGTGGACTGGACTCGTCATGTTAATACATATAGACACAGAGAGTAACTAATTATATCACTCTAAACTACAGCCTTACTGACATCAGTGCAGAAAATATTGCACGAATCGATGCATTTTTAAAGAAAATATGGCTAAAATAAAACTAACACCTTACCGCAACCACCATACAACGTAAATATATTCTGACGTCAGCGACGTTTTGCTATTTCTCAAATGGTAAACCCAAAATTGAAGTATGTCATTAATATCGAATTAAACACAAATAATCAAGTGGTATATTATTAGATAGATCTACCACAACATTTTATGTATTCACAGTTAAGGATTAAGCTGGACTTAATGGTTGTATGATAAATTGAAACGCATCGCACATTTTGACTGGCGTTCCCTCAGACGTCCTTATGTTTTTAAATTTCGTTCGATCCCTGTATCAATTTTAATACCATGCTGCTCTTCAGAAATTTGATTTTGTCACTAAGACACAGGGACACTGAATACTACATGTTCTCTGATTGCCCTCATTAGCAGCTTATATGTGTTTGTTCTGTATTTCCAAGACAAGTGCACGATTTAAAAATTGCATGAATTTTCTTGCGTAAATTCATCGGCATTTTGATGCAAATAAAAACGTGGCAGGCATAGATCAAATACTTCTCAATTCAAACTCAAACGTCTAAACGACTTAATAATTTCACAAAATATTATGATAATATATTGTTATATTCTGGCAAAAATATGTGAATGTAAAATCAATAATTCGGAATTTATATAAACTAGTTGAACGAGTGAAAAGGGTATGTTACGTCGGTCGGGGTGGTAGCGCGTTACTATGGTAATACATCGGCTGATGGCATGCTACTGTGTTGCATAATTAGAGATAAATTTTTATCTACGATAGGTAATAGATAAATGTTTATAATGATATAAGAAATTATTATTTAAACATAAATATAATAAAATGAGAATTATTGCCTACGGATATATTGAATGACCCTCGTAACAAGCAAATAGTTAACATGGTACCAATGCGCCTAATGCATAAGGTCAGCATAATACAAAACTATCCATATGTTACTAATGCAATATAGCAAGCTGCAGTTAAACGCAACCTGATAATACCCAAATCCTATTTTGTGAACCGAATACTTAATTGCGTAAACGATACGTAATCTCAAGTCGGAAACTTAATCACGTTTATTGGTAGGGACTAAATCGGATAGACAACGCATATGTCGCTGCTTCAGAATGAGAAGTCAAGTACAAAATCCATATTTTAAGAAAAGAAGATCAAACTGTCAGAAGGTAACTCTTTACTTATGTTAAAACAAACTGTTTCAACTTCAGTTTGGCTAACATGACAAGTTCCGATTTTCACGAAAACAAGCCCATAAGCGCCTTGTGATGCGGTGTTCAAATATGTATCAGTTTTATAAAGCCGTAAATAGTACGTACGTCCTTTTTATTCCAAGTCAGCAATATTACGTGCATGTGTCCACATTTGTCTATTGCCTAGTCACATTAATTTTGCAATCAATATATTATAAGACGACTTGTAGAACAATCTTATCTAGTCATTTCAGTCTTGTGGAAAAACAAATAAGGTGAAATATATTTTTAAGATTGCTATTTGTTATATGTTACAATCCATATGTTCACTGGAAACATGAAATGTATTTTAGTAGTCGTTAAAGTGAAACAGCTAGTTAAGTGAAATGAATGTATAAGAATTGCAGCGAAAACCAAATGAATATTTAATGACAATATTTGTCACCAAACAAAGCTTTGTTACTTGATACACTCACCACATCAGTATAACTATACACTGAGCGGCTTTGAATGCGTAACACTTATGAAAACAATACTTTTATTGGTTTATAAATTCAAGACGTAATTGTGTGTGTCTGTGATATTGACTGCCCAGAGATTATTTTTACTCCATCTAATCCATCCATCTATTATTACGTTAACGACACATTGAAACATGAAACGATCATAAACGAGGAAATGGTTGGGTGATGCTAGTCGTTTTATGTAAAATCAATAGGAATGTTCGACCGATCGGAAAATTAAAAAAAACAAGACGATAAAGAGCTCAGCAGCATGGTGTCCTTGAACTTTGAAATAAACATGCTAAAAATATTAAATAATGATATATGTTAAATATGTACATACAGTCATACACACGTATAGCATTCTTGAAGTTAAATTTTGCGTTTACAATGCCGCTAGTACACAGGCAATTTCGCCACATATGATTCTCATATGAGTATCATATGATTCTCATATGAAACCTTTCATATGAGAATCATATGAAACGTGGGCGATATGATTCTCATATGAAACCTTTCATATGATTCTCATATGAGAATCATATGATTCTCATATGAAAGCATTTGCATATGAGAATCATATGATACTGATATGAGAATCATATGATAATGATATGAGAATCATATGATAATGATATGAGAATCATATGAAAGGATTTGCATATGAGAATCATATGAGACCTTTCATATGAGAATCATATGCAAATCCTTTCATATGAGAAAGATGCTTATATATATGTATTATAGTGGTGTAAATCAGTAGATCTATGGCATGAGTGAAGTGATATCTCTATCATAAAGTTTCAATATTGAAACTGACAGGAACTGGATCAGCAATGCCTTTTTTTTCTCTCTCTTTAGTTGATGATTTATCTGACTGTTCCCAGTGTTCTGGTCCATTTACTGCAGAAGACGTTTTATTTGAAGTAAATCTTTGTTGAGTACTGCTACAATGACTACAAATGTCTGATAATAATATCTTTAAAACTGGTGTTCATACCGGTAATATATTTGTAACAAGCCATATTTTCATCTTTACAATGATTTATTTTCTGTTAACAAATATACATTTCATTCGATTTTCTGCATTTCCGTTGCAGGACAAACGTCTTCTTTCTGGGCTATACATTTCCACTTGTCTGGAGGCGGCCTATCTTGACTTCCTGATGGGAGACCTTAAAATCCTTCTTGTACAGTGCATTCTTAGCACAGAGGATAAACTGAAAGTAAAAAATAATTCCATTAAGACAGTATTCATCGACAACATAATGGTGGGTTATGATTGGTTCAAGAAAGAAACTTTGGGGTATTAATGATACAACTAGTACGTCAATTTAGTTTAAATCAAATCAAGATGGGTCATAATTCAAGACATGGCTAACTGCACATATACTGGCCCTTAAAGGGGCCATTACTTTGAAATGCATCATGGGATATGGCTGAGCAAGCAAGAAATACCTTATTACTAGTTATACAAATAGTATGGCATAAACAGCAGCTTGTCACCCGCGCAAGAGTCAGACATTGAATGAGCCATCCACATCCCCAAAAATGGATGCTTCAAGCAAGCCTATATACTCACTCTGCAATGAATGACAAAATTGCAGACTTTGAATTTTGTACATAATAAGCCATAAAGGGAGGTAATTATAAATAATAAATTCACTGAAGTGAAGTGTATTTGTATGCATGTTTGGCTCAAATCAAATCAACAATATATCTTATAAATTAAGTTAAATCTGGTAAAATATTGGGCAATCATAAAAGATTACCACGCGCACAGGTTTTGTGCTCAGGTGAGCTAAAAATTTTGTTATTTGGTAAGGACATTATAATTTGTGTTTTAATTGAGTTAAACATTAAACACAACAGCTCATAAAATATGGCAACTTTCCCACTTCCACAGACCATGAAGCCAATTTTGCCTCACCAAGCTAATAATTTATAACAGTCACTGTGAGGCATCCAGCGCTAGGGCTGGCCGCCCAGCTAAAAGTATTGACCTTCTGTAAGCTAGCTGAATATCTTCTGCACTTGAATGGTTAGACTCAAATTTATAGCATGCCAAGCAGAAAGGCAATGCATAAAAGTATTTCTTTATTTGACATATTAGATAAATGATGTCAAATAAGGTGTCTCGAGACAGTGCCAAAATCAAATTAACCACTCAAATGTATTTTAGATTCCTTACCAGCATTAATCCAACTGCTGCCACTCTTTACTGAGCACATCCAGACTACCATAGCATGTTCAATGTGTAAAGGATGACCCTTCCATGTCTGATTCTTTGTTTGACATCAGCTATAAGACAGGAAAGAAAACATGTGAAATTGAGTTTATGCCGTGTAATTGATTGCTGTCTTGAAACACTTGTTATGAAATGTCATACTTTTACAAATGCAGTGTGCCTAATACATGCATGAAAACACATAAAGCCAACACACCCAAACAGGGGGAATGAAAAGTTAATTTCAAGCGACTACATGCCTAATAAATAGCCTTCAAATTGTACAGTATATTAGCTACATCCAGCTCAAGAAATGCAAGTATAGGCAGTATTCAAAGTAACAGAAATTTGATAATAAAAAAGATTAATAGAGCTGAGTTAATAATCCTTAATCTTCTGCAAAAACAAAACTTATTTATTTACTTTGACATAAAACTGAATGATGCATGGAGGGCAAACCTATAGCACTCTCCAGTTGAAAGTTGTTAGGGGACTGATAACTACCAGCGGACAAAGATATGGACAACTCAGATACCGTGGAGAAATGGCATAAGCTGTACTGAACTTCAAACATCTGATCTAAAGAGAAACCTTTTGTTTCACATAATGATAATCTTGCACGAGTACTCAATCATTAGTCATTACATACAAATTTTTATCAAACAAGTGGACAAAATAATATGACACAAGGCATTGCTGATGTGTCATAGTTTTTTGACAAGTTTGATAAAACTTGTAATACATGATTTGCACCCATTTAGATTCCATTTATCATATAACCTTGGGGAACACTCATTTTCGTTCAAAATGATCATGTATGCTAAATACTGTAAAATCATTAATTTTCATGGGGGATTAAATTTCGTGGATTTTGTGGTTCACCTCAACCACGTACTTTAATCCCAACGAACATGAGTTTTGACCCTTGTTTTATTACCTGAAATGAAAAATCCACAAATTCAAGTCCCATCGAAATTGTCTTTTTTATCAAAACCACGAAATTTCGTCCCAACGAAATTAAATGATTTTACAGTAGGTTTCATTAAAAATTTAGTCGTAAGAGCGCAATGTCATGACGACATTTATGTTATCCTGCCATCATGGCCGATCTAGGCATGGATTGACTTACTTTACATCAGACTAGTTTAAATATTTATGTAACAGACTGGGAGTACCAAATGATATTTCCTGAACAGCTTTATGCCACTCTGGAACTGGAGGCTATGTGATAAAATACATAAATTGCTAATTGACATGATGTGACATCATTTAATCTTTACATCACATAAACAATATGCAAAATCATTTTTATCAAATTGAGTTTTAAAATACCTCTTAAAAGCCTTCGTTAACTGAGCTCAGTTGATCTGACACACTCTTCCATCAAATTCAACATAATAAAGCGCTGGTCACAGGAATTGTTACTTCTCCAAACAGCTGTTTTTTCTGCCAAGAATGAGGTATTATTTCCACAGAAAAGATATCTGAAATGTTGAAATGTATAATTTGTTTATGGTAGAGGCAAACCACTGTGTACTTGCCCAATATTTCATTCATCATGACCACATACATATTATTGAACCTGAATAGTTAGTAACTTGGTAGTAGTTGTTAAGCCACTCTTTGACTTTAGGTCTTGTTGAATGCCATCTAGAATATATGTTCTGGTATCAGTAGTCTTTGGAGATCAATATTTCTTAAACAAGAAAACGCAAGATTATTTTAAAGTCCATGTCAAGCTAAGTAATTTGTTTTTGTCCCAACTTTCACTTTGCCAAAGGCATTCAACACTCTCCAACATTTAACAGAATTATGGCCCCTGGCAGACTTAGCTAGTAATTATGGACAAGGCTTGCACCAGTGCATAAGGGTTTACAGAATTAGTGAACTTTAAGAAGTACTGATCTCAAAGACAACAAGTATGTGACAGGTTCTTGTTACTAGTATACTATAAACAAGAGAGCACACAGGGACGTAGGTCACTCACCTGTTGCACAGTGGTGTAGGTACCAATACAACTTACATTCTGACCATACTTCATGAAGATTTGATCAAAACAGAGAGAGCAAATGTTTTTTTTTAAGATTAGACCTAGTTCCTGACTCCACATGACCAAGATTCAAACTTGGCGTAGATTTTATGTAGAATTGCATTTTGATTTAGTTACATTCTGATTGGATCGGAACTGTGACCTCTAGAGTGAACACAAGGTTTTTCTATGATTTGACCTAGTGACCGAGTTTTTTACCCCAGATGACCAAGTTTCAAACTGGGCTTAAATTTCATTGAGAGTAACATTCTGACCTAGTTTCATGACGGTTGGATCAAAACTGGGACCTCTGGAGTGAAAAAGTTTTTCCTAAGATTTCACCTTTTGACCAAGTTTTTGTCCCAGAAACCGACATGACCCAGTTTCAAACTTGGTAGAGATAATAGAGTGTATGGGAACAACACCAAGTTTCATGAAGATTCGATCACTCTGGAGTGAGCACAAGGTTTTTCTAAGATTTGACATTGTGACCTAGTTTTTGACCACACATAACCCAGTTTCGAACTAGGCCTAAATTTCATAGAGAACAACATTCTGACCAAGTTTCATGAAGATTGGATCAAAACTGTTGCTTCTAGAGTGAACACAAACAAAATCAGTTAGAAATGTCACTCCAACGATTCCCGTCTGTACTTCTTGTTTTCAAAAACTCGAGCAAAAAATGATTTACCTGCATTTGATTTCTTTCAAAGGTCCACTGCTATCCTCAATACTCATTAGACATACATTTTGATGAATCAGTTCTGTGAATATTGTGCCAATAGTACCAACTCATTGATTTTGGAGGTTCCAGTGGTTGAATAAAAAAATAATAGCTGTAAAGATAACAAATCATCCAAATTAATAAAAGTAGCATGCCCTAAAAACAGGTATTGGCTTATAAATTAATAAATAAAATTATCAGCGAATATCATGAAAAGCATCTATTTGTACATCACTATGTTACTGTCTGCCTTTTGTAGGTAATATATGTTGTTAATATATTCAAAACACACACATTTAACTTTATTCAATGTACTGGTCAGTCTGACATGTGAATAGGATTGTAAATGGTTAGACTATCTCTCTCTTAAGCAAGGTGACCTTGAAGTACATAATATACAATCCTTAGTATAATAAATATGTTGCTATGGCAACCTACAATAAACACATGTATAATAACAAATGGAGTAAACGCTCTTTGTGTATAGTGGCCTCCATCTTCAATATAGTATTCAACCAATAAAAGTATAATGTTTAAACAAATAGACAAACATGACATTCATTTTACAATACATTTACACAGTTACAATGATAACTCACCAATATATGGTATTGTTCACACTGTCCAAAATACTATTTCACACTGTGGGGTGTCTGCTAGGTGTTCAACATAACAACATGTACAATTGAGTACATGCAAGACTACCTTTAAAACTGTAAAGTGTTTCAGATATGGCCAAGTGTCCCTGCCGAGGATCTGACCAGGGACCTCTTTGTAGCTGCTTTTTATTTCTGGTTTACAGCTCAGAGTAAACTGCGAGCATAAATTGTGTAGTGATTGTAGGTATATAGCCACTTCCAACCGCCTTGCTGTTGAGTTACCTCTTTAGCAATGGGGTTGAGAGTCTGCCTACAGTGCTAGAGGTCCTGAGATCAATCCCTGGTGAGGATCGGATTTTTAACGCTCCCTAATTTACTTTAATTGGAACCTGTCCCTGCCCGGTATTTAAAATATATATTTGTAGTGATTGTAGGTATATCATACTGCCACTTCCAAACGCCTTGCTAATGCTTAGTGTTGAGGTTGAGTGTCCGCCTACAATGCTAGAGGTCGGGGGTTCGATCCATGGTGGAGACCCGATTTATATTGCTCCCCTAATTTACTTTACTGGTGTCAGAAGTGTTTGTCGGTCTCATGCGAGGCATGGAGTAGCAAACAGGAGCTGGTGAGCTCTTATAAGTAAAAGGGGATGGAGTGTAGTGATTTTAGGTATATGGCCACTTCCAACAGCCTTGCTGTTGAGTTAACTCTTTAGTGATGAGGTTGAGTGTCCGCCTACAATGCTACAGGTCGCGGCTCCCCTAATTTACTTTATATTAAAGTGCTAGAATGTTGACTCACTGGGTCCCGGATCTGGCATAATATCAAGTTTCATTTGACCGGCGCAATGCACTGATCAGTCATTGACTCAATATTGTCGCAGTCCGGGGAGGTAGGGATACAGGAATCTGAGGATAAATCATGAAATTAGACAAATCTTCCCAACAGACTGGAATCTGAAAACATTAAAAATATCAACTCCCGGAGACTATACTTTGGTCCAGATTCAAAACACGATGTGTGCAGGGGATTTAGACAGCAAGTAAGCATAGGGTTTGGATTTAGACATAGTTATAGACATAAAACTGACAAGCCAATTTCTAACGCCCCCCCCCCCCGGCTCTGGCAAAATATTGAACAATTCTCGTCAACTGAATGGATTGCCAGATTGGGGCAAAACGCCAGACGGGCTATCTTTTTAAAATTGGGCATGCATATTTTCCATAAGAGGTTTCAGAAAGACACTTATTTTATTAGTTTGCAAAACAAACTATGATTTGCTTACGAAACTTCGTCAAGTTCGTGGTCACGCACTCGAAAATAACACAGAGTGTTTACGCGACTTTTTGGGATGCTTATTCGTTAATAATTACGGAAATACTAACCTGCCTATTAAACTGATTCTTCACAAACATTCTGCAACATTTGCAGTCGATAAAGACGTTCATCTTATCAGTTTCATTCCGTTAAACAAGCAGCAGAAGACGCTGCGCATCGCAACCCGTGAATCTCGTGACAAAGCGAAAGTGGAAACAACGCACGCGACAGTGTAACGGCGTCGAAGTTAGATTCGCCAATGACAAATGATCCGTACGCAACGTACGGACTCCGGACTAAAAAATCCAGCCTGTCGTACACTTGCTATACACGTATATTATTCTGCACAGTAAATATTTTGAAACCATTTATGTTCCTAATATAGAGTAGAAATAAATTTCACAGATAGATGTAGAAAAATATTGTTTATTGATTATGGTCTAAATCTAGTAGGCCTACTTAGGATTCTATACTGTGCTGCAGTATAGCTAGATATACTATTAATCTATAGACAAAGGCTACCATAATCTCTTAATCTTATCTTTTATGCTAGGTATAGTACTTACACAGGAACTATGTGAAGTAGATCTACAGCTTTGTGGTTTTTTACCCCAAAAGCCATAAAACGTTTAGAAAATGTGTCGGTAAGGATAGCAGAAACAGTCATTTTTTTTTTTGATAAATTTTCTTTCCCAATACTTTCATATGAGAATCATATGATTTTCATATGATTCTCATATGAACAACATTTCATATGAGAATCATATGATCTCATTTTCATATGAGAATCATATGAAACCTTTCATATGAGAATCATATGATACCTTTCGTATGAGAATCATATGATAGCATTTTCATATGAGAATCATATGATTCTCATATGAGAATCATATGCAAATCCTTTCATATGAGAATCATATGTGGCGAAATTGCCTATGTAGTTGATATCCGGAACTCTGTGCAATGTGGTTTTCCCCTTGATTTACATGTAGGTACAAACAAATCTGGCATCGTTAGGCTGGTTTTGCATTCATATGCAAACACAACTGACCCCAACTCTATTGTCCAGATATGAATATTCAAGTGACACAAGTATTATAACCGTTAAAATCAATTTGTACATACAGATTAGTGGAGAACCGGAGTAGGTCTATTGTACATTGAACGAATTACGTCCGTACTTTCAAACCGTTTTATAAATAACGAACCGGGAAATATTGTCTGAGAAATGTGATGGCTTCTTCGCTTCTCATTTTATCGGATAATATTGCGTAGGAAAATTGAAAATCGCCAACATGGGGTTATATACAACATGATCTCAGCAGTTTTCGTTACTTTATAAAACATAGTATTGTGATACCAACATTTAATATCAATTACAACATAATTACTGGTGTTCAAATAAGGTTCCCGTCGTCTGGTATCAGCTTTCGCATTGAATTAACTAGCAGTATTTAATATCAATAATAATGAATTTAACCTTCAATGACAGCGATTAGTAACCCAACACGTGCTATTAAGTTTGAATTAAATTATGATATGGAGACAATAACGGGGGAATTAAAGTACGTAATTATTTATCGGAGAACATTAATTTCAAAATACTGTATAACATGATTTTGAGTAAACAAGCTTCTTTTTTTATTACAGAAAAGGGAGACTAAGTCGAGTAAATTACACAAAAATAAGCGATAAAAATAAAACTGGCGATTAAACATTATTTCCTGTTTTTGACTAGTGTGATAAATTCATTTAATTCATCACTAAATCGCATAATATAACTATTACAAAGTATGTCAATCTGGTTTGAAAAAAAAACAGGAAATCGCACAGTAACAACATAATACAATTACACAGAGCAATGCCCTTGCATAACCAAACGAATTAAATTAAAAGCCTGAGTCTCCACTGTAAAAATACAGGATGACCTAGTTTCACAAAGAAATACCAAAAAAACAGTGACTCAATGTGACCAAATTAAAGGGAGATCTAAAACCCGACCTAGTTCCCCAAGTCGCTTTGACAAAAAAGCATCGGCATGCAATATATTAGTGAATAAATGAAGACTTATTTTAAGTAATCATAATCGACTTATTTATTCCATTATATCGTAACTAGAGATGGACACCCTTACCTGGAAGCCGTTAAAATGATAGTGGGTGTCTATGTCAATAAACAGATTGTTTCCAAACATATGTTCAGCTGTCTTACAAATTCCAGCTTAAAGGTTAGTGAACTGAAAAGGGTCAAATTTTACAATAATAAGTTAAATCACCGCAACATATGCGACATGTGGTAGCTCCACAATATCCTGCCACGAAAGAGAAACTCCGTTTCATATTTGGAATGCTAAACAACGATTTGTTAATCACTTACATTACACTCTTTATCCATGAATCATTTAATCGAACAGAACATGCAAGGTGAAGATATAAATGATGAAGTAATGAAAAGTAGTAGTTAATATACTTGTAGCTTGACACAGCATGTTGTTGACTTAACCAATAGAACGATTTCTGGTTGAAAACGTCCAAATTCTGATAAAATCCGAGGCAAACGAAGCATGCAGAGAGATTAACGTTTGTTAATGTTTTCTAACCACAATGTCCCCGGAGTAAGATTGGATTCATGTTAATACTAAGGGAGACATTGTATGTATAGAGTGAAACAATGAAACAAATCAATGATACTTGCCATAAATAGTAACACAGTTAAATGTGTTATTCAAGTACGTGTTACTAACAAAGTATTCTGAAATATCACAAACAAATTGAATGGTTGGAATAAAGTGCGAACAAAATTGGAAATAATGTCGAAATAGCGACTGTATGTTTGCGTTGTCCTTCGATTGCTTGAATCTTATTATCTTAATTTATAACATGATAATAGCCGTTGTTGCATGTTATTTTAATTTCAATATTTTCCATTGGCCAGTGGACCTGATCATTAACTGTGTACAAAATAGAAACCGAGTTAAACTGTTCAATAGTACAAGTTCCTTGCAATAGTATCGTGTTAGGTCATTTAGGTTTTATGTGTTACACTATGAATTCACAATATCCTATAGTCGCTGCTCGTTGGGAATTTTGAAAATCAAACAAATCCATATTATTAGGGTTCAGGAATCGTGAATGTTTTACCGCGTGAAATATAACAAGAAAAGTTCAGTTTTGGAAAACATTCCCAATTCTAAAATCCATATGCTTTTGAAAATTAAATTTTGCATGATAACAAATATATAGGCGTACATGTACATACAATGAAAGTTTATGATAAGGATGTTGGTATGGACTGTGCTGTCACTTACAGTGCGTGCTATTCGTTGTGGTGCTACTTTAGTATGGCTACGTATGTATGAATGTAAAAAATACGCCCGTTAAGTGTTTAGTATTAGACACTATTTATTATATTGATGTTTTTCCAAGAGCTTTAAACAGGAAAAAAAGAGTACATAATAAACATTTATTATATGGACGCCAATGTATTTCAAAGGGCTACATAATGTGTCTGCGAATGCAAACAACTGCACGGCTATCATTGTTTTATACAACAAGGGATCAGCAAATAAATGACAAGTCGTTTAAATTGCATAATAAACGCTCTTATCACCAGGAAACCATCTGCGGCATTTGTAATTATATATCGACATGTTACGTATAACAACAGTATATGTATACTCGGTGCGTGATTTCGGGCTGGCGAAATGCTGGATTACTTGGTAACTACAAGTTAATACATTCCCAACGAATGAAATAGTTCTGATTATTATAGGGTTTGAGTAAGCATTAAGAGAGATATTCGTTGTTGCCAGAGTCCAATTCAATTCGGGAGATATTTAAGATTTACGAGGGTGCCACCATCCAGCCAATCAACTTGGTGTCAAGTGTATAACCAGCTCATTTGTGTGATCGGACCTGTCATAAACACTTTGGCTTGTCATTGAATCTTAAACAAAGTTAGTTTAAGTGGCTACGATGTCCAAGGCTCAACTGATATAATCGTATTATCTTAATTCATTATGGATTGGAACTGACCATTATGACACACATTGGTCGACGTGAGTAAATACTGTAGTTAGTCTGATATGTTGCCAAAACTTTATACAAGTTTTAAAGAGGCTATCATGTTTTCAGCTGCTACATGTACGCATCCCGTACACTCTTGGTGGTTGTGTTGCCTGTCCAATTTAATATTATCGGATGTCTGCTGTATGTCAATGTTTTTATTAAATATAGCAAAAATGAGTTGGTCTTGAATGCACACAAATGTAATGATGTACATATAGTTATATGCACTATATTGACACCAGAGAGTGTATAGCTGTACGTAGTGAAAAACTAGACATTGTAGAACTACCATCGTACTATCACACCACATCGTATATAGCATTTTTAATAATTGCAAATCAGTATGTTACGTATGTTAGCAATATATATAAGACACGTTCGTTTTATTATGAAAGTGGTATATTTATAATGTAAACCTAAATGATAACCTATTTTTTATAATTATTCCATTTGTGTTCTTATTCTTTCATGTTAAAAGTGCCTTTGTGCAAAAACAAGTCTGTGGTTATGTCCAGCTGATGCTTTGCTTTAAGCAAATGTCGTGTTAATATAAATGACAACTACTTCTAGCTTAAATGCATTGAACGAAAATTAGCAGAGGTGCAATATTAATCTGCTTACCTCTAACTTTATACCATACAACGTCTCACTTTCTTTGACAATAATCAATAATTGCCCAGACGGTTGTATGTTGTCGTAAATTATGTAACTACTGGGTGGTATTAAGTCATATCGTGCTTACCAACATGTAATCAGGATATACTTTGCCACATTACATTCATCCAAAAGTAAATGTATTCGCAGTATGTGATTTCGAGCAGGTGAAATTATGTGTTACTTTGTTATTACGTCTATGGCGCTGTGGTGTGTTTATAATGTCCTGTAAATGAACACCTACTATAATAATTATTCCTGCTGCTTTCTCCTTCTTTTATTTTAGATTTCTGCTTGTAAAATTACAAACAGTCGATAATCCCAGACAACACCTTCAGCGGTGGGTGTTTAATGCATCGACAAATATTTCCTATATAGCAATATGATTTGAACGCTAATCGGCTAAGGTGAAATAGTAATTAGGTTCACTCCCATCATTACTATTGAGAATGGGACGATTTTATTTGAGTTCGTAGTCAACGAATGCATCGTTATTGAATCATTTCTTTATTATAGTCATCATTATTCTGATAAACACCCAATGCAAAGTTATGTGCATTTGGATCTCCTAAATGTACATACTTTTACAACATACATATTTCGTTCAACGGAACTCGCAGCCTTCGCTGTTCAATTTCCTCATGTTTACCTGATATTGTATAATTATCTTAAGGATTAAGTAGGCCTTGACTTGAATATCCAGTATAGTGTCACATTTTTTTCTATTCTGAACTAAGTGTACGTAAAAGGACATTTAATTGACAGGTAGTTTAGGCGTGCTATACAATATGGAGATTCAGAAAAAGGATAACCAGCCATGTCGTCTGTTACTGTCGATAGTTTATTATGGTTTGCTTCAGTGTGTTGTCCATATCCATAAGTCACTAATAGAATCATAAGAAGCGCCTTATGGTGCAGATGATAAATATGTATCAGTGTTATAAGGTCCTCAGTAGCATGTAAGACTTCCTCATTCTAAGCTATCGAATTATGGATTATTTGGTGGTTCACTGACATTCAAAATGATGTATTAAATTACAACATACAATGTATGCGATTGTCTAGCGCTAAAAAATAGACATATATTTCTATTAACTAAATTGTTTTTACATGACCTTCTTGTGCATACCAGACTTGAAGGACAGATGCTATAAAACTTCCAATGCATCATATTACACGTAATCAATTTTTGTAAGAATGTTGGCAACGTGAATATTATCAAGGTTCCATTGCGATATTTTCTGGTCTGGACATGACTTGAGATAATTTTCAGGGATTTTCAAGTTATATATATTGGTAGTTACTAATGTCCCAGGTGTATTTAATAACACTAGCATTGCCGTGTAAGCGAATCCATTCTCCAATAAAATATCATTAGAACTGACTATCCATGAAAAGTTCATACGCCTTGGATTTGTTCAGAACTGTTGGGATACTTTTCTTGAAATAGGATTTCATGAGCATGTATACAGTCCCATATTACCACTATTGCATTGTATAGCATTTTTCATCGATCATCAAGCCATGCTTACAGGGTTGTACGAGAGGTGTTTCAATAGCAATGCAACTTTGGTTGTGAAATTTATATGCGGTCAATTATTATAGTATCATACGTTGATTTGAGTTAAAACAATTCCTAGTGTTATTTGTCAACTTTACATGCCTTTCCATAATTAAATTAACATAGTAATGACGCATAACATTGTCACAGTCAATGCAGCTGGGCCTGACTAAAATGGCTAATCAGTATTTACAGCCTAAATCTACCATTACATCATATGTATTATGTGACTAGTTAAATTTGAAATATATAATAAAATGTATGTTTTCTTAGCAAGAACAACTTTAGACAATTGATGTACTCGACAAAATATTTCTTTGCTATATAAAAGGTTTTCAGTGGGACAAATGATTGTTAAAAATAAGCTATTGCAATTACCTTGTAACTTTTCAAAGCTCAGATAGTGTGGTAGCATTTGCTAATACTGCACCGTAATTAAGTATGTTGTTGAAAATATTTTCAGCTTAATTTTCTGAACATGTAACAATAAAATAAAATAAAATATTTTCGACTTCTTACAGTCTTTTAAAAAAATATTTTTTTTTTCTAAGAACATGCAGATAATTCTGCATGAACAGATAGTGAATTGCATACATAAGACACTTTTCAAGACACATGGCTCGTTTCAATAACATCGTGCTATGCAAACACAATTTAAAGGTGATTCAAAACTTGAAAAGTTCATGATTCGTCTATCCATAGGTCAAAGAAATTATATCACAAAACAAAATAGATTTTAACATATAATTTCTTAGGCCTGTGGTCAATATCTTCATTGCTGCGCTTAACCCATTGGATGCGAGTAGACCGTAATAGAGTACACCTCTGGCTTTATAAATTAACATAGTTTTGAGAGAATGTCAATGAATACATTTAATAGCTTTTTCATATGCTGATGAACAATTCAGCACCAAGCTGATGTGCAGGGCAATTGCGTTTATTATGAAACACTCGTCGTATTAAATAGTTATAGTAACTGACTGATATCAAGCGGTCTAAGAAGTGTGTGTTTTTGCACTTGCTAAGTCAGTGTCTGGGTTAATCAGTTTATACAATGAATTGCCCTTGGAACAAATATACACAGTAGCAAGAATTGTAATTCCTTGCGGAACAATATACTACGCACATTGTTGACCTAAGTGTCTGATAGTGATTCAATCGTGTCGATAATCATGGTTCACTGATTGTATTATTGGAAGCTATTATATGGTATACTACGGACAATAACGATTCAATTCAATCACTACTTAGTACGTCGAGAGAGACCTGGTGTCGTTACATACAAATAACTTTGTTAATTGTACAAACAAATGCAAAATGGAATAAACGATATTATATAATTGTGTTTGAGGTCGCACCCAATGAATTAGTGTTGTTTGCACGGGGTTTTCATGTGTGGCTAACGGCCGATTAAGTAACGGCCATTAATTGTGTTCTATCATTTCCGACTTCATTGCGCATCGATCACGCAATTCTATGAGGTGAATCTGGTGAAATGACTTGTACATTGTCCACAGATTGTGTTCTAGTTCAGGAAATTCCTACAAAGAAAAGTCACTCAACCAAATGTCTAGAACTGTAATAATGCATTTCGCATTGATATATGTACAACGTATACATATTTAATATCTTCTAAGTGTTAATACAAGCAAAAAATTTACACGATATCAATTAGCCTAATGTCATAAGTATTTGCATAAGGCATGCATAATACAAAACTACCCGTATATAACTTATGCAATGTATCAAGCTGCAGTGAAATGCTACATTCTCATACTCAAATCAATGTTGTGAACTTTTTGTTAAATTGGCAATGCGTAAACGATACGTTATATAAAGTCGGAAACACTATATTTATTAGTGGGGACTCAATGGGAAAGACAACGCATATATTGCTGGATTAGAATGAGATGGTCGTAAATACAAAATCAATATTATGAGAAAATAAGAACAAACTGTCAGATAGTTACTCTTTATTTATGGTAAAACACGCTGTTCAACTTCAGTTCGGTCAACATGACAAGTTCCGATTTTCATGAACAATAGGCTCATAAGTTCTTTGTGATGCTCAGTTCAAATATACATCCGTCTTTTCATTCTTAGCCAGCAATATAGCGTGCATATGTCCACACGTATCTATTGACTAGTCACATTTGCAATCAATATATTATTTCAGAAGACTTGTGGAACACTCTTATCTGGTCATTTCGGGTGAAATAAATATTTCAGATTTCTATACGTTAAATGTTACAATCAATATGTTCACTGGAAACATCAAATGTATTTTACTAGTCGTTTAACACAGCTAGTTAAGTAAAATGATTGTATAACAATTGTAGCGGAAACCAAATGAATATTTGATGACAATATTTGTCACCAAACAGAGCTTTGTTACTTGATACACTCACCAATTTATCAGTGTAACTATACACTGAGTGGCTTTGAATGCGTAACACTTATGAAAACAATACTGTTATTATTTTATCAATGCTAGACGAAATTGTGTGTGTTTGTGATAGTGAATGTCCAGGGATTATTTTTACTCGATCTAATCCATCCATCTATTAGTACGATAACGACACATTGAAACATGAAACGGTCAGAAACGAGGAACTGATTGGTTAATGCTAGTCGTTTTATGTAAAATAAATAGGAATGTTCGACCGATCGGAAAATTTAAAACAACAAAACGGTAAAGAGCTTAGCAGCATGGTGTTCTTGAACTTTGAAATATGTTAAATATTTAATAATACTATATACTTAATATGTACATACAGTCATACACACGTATTGATTTTGTAAGTTAAATGTTGCGCTTACAATGCCGCTAATTATACTTAGAACATAGTACGACCGTACTTTCACACAGTTTTATAAATTAAGGGCTTGGATATGTTGTCTGAGAAATGTGATAGCTTCGTCGTTTCTCATTTCATTTGATAATAATGCGTAGGAAGAATGAAAACCATCAACGTACATGTGGTTATATATAATGTGATCTGCGTAGTTTTCGTTACATCTTAATGTGATTCTAACATTTAATATCAATTACAAAATAGTCACTGGTTTTCAAATGCAAATTCACCATAAGATTCCCGTCGTCTGGTATCAGCTTTCGCATTGAATTGACTAGCTGCATTTAATATCAATTATGATGAATTTAACCTTCAACGACAGCGACTAGTAACCCAACACGTGCTATTAAGTTGGAATTAAAATATAAAATGGAGACAATAACAAATTGGAAATTAAAGTATTTATTTCTTTATCGGAGAACATTAATTGCAAAACGCTGTACGTGATTCTGAGTAAACCAACGACTTTTATTACAAAAAAGGAAAAAATTAGACTAGTAAATTTCACAAAAATAAGCGAAACTGACGATAAAACATTATTTCCTAGAGCAAGACTATGTTTTTGACAAGTGAGATAAAGTCATTGTATTCATCAGTAAAAAGATCACATAGTATAATTATTACAAAGTATGGCACTCTGGTTTGAAAAAAGAGGAAATAGCACAGTAACAACATAATACAATTACACAGAGCAATGCCCTTACGTAACCAAACGAATTTACTTAAAATCACTGTAAAAATACAGGATGACCTAGTTTCACAATGAAATAGAAATACAAACAAAACAGTGACTCAATGTGACTTAATTAAAGCGAGATCTAAAACCCGACCTAGTGCCCCAAGTCTCCGCTGAAGAAGAGAAAGATGACATTGTTTCACAAATATATTCCAATTACGGTAACCCCAAGCGGTCTTATTGACAAATAAGCATCGGCATGCAATACATCAGTGAAAACATATCAGTGAAGACTTATTTTAAGTAATCATAATCGACTTATTTATTCCATTAAATCATGACAAGAGAAATAATAGTGGGTGTATGTCTCAATAAACAGATTGTTTCCAAACATAAGGTCAGCCACCTTACACATTCCATCTTACAGGTTAGTGAACTGAAAAGGGTCAGTTCTTACAATAATGAGTTGAATCACCGCAATATATGCGACATGTTGTTGCTCCAAAATACCCTGCCCTGAAAGAGAAAGCCGTTTCATATTTGTAATGCTGAACAATAATGGTTTGTTAATCACGTTACACTCTTTGTCCATGCCGATTGTGAATATGACATAAATGATGAAGTTTTGCTCTGTTGTACATGCAGTTAATTACCCATGTTGCATAACACATCATGTCGTAGAATTTACCAAAATAACGACTTCTATTTGATGAAGTCCAAATTCTGGTCAAATCCGAGGCATATAAAACGTACAGAGAGATAAGCAACTAGCAAAAAGCTTGTTAATGCTTTCTAACCACAATGTTCCCGGAGTAAGATTGTATTCATTTTAATCCTATGGGAGACATTGTACGTATACAGTGACACAATGAAACAAATCAATGATACTTGCCATGAACAGTAACACAGTTAAATATATTATCTAGGTACGTGTGACTGACAAAGTACTCAGAAATATATCACGTACACATCGAATGTTTAATGAAGCGCAAACATTGTTAATGATGTCAAATAGCAACGTTAGATTGTATGTTTGCGTTGCCCTTCGACTGTTTGAATCTGATTATCTTAATTTATAACCTGATAATAGGGGATGGGAAGTCTTTTGTTATTTCATTTTCCATATTCCCAATGGCCAGTGGACCCGATTCGTTACTGTGGTACTAAATTGAAACTTGGTTAAACTGTTCCTTAGTACAAGTACCTTGCAATAGTATAATTTTGGGTTTTATGTTTTGCACAATGTATTTCACGATGTCCTATGGTCGATGCTCGTTGGTAATTTTGAAAATCAAACAAAATCCTCATTATCAGATTTCCGGAATCACGAATGTTTTACCACGTGAAATATAACAAGAAAAAGTTCAGTTTTGGAAAATATTCCTAATTCTAAAATCAATTTGCTTTTGCAAATTAAATTTTGTATAATCACTAATACAATGTACGTAATATGCATATAGGCGTACTTAAAATGAAAGTTTAGGAAAAGGATGTCAGTATGGTCAGTGTTGTCACTTGTACTTCTTGCTATGCGTTGTGGCGCTATTTCAGTGTGGTTACAAATGTATGAATGTAAAGTATACGCCCGTAAAATGTTCAGTATTAAATTACATTTATTATATGGATGTTTTCCAAAGAGCTATAATTTGTTCGTGAATGAAAATAAACGTTCTGTCATTTTTTGTTTCATACACCAAACAGGAAATACACAACGAGTCATTAATATTGCATAATTAATATTTATTATATGGACCCCAATGAATTCCAAAGGCCTATACAATGTGTCTGTCAATGCAAACAACTGCACGGCTATCTTTGTTTTATATAACAAGGGAATCAGCAAATAAATGACAAGTCGTTCAAATTGCATCATAAACGCTCGTATCACCACGAAAACGTCTGCGGTATTTGTAATTATATATCGACATATTACGTATAACAATATAACAGTTTCTGTATACACGGTGCGTGATTTCGGGAAGGCGAAACGCTATGTCACTTGGAACACCAAACGCTGAAGGTATTGTCTGGGATCATCGACTGTTTGTAATTGTACAAGTAGAAATCTAAATCAAAAGAAGGAGAAAGCAGCAGGAATAATTATTATAGTAAGTTTCCATTTAGAGGAAAATATATTCACACCACAGCGCCATAGGCGTAATAACCAAGTAACACTGTATTTCGCCTGCTCAAAAATCACGTATTGCGTATACATTTATTTTTGAATGAATGTTATGTGGCATGGTTTATCCTGATTACGTATTGGTATGCACGATATGAACTACTTACCACCCAGTAGTAGCATAATTTACGATAGCATGCAGCCTCAGGGCAATCAGTGATTTTTTCAAAGAAAGTGAGACGTTGTATGGAATAAAGTTAGAGGTACATGTACATTGGCTTAGTATCGTCAAAGATAAATAAACATTAAAATAGTCATAGTTATCGACTCTATATCCAATTTTCTGGCCTAAAAGAATTTTTAATCTCATTTTCACGACTCGCGAAAGTTGACCTACAAAACGAAAACAATGGAACACCGTGCTTTTTTGAGAATCAAACATTTTTACATTCAGTACACAGCCCTACTATACAGTTTATACAAAAAATACAACAAACTTTAATAGCCTCTCCGAAAAACCAATGCCTTACTCACCATTGTGTATTTCCATCTGTTTTCATCAGCATTCTGTCGTGATTAAGTCGATCTTGTCTATCTTGTTGAAAACTGTTCTCCATCCACTCGGTTCTACGAGTATGTCTAAACTGTTTATTCTTGAAGTAATTTTCCATTCACGGTACAATTTTGCACTGTCCGTTGCCACACACAATTCAGTATTTAAATTAATCCGTATTTTGTCATAGTGTGAAGCATAACGTATGAAATTTTGACTTAATTAGCGACCTTCTCCACACAAACTTACGTCATTTATGACGTCTCATTGATGAATAATATTAAAAATTAAAACATTCATGAGCGGAATTTATTCTACTTTTACGACACGATGTTCTTATTTTCATAATACTTATAATTTGCTTTTATTTCTCGTTTTAACTAAAAAATTGAAATATATCTTATTTAATTTTTAATATTTGTTTAATTGAACAGCGTAGAATTGAGAACTATATTTTGTATACGGAAGCAAATGATGTTGTGTTAATCGGCGGGCCGTCTAAAAACAAACGACATCTCTAGTTTAAAATAAAAAGTATATGCATCTAAATTGTGCCCCGTTGCTTGTTTCATGATAACATTGTTCTCACCGGACAGGGACCCGAGTTTCTCTATATCCAACACCGCCCACAACACCCCTCTTCGTTTCATATTTTGTATCTTGCGGAGATGCTGGATGAGATACTTTTTCATTAGGTCACTGTGCAGTTAGGTCACTATAAGATACGTTTTTAGCATATATTTTTTCGCCCTCTTTTTGCCCATTATTGTGAACTAGGTCATGTCCCATAATGCCTCTCTAACACGTATTAACGTTATGTCACTGTCCTTGGTATTTTTAACTAGGTCAAGGGGTGGTTGTGCATCATTTATTCTTCGTTTTGGCATGTGTTTGTGTGGTTGGTTCGCCGTGCAATGGGGTCTTTGGGAACTTGATCGAGTATTGACTTCGTTTCATTCGGCCATAACCGCTATTATATATTTCCTTGTGAATGTGGGTTATCCTGCATTTTATCGGCGGGACTTGGATCTTTGGTTGTTTCTTCGGCTTATGTGTGGTCATCGCTCATTGTAGTTGCTAGGAATATGTAATATTATTTCCCACCCAATTCCTACCTTGCCAATATTTTAACTAGGTCAAATCGTAGTTGTGCCTCTTTAGGTCGCATAACGTTAGGTCACTGTCCTTAGTGTTTTAACCTTAGTCACACCCCGGTGTTGTTTTGCCTCATTTCGTCGCCGTTTTGGCATTGGTTTCTGTGGGCAATGCTCAGGGTAGTTGTGTCGTGGTGTTTCTGATTTCTGTGCTCGGCTGGTTGGGTTGAGTGCTACCTCCCCTGTCGGATTTTCTCATACCTTTTTTGCTGAAAAGTATTCTGATATATCATATACAAATCGAATGGTTGGTATAAAGTGCGAACAAAATTGTTAATAATGTCCAAAAAGCGTTAGATTGTATGTTTGCGTTGTCCTTCGACTACTTTAATATTATTATCTTATTTTATAACCTGATAATAGGCGACGTGAAGTCTAATGTTATGTGTTATTTTATTTTCCATATTTTCCATTGGCCAGTGGAACAGATCAGTAGCTGTGGTACTAAATTGTCCAGTATGGCTACAAATGTATGAATGTAAAATGTACGCCCAAAAAGTGCTAGGTATTCAATAATATTAATTATATGGATGTCTTCCCAAGAGCTATAAACAAGAAATAAACGAAGAGTCATTTATATTACATAATAAATATTTATTAAATGGACGTCAATGTTTTCCAAAAAGTTATATAATGTGTCTGTGAATGCAAACAACTGCACGGCTATCTTTGTTTTATACAACAACGGAATAAGCTAATAAACGACCAGTCATTTAAATTGTAATATAAATGCTCGTAACACTACAAATCCGTCTGTGGCGTATGTAATTATATATCGACATGCTACGTATAGCAACGGTATCTGTATACACGGTGCGTGATTTCGGGAATGACGCTATTCCACTTGGTTACTACAAGTTGATAAATTCCCAACAAATGAAATAGTTCTGATTATAATTGAATTTGAGTTAGCATTTAATGAGATATTCTTTGTGGCCAGAGTCTAATTCAATTTAGTACTAATTCAATTTTAGACTTACGAGGATGCCACCATCCAGCCAATCAACTTGGTGTTAAGCGTATAACCAGATTAATTGTGTGATCGGAACTGTCATAAACACTTTGGAGGCTTGTCATTGAAGCTTAAACTAAGTTAGTTTAAGTGGTTACGATGTCCCAGGCTAAATACAATAAAATCATCTCAGGCGAGGCTGATTCAATTTATAATATGCTGTATCATTAACTACAGCCAGTGCCCATGACTTTATACATTCCGGAATTGAACTGACCATTGTGACATTGGTCGACATCAGAAAAGCACTGTAGTTAGTTTGATCTGTTGCCAACACTTTATGCAAGTTTTAAAGAGGCTATCATGTTTTAGCTGCTATGCGTCTCGTGCACTCATGGTGCACTCTGGTTGGTTGATTTGCCTGTCCAACGTAGTATTAACTTATCGTATGACTGTTGTATGTAAATATTTTCATTAAATACAGCAAACATGAGTTGATCTTGAGTGCACACAAGTCTAATGAGGTACATATACATGTATTTGCGCTATATGGACACCGGAGGGTGTATAGCTGTACGTCGTGAAAAAATAGACATTGTAGATCTACCATCGTACTATCACACCACATCGTATGCAGTAATTTGAATTATTACAAATCAATATGTTAGGTATTGTAACAAAATATATCATTTGCGTTAGGCTTACATCACAAACACACCAAACACATAATAAAATGGTTTACCGTCTGAACATACGAACGTGTCTTATATACACTGAGCGGCAATGAAAACGGAACACTTACATAGTATAGCATAACACTTTTAATAAGTGTGTAAGCATCGCGAAATGTTGTCATATAATAGATATATGCAAGTGACACATGAATATCACATCGAATCAGATAAGATTGTTTAGCAACATAGTTTCGTATCAGTTGTTTTGGAGTCAGTATAAAACAGAAAGTCACAATTTTTAATCTTTTAAAACCACCGTCTGGACCGATGTATCGTGTACACCTACGACATATTAATCGTATGAAACGTTCATGGCATGCTAGTGGGATGCTATGCCGTTGTTGCAGAAGGGCTATGTGAAGTTCAGGTACTTTTAAGGGGCCTATGCACAACCAATAAAATGGTAAAGCTTGCTCTATTAGAGCCTTGGTGTATGTCCTATGGTCAAAGGGAGATAATCGTGGAGTAATAAATTGAGTAAATAATTAACTTGCTAGTTTCTTTATAACACTGCTTCAAATTTAGCGGCTCTAAACGCATATTCGAAACTGCTCGTTCTGAGATTAATATAATTCTATTATATTTGTCCCAAGGATGGTGAAAGTATCACCATTTGTAACAGGATATAAATTGCATGGACGCTATATGTATTCTTTTAAGACTGATTATTGCACTGAATGGAGAAAAAATGCGCTTTTCTATTGCGTGCTTAATTTTCAAACACAATTTAAGTCTAAATATTAATGAACATCATCAACTGAGCATGTAGACTAGTTGAATAATATCCAGTTTTACAATTTAGTGTAAAAGTTTGGTGATTAATCTTAAAAAAGTGAGGATAATTATCCAAGAGTAATCGCACTTGACTTAAACATTTAATGCATTTTTATCTTTCTTAACAGGTGTATATGTATTCAAACTTGTGTTCAATGAATGAAATAATGGCATCGGGAATTTGAATCAACGAAACTTTGATTTTTAGTACGTATACTCCTCTCTTGAGTATAATGATCGATTTTTCGAAGTCTTCCTTTGACATATGCACCATGTTTTCTTCTAGTTATTTTTGTTTTTCCGACTCATCCATTCATATTCTTCAAAATGCTTGCACAATATGTGAGCAAATCACTAGCCGCAGTTTAAGGCTATTCCGCTATGGACGAGTGATTATTGAAGTATTTTCATAGACAGTCTAGAATTCTTCAGATAATATAAATCGAAGTCAGCATACAAAATTTCAAGTTTATAAGTTAATTGATTATGAAAATATTCAAGTTTAAAAAAGTGTTGCGTTTTCTTTGCCGCTCAGTGTACATTTATTTTTTACCATATGTAACATATTGATTTGTAATAATTTAAATTGCTGCAGACGATGTAATGTGATAGTTAAGATATCTATACAATATATGTTTTTTTACACGTTCGTGTGTTTTTTTTTATTATGAATGTGGTATATTTGTAATGTAAACCTAAATGATAACCTATTTTTTTATGATTATTCCATTTGTGTTCTTATTCTTTCATGTTAAAAGTGCCTTTGTGCAATAACAAATATGTCGTTATTTCCAGCTAATGCATTTGCTTTGAGCAGATATCGTGTTAATAATTTCCACTTAATGCTTTTGCTTTGAGCAAATGTTATGTTAATGCACGCGTGAACTACGTTTCTCTAAAATGAATTGAGCGCAAAATAGTAGAGTTGAAATATTAATCAGCTTACCCATACAACGTCTCACTTTCTTTGACAAAAATCAATGATTGCCCCTAACCGGTTGCATGTTTTTGTAAATTATGTATCTACTGGGTGGTATCTAGGTTGTATCGTGCTTAGCAAAATACAACCAGGGTGCGCAATGTAACTTGCTGTCCCCATACCATATAAGGAAATAAACGATGAGTCATTTAAATTTCATAATAAAATATCGTTACACTCCAAAACCGTCTGCGGCGTTTATAAGTAATTATATATCGACGTGCTAGGTATAACAACAATCACCTAATACATGGAATGTAAGCGAAATACTTTGTTACTATGTTACTACGTCTCTGGTGATATGGTGTGTTCGTAATGTCCTCTAAATGAAATCCTACTAAAATAATTATTCCTGCTCCTTTCTCTTCTTTTTCTTATATAAATGTCGTTGTTCAATTACCAACCAGTCGATGATCCCAGACAATACCTGTAGCGATTGTCGTGCATTGCATCCGTGAAACGTTTCCTCCAAAGCAATATGATGCGAACACTAATTGGCTAATGTGAAATATTTATTTACTCCTAACATTACTGCATAGAATAAGACAATATTATTCGAGTTCGTAGGTGTTATTAAATTCATCATATGCAGCATTCTTCTAATATACACCCACTGTAAAGTTGTATGCATTTAAATCTACTACATGTGCACACTTTTACTATGGACACAATTTACAAGCAGCGTTTAACGGAACTTGCTGCCTTTCCTGTCCGATTTCCTCACTTATTTTAAAATAATATTGTATAACCTATCCATAGGATTTAGTAAGCCTTGACTTGAGTATTCAGTATAGTGTCACAAATGTTTCTGATCTGAACAAAATGAACATAAAAGGACATTCAATTGGCAAGAGTAAGCCGTCTGGATGTTTGTCTCTTTTAACTGCATAGTCAAGATACACTACAAAATGTCTTAGGGTCAAATTAGTATACGTTACTAGGAACTGTTCACGCAATGTAACATGTACTATAAAGCGAATATAGAAACAAGTTGTTTCATAGCTAGCTTGCGACGAGACTGAACCCACATAAACCTTTACTATCTCTAAATAAAATAATGCGGTTTCATAAAAGTAAGCACAGTTCTCTTCATTGATTTTACCAACTAAATATATTAAATCTAGAACAGAACATTAACGCAAATAGTTATTTCAGAAACCAGAGCTATACTATTTAGCCGGCCCACGCGTTTATCCTCTTAAGAAAATTCTGTAAACTGCTGGCCAAAAATGATTTGTCTAACTGCCATAAAAACTTTTCTTTGGAACTAAATGTAGACTTGACCAACATAATAGTTTTATGTCGGCACATAATTTTCTAGGTAAAGACCGACTTTTGAATCACAATCGCACTTACTGGCATTCAAAAATACAAATACAACATTAAGAGCTTAGACGTATTGTAGAATGTCACATGGATACGAAGAAATAGGAACAGCTAAACTTCAGAAATTCAACAATAGATTATGTATCTTAATTTCTGGTATACTTATCTCTGATTGCGATATGTTTCCTTTTTATACAAATGTAAAATATGTAACGTGTAAGGCATTATTTGAACATTGGATTAATTTAAAAACAGTATCGAACATGGCAATTTGGTATTATTGCTAAGGGTAAGTTAGCATACAGAGTGAGAGTTACATGTATATGTAAATAGCATAACACTGGTTTTGTTACCACAACATTCCTAGAATAAAATTGGATTCATATTAATCCTAAGGGATAGATTGTACGTATTGTACGACACAATAGAACAAATCAATGAAACTGCTTGGTGTGAACAGAAACAAAATCAAATACAATGTGTGAATTTACGTCTGTGAGAAACCATAAACACGCTACGGGGATTCAATGTCAATTATGTTTTATTCCTAAAGCCATAGTAAAGAAAACTTGATCAGCTGCACTAGATCGAACAGGTTTGGTCTATTTGAGTACTTTGTTCAACTATTCTTCATTAGATACTTACAAAGGTGTATGAAGAATATACTGTAGTTAATTAATAACGTTTTGTACATTGTATTTGATACTGTCTAATAGTTAATATTCATAAGAAAGTTTAAAGAGGCATTCCCCATAACTAGCATATTTTTCTCTACTATCACATTAAATGTACATAGCGCTATCTGTAACAGTTTGTATGATAAATTGTCAGAGGAAAGTGTGTGCAAACATGTCTCTATAATGTCAAAAATATATTCAAATCTACAATTATAATTCATCGCTTCCAGCGATTTATTATTATGTGTTCAAAGGGAAACAACTCTATTTTGGCTCGTTACGGAAATACAGTGACATGTTTTCTCGGTAATTGGTAAGAGTCTTTTGTTGAAGATTTAAGGAGTTTAAGCAAAACTGATTCACATTTAATGTATTATATTCCTGAACCGATTTAATCGATCAAAGTGTTTGGGGAACGACTCTTTAATGATGCTCTTCGATGCAAGCACTAACCTCGTGTATATAGAGAACAATAGGATCGTTATATACACAATGTAAAATAACTTGTTGTCTCGGTACAACCGTACCCACATACAACCTTATGAACTACATTATATTGATCTGTTAAGTTACAATCTTTGAAATCTTATATACGACATGTACGTTAGTGTAGACGGTGGACTTATTATACTCAAAATGAAAACATTATACTAGTAGTATTCAAGTGGCTTTCTCTTATATATCGTATAACTGTAGTTGCTAAACTACAAATCGTTCGCTATTTACAGGCAGTGGTTACATCGGTGGTCGCGTTGAGCACCAGTGAGTAGTTTCCTCGAAAGCAATACTATGCTTTGAACGCTAATTGGCACAGGAAATATTCATTTGACTGCTATAATCTGGTTATGGGAATCTGCATTATTATATGGAACGATATATTGCAATTGATGCAGCTTCTCCCTATCATTTTGCAAAAATCCAATTGCCTAGAAAATGCCATGTGGTCGTAAATTATGTTACACCTTTGTGCAATTTACTTTGATCGTGCGCAATATCGTCATATATAATTTCAATAACAGTTGAAAGATCGACACGAATTCTTACTTGAGTGCGATATATCAAATCAATAATCTGCATAACAATCGTATTGTTTTAATTCTTTGTGTAATATTAACTGTTTTTAGTTTTTACAATAATTAAATTGTCTCTTTGTGCTTCATTTTCTATGGAGGGCGTCGCGATGTATGGTTCGATACGGGTACAATGATCGAAGTCTCTAATTGATCTACGGTCGATTTCATTATTAAGCTAGCTAGTTTCTTCCTTGAACTTTGCTTTGACATAACCTCCACATACTAGTATACAGATGTTGACACGTTCTTAATTGCTGAGGATTAGCAATAATAATGATAGATAGTTAGGTCAGGTCACTTGTACACTTAACACATCTTATAAGTGTGCATGCATAAATTAACGATAGCTCAGTCAATATCTAATGGATCGTGCTGAAATTTTCAACATATGTAGCTCTGATATTTTGAATTAAAATTCAATTGATTTAAGTTCCAATCATATACCAAAAGTACAATCAGAAAAAGCAAATGAATCATCAAAAGCTAATATCACCAATTTTTGCAGCGAACTCAACGGTCGTTCGTCTGGGTCTTGATGCAGCTATTTGACTGCTTAGCTTTTAAATTTTATTTTCAATCATATGTGCTCATTATTTGTCTAAAAACAAAGTAAACCATGATTCGATTAAAAATACACACTTTCATCCGAAAAAGTGAATTTTAGACAGAGTTACCTCCCTTTGACCATCTACATAAAAAAAATATTTTTTAAAGTTGGTAAATACCACGTTGTTGAGGAAAAAATCTTATTTTTTTGTGATTTTTGAATTCGGTTATATAACTACTAAATTCAAGTTGACCATACTTAAACACAATCTGCATGTATGTGTAAATTTCCCGGTAAATGTGCTTCTTTTGATTATTCACGGTTCAATGAACCGCATCTGAAGCAAAAACCTTTATTGATTCAATCAAGAGGTAGTCAATGGCACATACACAACATTTCATGCATAAATGTTAAAAATTAAAAAAAAGTTAAAAGCTAAAATCACATGCACACTTATAAGGTTTGTTAAGTGTACATCGTACAGATAAGTAATACTTTGTTTATACAATAAAAATAACTAGTTTTCAAATGTACTCTCAAATTTCTCTCAATGATTAAGACATACAGCTGTCAGCCATTAGCATATAATAACCCAAATAAATATGTTTATAATTGTCATTTATATATATCGAGTAATTTGGTTTGTTAATATGAAAGGTAGGATTAAAAATGTTAAGCTATTTTTGATTAAATATACAATGTTTTCAGTTATCTTTTATTGTTTGATTTCTATATTCAAATTGGCTTCTGTGTGATTATGAAACTTGTCAGTAAATCTTAGAGTCATAGCGTATTTGTTATCCAGGTAGCGTAGATTTATGAGGTGCTTTACAACACAATATCATGTTTACGTACTTTATGACACGTAAGCCATACATGGTTCCGATTTGAGTTAAATGAAAATGTGTTCAAGCAAATACGCTTCCTGGTTATCAATTCTAAGCATTTCTATCCAAGCTATCAATATATCAGCATAGTCTCATATGTCGGTAAATAGCTATACATAGCTGATAAAAAAATGAGGTTTTTTTTTTATACATAGCTGATGATATTCTGTTATATGTCAACCGACTGAAAATAAAAAAAAAACATTCTTGTATCTTACCATCCAACGCATTTCGCTACAAGTTGATATGTATGATATTAGTATCAAATTACTGGTAGTATATTCATTATTTTTTCAATTTCAGGAACAACAAGTCTAATAATGTGAGTAAATACAATTTATATTCATGGTTCTTTCTTTAAATAAGGCTTCGGGACGTTTATATATGTAAGTATTTACAAATTGTTAGCCTGTATCATACTTGTTATTAAGATAAAATGATCACGTGTGAAGTAATATTGGAATCTCGTATTACTTATATAAGTTTGTAAAGAACATAGTTCTCAGTAACGTTGTTTTGTATCTTCCAGACGGAACTAGAACGCGTGATGAGTGCTACTCGTGTTCCTCAGAAGATTATAGCTTATGACTGATCTGTATATGTGTTAAAATGTTAAATGAATTAATTACTGATATATTGACGATTCAAAATGATTAGAATATATAAAAATTGAAAACAAATTGAGAGACATGATCGTAACAAATATTGGCACTATCGGAACATTTTTATTTGGTACTAGTATATCAACAAACAGCATGTATAAATACGGTCTGACCTAGGTAGAACACGCATATACATGTGCAGACCTTGTATACCTAAAAATGCCCTATGTATTAGTTCAAACGCACACATTTGTTAAAATGCTTGGCGTTTATTAAATATATATACAGCTTATAGTTACCGCGTGAGGGAACGAGTTTTGCTGTTTTACAATTTGATTGAAATTGTTCATACTATACGAGCATACAATGCATTCTCATATAGGACTGTCACCTATAATTTCGATTGTTTAAATGCGTATAATGCGTATGTTTGTAACTTTAACAACTCATGAACGCATGACTATAGCAACTCAAGAACGGATACAAAAGTATTTTTCTATAAAATTATCTCCGTAAAGAATTTAGAGCAAATTATTCACCCTTGAACCAAAGTCTTCAACCAATTTATCCTACGTAATAAGTACGCAATGTTGTGCGAATGTGTCTATACATGTATACATTGTAGTTTGTTCCCAAATATTCTAAAGTTCACATGATATAATTTGTACTGTCTATGACAACCAACGTAGGTGAATTGTCATTTATATTACTTGTACATTACTAGTCTAAACATTTAAGACATGTTCTATTGGGACACCCACTACAACCACCGGTGATGTAAGTTCCGTGTGCTTTGATATAAGTATGTAACATGCAATTAACATAATTTCGTGGAGTGTTAATTGCAATGATGTTAGCATAACATCTATGCCACACAATCTAAGAAGTCCGTGAACAGAAATTACAATGTGCTTTGTTCTGTTATACTGGTCTGCGAGTAGTTCCCGATGGCTAGCAGTATCCGACATTTGCTATTTTTTCGTATTTAGCGTAGCCCTTGAATTAAGATATTGAGTATAATTAAAGAATTACACCAAAGCAAAAGTTGTGTATCAGAAAATGTACAAGTCACGGAAAATATCACGAAATGCATGCCATGGAATGATAATAGTTGATATCCGGAACTCTGTGCAAGGTGGTTTTCCCCATAATTTACATGTAGGTACAAACAAATCTGGCCTAGTTATACTGGTTTTGCATTCATATGCAAAAACAACTGACCCCAACTCTATTGTCCCGATATGAATATTCAATAGGCTCAAGGATTATAACGGTAAAACTTTATTTGTACCTACAGATTAGTGGAGATCCGGAGTAGGTCTATTGTCACCTGTTTTCCTTGGGATCATCTGTTTACGAAAATACGCATGCAGGATGAAACAAACAAGTTCATTTATTAATAGACACGGGTTTGCCAAAGTAATTAAAAAACAAGGTTTAGCTCAACACCATGTATAAGCAGTATCAGCGATCCATACGAAACACGATGATAGATAATTATTGAAAAAAAACGTCATAATTGACGTCATTATAAATGACGTCAGCGATTTTTACTAATTGGAAAACGCACTGCCTATTAGGCATCCATTTAATTGCCGGTGTGTAAACAAACAAAAAGAGAGAACTCTAAAAATCTATGTTCAGTCAACGGCAGATCATTTCCTTTTAGTTGGGAGGGTCAAAACGTGGGAGAGGGTGCATAAAACGTAATTAAATGTGAAATGTCGGATACTGCTGCTCTACATCTATTTGACGGCCTAAATAAGTGACTCTTTTGCGCCCCGAATCCTACGCGCTGTATGTCGTCCTGAATACTAAATTATGATTATAGTTTCGGTCTTGAGCTCAGGATCACAAAAATGCAACTGATTTAGTTTTAAGCCGTCTAGTTTTCGAGAAAATGTGTAGTGTTGATATGGCTTGTCAACTTTATCATGTGTCGATATTTTATCAACCATGTAAATTTAACATGTTTTGATGTCAAGTATACATAAACTGATAAAGTGCGCCCAGGATAACGAGAAACGCGGGGGAATATAGTATGGGCCAGATGGGTGAAACAAGCAAGCGTACACGATTTGTCATTGTTATTTTAGTACACATTTGACCATACGTGTTTATTTAAGCAATTTATTTTGCAACAGTAGACCAATCCAGCCAGTGTTTGTCAATATCACCTTATCTTGGGCGCACTTTAGCGGCACTCATAATATTGTATTCAGAAAATACCAATGTTTCTTCCGTTTGATTAACCACGTGTTATTTAAAGTTTGGTTAATGATATGTAGTTAAAATTGACATTAAAGTGTAAATATTGCTCATATTCCAATCGAAATGTAACGCGTCATCTTGAAAATAATTGAATTCACAATACACCAATACGTATGTAATAATTGAGTAGAGTTTACGCTATGTAGCCATCTTGATGTTACGATTTTAAATATTAATTTACAACATGTCTTTCTATAAAAGGTTTTTATATAGATTGTTGTGTTTGCGATACGCCTTTTTATTATCTAACTTAGTTTTTGCAATATTTGTGACGTAATACATTTCAGAGCATGATTTGTTTTGTCTGCACATTTTCAGTATAATTATTCAACTGTCAATTCACAATTATAAATCGTTTAGCAAATTGAGTATGGCTAGTACACATTTAATTCATCATTTTTTTAAGTTTAATCAAGCAGAGCATAATGTGTTTCGTCCGCGCATTTATAGTTCATTCCTAAAAACAACAACATTACCCACAAAATGCACTTTATGACAAATAAAAATGACAAGCACAATAAACAGATGAGATGATACAGGCGATAGTAATAGACAGGAACACGAAGTCCGAATGCAATCGCGTGCTTATAACAATTAGAGTTTACCAGTGAGATGTTTCTAAAGCCGCAACGTGAACAGATTCGATGTACCTGGAAAGTTAGGTTGTTTGTTAAATAAGGAAACAAAACTAATATTCCTAGATGCAATAATTCGGTGACGGTTTTGTAACAGCGCGAAACCACAATTTTAAATCCGAACTTTTGTTGGTGTCAAATACGAACGTATACATGTACGTAACAACATGTATGCTACCATAATACATTCTGTACGTAAAACACAAGATATACATTTTTTGATGAAAATAAAAGACGCATCGTTATGCATAAATTATTGCCGTTATTCAATTGCCAATAATTAATTGCCATCACTCTCGCCAACACAAAAATATGCGAAATTTCAAAACACACAAACACACAAACATTAAAGTTATTAACTATTTTAAAAGCGAACGGAACTCAATCTTTTAAACATTTATATATTCTACTGTAATCAAAACGTTCCCATCCATGGCAGCATACACTATTTGTTCTATAATTGTGATAAACGGTATTTGCAGGAAGACACAGACATTGACAATGTGATTTATATTGTCGCATTCAGCTTGTTATGTGCGTAAGTTCGGATAAGTATATTTTTAAGAAAACACAGGCAACCTTTTCACGGGAATACACTTACGCACACTACTAACGCAACACCAGTATTTTTCATGATTTCTCAAATATCCATAAAGGGATTTGATTCAAATTTGATGTACAAAAAAAACCAACCCTTTACAAATGCCTCATATAATTTTTATTCTAGTTGATAAGCAGTAAGGTGATAATAAGTTCAAATATTTAGAATCACTGTATAATCAAGTCAAGTCACAAAACGGCACAATGCGGTCGACTGGCCCACCATGCTGTCCATGTGTAGTTTTTATAGCGGATGTTGCTATTGTTTTGCTATAAGGGTCGTGAAGATGGTCAGCAACGATTTGTACATACTGCCATTGTGTTGTCACCCTACCGAGACACTTCCTTGGCTGGTCATTTAGTCGGTCGGGGAGTTGCAACTTCTGAAACAGTCTTGAAATTGTAGACACATGGCGGCCGTAAAATCTGACTACATGAAACTTGAAAATATTGATAATATTTTAGTTTTATTATTATAATATTCGAAATATTGACAAACGGTGATATTTCAACGTTTTTTTAACCTTTTATAAAAATGTGTAGTTAATTACACGCATACCTGTCTAATGGATTGGCCCCTCTGTAACATTCCTACTGCGCGACCACGCTCTTCAACAGTCATCCGGGCCATTTTTTATACAAATCTGTTTTTTTTCAGTCGGACTGTTGTTCACTCAATGACTAAAATATCGATTTTTGCCACTGACTACCATTTTCACGTGCAACACGAAGAAATCACCATCGCGCAACGCTCAGAACTCAAAAAGCGTCACGGATGAATGATTTCAACATTCCTGTATTAAATACTCATTACTTAAAACAACATGGTTTATAAGTTCAACTTGATATCTTGAACAGTGTCGGAGAAATTAAAATTATAAAAGTGTTGCGTTAGAAGTGTGCGTAAGTGTATACATGCGTTCTTACACGTATGCTTTTATACATTTTGTATATGTACGTATAATACTCGTAGTTATTCAGTTCGACACCAAGTAGCAACGACGTCGCATCATTGTATCACTGAGACTTAAAGCTTCATTTCTGATATCAGACAGGCACGTAAGAACAAAATCATTTTTAAAAAAACCACATCAGACCTATTAAGCAGCAGTCAGCCGAAAAAATCACAGAATAAACATACCACTCACAAAGATGAACTACAAACTAAATGATGAAAACTGACTATGAACAGATATACAAACAACATATGACATCACCGGGATTGCCTATGTTTAATGCTGATTTCAATTTAAGGGTATTATAAAGAATTACAAGCATTATACCAGCTTTCAAAGAATCAGAAGTAACAGAAATTCATAAAATGGGATTTTACTACCACTAAGGCATCACAATCAGAGAACATTATATAGAGAACAATCGATAGGTGAATTCATCCCATATTATAGTCAATCAATTTATAATCTAGAGTTAATGGTCCAGAACAAGACACAACAAGAGGCATTGACACGTGAACGAAATTGCTTCATTTTGGTCATTATGTTTACAATGTTGAGGGGAATGTATTTCAATTACCATGTCCTAGAACATGCAACCTAATTCATTTACCTTGCAAGTAATTTCGTTAGAGCAGATGACACTACATTAAGTGAAAATAAATGCTTTCTAATTGCTTATAGCTCCGAACAGACAATGTGAAACTATTAGATCAATATATCTCGATATTGCTTGCAAACATTTCTCATTCAATGAAACACATAGTTATTCAAAAACAATATTTAATTGTTATAAATTAATGCTTTATCAATTATTAGAAATTGCTACTTGCCTGCAAGATGAGTAATTGTACTTGTAGTCTATGCGATGTGTATGTGTTACCATTATGATTAGCATGTTAAATAAATGATTTTAAAGTCATTCAACTATCTAACAAATGGCTGTTCAATTTTAACGTCATAACTACAGACATGTCATAAAATGTTCCACAATTGACTAACGAAAATGCATCAACGCAAATATGATGCGACATTATGCCCCTCAAAGTTTGCTAAGGATCAAGCAAGCAATACATGACCGTTTATTGATAACCTATCAAAACTGATTAAGGAAACGTTAGAAAATGTTCAAATATAATCTAATCAGTGGCTAAATTGAGTTTGGAATACAGTGTATCAGTTTTACTATTTACTAAATGAACTAAATGAGGGTGAAGATTAATACTCGGACAGCTGTTCGATCCACACTAGTTTCGATAGTGTCAAACCAAAAAGAAAAACATTGTTTTGCTTTGGGCAATTCGTCTTAAAATGTATCTTTGATCTTTACACGTGTATTAGGTATACAAAGTAAATAGAATTAGCAATCACTTATTTCATTAAGCTTAAAAGGTAACATGTATTCATTTGTGCACGTATGTGGTAAACGTTTGCCCATGTCCGGTCTGTATTTAACAGTTACTGCGTGAAAGGTAAAATGAGCTGATTTCTTATTGATGTTAATTATAAGGCGCTGTGCGGAGTATCCAAACCTCATGACGACTGTCGCCTTTCGTGAAGTAAACGAGCGTTATTACAGAAAGGAGAGTGCTGATGATAATGACATAGTCCAATTTGTCAATGGTTCTCTCAAGTTAGACACAGTGACTTGATTTAGGAGAGAGATTACGTAATTGGTGTTTCGTGATGTAAGTATTTCCTGCTAGACAAGGCGAAGATGACCTACAGATAAAACCTATAGTATTAAGTAGGTTTTAATGAGACAACGGCATTTAGCGAATGTTTCTTTAGTGAGTTATTAAGTCGAATTGGAACACGCTAATTGACACTTTAACATTTTTTATTAGTTCCACCGTTTGGAACATTATTGAGTGTAAAACGTCTTCTTCGTTGGAGTGTAATCAGAAGGAATTAGTACACAACGCAATTCTCGGCAAATTAATAATTCTGAGGAGACAATGCGTTTTAATCACTGACTTTATCCGCGGTAGATGCCTAGCAAGATGCACAAAGAAAGTGCTGTCATGCTTCAATAAATTCACATTATTAATTTTTATGACTTCAAGGATTAATATAGTATATTATAGTAGTATGTTTGTGTATCCAACAAAATATCAATGTGAAGAAACAAATCATATCCCAGTATAGGTAAGAATTGTCCTGAACTGTGTTCGGATGGTAGATTACGAAGAGCTTGAGAAATATTTGGTGTAGCGTCGCGGTCTTGTTACATGGAACAGGTTAAACAACATAATTCAAATCAGACATTGCATTTTTCTAGTACTGAAATATTCCGCAGCTGCAGTAGACTCGGTGTTTTTCTCTTGTAGACTTTTCTAACTGGACGATGGCTTTGCTATTTATGCTTATGATTATAATGATATACATCGCCAAAAACACTAAGGTTAAGTCTAGAAATGATGTTATCCAGCAGCTGCAGTAGACTCGGTGTTTTGCTCTTGTAGACTGTTCTAACTGGGCGATGGCTTTGCTATTTATGCTTCTTCTTTACGATAATAATGATATAAATCGCCGAAAACACTAAGGTTAAGTCTAGAAATGATGTTATCCAGCAGCTGCAGTAGACTCGGTGTTTTGTTCTTGTAGACTGTTCTAACTGGGCGATGGCTTTGCTATTTATGCTTCTTCTTTACGATAATAATGATATAAATCGCCGAAAACACTAAGGTTAAGTCTAGAAATGATGTTATTCATATGCACCCGCTGCATATAAAAAACAGTTTCGTGATCAAATTTTTTTAACTTGTCAAAGATTGTGTGCTCCTTAATACATTGTCTTAATAGATGTGTTTTATTCTATATCATTACAAGCAAAGACCTGAATTACACAGATTGGAAACAAGTACGAAATCTCACGATTTCTCGTGGCAGGTCTTCTTAAATCTTGCGAACATCTCGTCTGTTTTAATACCTTATATCTCCTGTTCTCAAAAAGGAATAAACAAAAACGTATATGCAATTGATCTATTATTCAGCTTTCAAATGATACCTCATTTATTGAAATCACTCAAGGAAAAGCCACACCTACTCTCATTTTCATGAAATTAATGTAAATTCCAAGTTTATCAGAAAAGACATTATTTGCCTCATTTCAGTATGTTATAAGAGGTAGACGAAAATCAGTTACTTTATGTAGAAGAAGTAACTTGACTCTTCAACACAATACATGTTCCATTAAAATTGGATGACTAAAAAAAGTTTAAAGCACAATAACTGAATATGCTGCATGTTATTTTGCGTTTTATCTAAAATTTCAGTGAAGTGTCCCATCTGTATAATTTAGGTCTTTGTTATAAGCGTCAAAAATCCGTAAATCCATTACTTAATTACTTCATAGATTATTCGTTTGGTACGTTTTATGTATTTGGAATGTAAACAACTTCATATGATACAGTGTCACATTTCATATGTCCTAGTTTAAGCATCACACTTGAAACAGCGGATACAAATATATAATCGTAAATATGTGTACTAAGTTGCTATGTTTAAACATCCAACGGAACTTAACCTGTCTGTGGTCTTTTACGACGGGATTATCTTGTGAAGTGGGGTTTCACGTGGTAACTTGATTTTAAGTATGTCACTTTCCGGTTTAAAAAAGATATGCTAACACCAGATAGGGAAAGCTGCACGCAACCTAACCAGCCGAGCACAGAAGACAACACGACATAAAACAATTACTCGGAGCATTGCCCCAAGTGACTGAATAAAACGCCGATGTACAACCCGACCCAGTTCCCTAGGTTCCAGCTGTTTAGCAGCAGGATTACCCCGTTTCACAATTATATTCCAATAACGGTGACCCCAAGCGACCAAATCAATTCAATATATTGTGATAGGATATGTACTATTTCCTGATCTGGTAGCCGTACAAAATTGTAGTGGGTGTCTGTCTCTTTTTCCGAACATAAGGTCAGCCACCTTAAACATCCCATCTTTCAGGTAAGTGAACTAAAAGGGTCAATTCTTACAATAATAACTTGAATCACGCCAACATATTCGAAATGCGGTAGCTCCAACATATCCCGCCCCGAAAGAGAAACCCCGTTTCACATTTGCAATGCTGAACAACGATGGTTAGTTAGTCACTTACATACCATTCTTTTTATTCATGACGAGTCTAATGTAATGTACAAGGTTAATATGATCAAAATGATGAAGCGTTACAAATGTGTAGTTAATATACATATAGTTTGACACAGCCTGTCGTAGACTTCACCATTATAACGAATTCTGGTTGACAAAGTCCAAATTCAGATCAAATCCGAGGCAAATAAAACATTCAGAGAGATAAGCAAATAGCAAAAAGCTTGGTAATGCTTTCTAACCACAATGTTCCCGGAGTAAGATTGGATTCATGTTAATCCTATGGGAGACATTGTACGTAAAGAGTGACACAAAGAAACAAATCAATGATACTTGCCATGAGCAGTATCACGGTAAAATGTATTATCCAAGTACGCGTTACTGACAAAGTATTCTGATATATCACAAACAAATCGATTGGTTGGAATAAAGTGCGAATTTTCAACAATGTCGAAATAGCACCGTTAGATTATATGTTTGCGTTGAACCTGAGTAAAACTGTTTCTTAGTGCAAGTATCTTTCAATTGTGTTTTGTTAAAGAAGTGTAATTCGTAAGGTAATTTGTGTCTTGCACAATGTTTTTCACGATGTCCTATAGTCGATGCTCGTTGGTAATTTTGAAAATCAAAGTTTTAATACATTCTCATTATCAGATTTCTGGAACATGAATGTTTTACCGCGTGAAATAAAACAAGAAAAGTTCAGTTTCGGAAAATATTCCTAATTCTATAATCAATGTTCTGAAATTTTGTATAATCACTAATATATAGGCGTACATGTACATACAATAAAAGTTTATGATAAGGATGTTGGTGTGGACTATGCATTCACTTGCATTGCTTGCTATGCGTTGTGGTGCTACTTCAGTATGGCTACAAATGTATGAATGTAAAAATTACGCCCGTGAAGTGTTTAATATTAAATAATGTTTATTATATGGATGTTTTCCCAAGAGCTATAAACAGGAAATAAACGAAGAGTCATTTTACATAATAGATATTTATTATATGGACGTCAATGTATTCCAAAGGGTTACATAATGTGTTTGTGAATGCAAATAACTGCACGGCTATCTCTGTTTTATACATCAAGGGAATCAGCGAATAAACGAGCAAGTATTTAAATTGCATAATAAATGCTCGTAACACCACAAAACCATCTGCGGCGTTTGTAATTATATATCGACATGTCACGTATAACAACAATATCGATATACACGGTACGTGGTTATGGCCAGGCGAAATGCTGACAGTGTTATTTTGTTATTAGGTATTTCGTCATGTGGTGTGTTTCTAATGTCCTCTTAATAAAAACCTACTATAATAATTATTCCTGCTGCTTTCTTCTTATTTTGTTTTAGATTTCTCCCTGCACAATTACTACAGTCGACGACCCCAGACAATGCCTTCAGGGTTTCTTTTGTAATGCACCAGTGAAAAGTTTCCTCTTAAGCAATATTCTTTGAACGCTTATTGGCTGAGGTGAAATATATTAGGTTCGCGCACAACATGATCATACACTGAGCGGCAATCAAAACGCAACACTTACATAGTACAGCATAACACATTTGATAAGTATGTGAGCATCGCGAAATTTTGTCATTGAATAGATATATGCAAGTGACACATGGATATCACTTCAAATCAGATAAATTTGTTTAGCAACATAGGTTTTACCAGATGTTTTGGGGTCAGTATAAAACAGAAAGTCGCATTTTTTAATCTTTTAAAACAACCACCCGGAGCGATCAATCGTGTACATCTACGACGAATTAATCTTATAAAACGTTCATTGAATGTTAGAGGGATGCTGTTCCGTTGTTGAAGAAGGGTTATGTAAAGATCGGGTACTTTTAAGGAGCCTATACACTATTTCGCGCACAACAACTAAAATTAAACAACTTGGTCTATTATAACCATGGTGTATTTTCTATGGTCGAAGGGAGATAATCTTGGAGTAATAAAATGATTAAATAATTAACATGCCAGTTTCTTTATAACACTGCTTCGAATTTTGCGCCTCTAAACGCATATTCGAAACTGCTCGTTTTTAGATTAAAAAAATTGTATCATAGTTGTCCCAAGGATGTTGAAAGTATCATAATTTGTAACAGGAAACAAATTGCATAAAAGCTATAGCTATTCTTTTAAGACTGATTATTGCACTCAATGGAGACAAAAAGCTTTTGAATTGCGTGCTTAATTTTCAAAACACAATTTACGTCTAAATATTAATGAACACCATAACTTGAGCATGTAGACTAGTTCAGTAATATTCAGTAATACAATTTAGTGTAAAAGTTTGGTGATTTATCTAAAAACGTGAGGATAATTATCCAAGAGTTATCGCACTTGACTTGAACATTTTTCTTACATCCTATGGTTTTTAATGCATTTTTAGCTTTCTTAACTGGTGTATATGTATTCAAACTTGTGTTAAATAAATAAAATAATGACTTCGGGACTTTAATTCAACGAAACTTTAATTTTTAGTACGGAAACCCCACAATTGAGCATAACGACCGATCTTTCGGAGACTGCCTTTGACATATGCACCATATTTTCTACTGGTTATTTTGTTTTTTCGACATATCCATCCATATTTTTCAAAATGCTTGGAAAATACGCGAGCAAATCTGTAGCCATGCAACAGCACGCGGGAAAATGCGGTTTAAGGCTATTCCGCTATGGACGAGTGACTCTTAAAGTATTTTCACGGAAAAGGCTGAATTCTGTAGATAATATATATCGAATTGAGCATACAAAATTTCAAGTTTATAAGTTGACTTATTACCGAAATATTCAAGTTAAAAAGTGTTGCGTTTTCATTGCCGCTCAGTGTATATAATAAAACGCTTTATTCGAGTTCAAAGGTAACTATGTTAACGTTTTTGAAGCAGTTATTTATTATAAGTACTAAATTCATCATTCTGCTAATATACTCATATAAAGTTAAATAAAGTTCCAAAATCCTATGCATTTATTATGATAGTTAAATCAAAATGAATAATCATTAATCATAGTTATTTCATACTGTATTGTTTAAAACATCGGTGTGAAAAGTTTCCATGATAATGCATATTCATATAGCACAGTTTTTTAAAAATAATTTGAATGACACACTTTTACGAATAGATATTTTCGATTCATAATTTTGACAAATTATAGGGGACAAAATATCAAATATCATTTTTTACTTTTTTACTTTGCATAGCTATGTTTTCTTGTTCATTATTATTATTATTAGTATTATTATTGTAATTATTATGTAAACGTGGATAATATACAAGTTATTGTTTTATTCCAATAAATCCACAACGCGCTTGAATTAAATAGTTCTGATATTAGTATTGAGTTTGAGTAAGCATTTAGAGAAATACACGTTAATGCCCGAGTCTAATTCAATTTTGGAGATATATTATATTTACAAGAGTGCCACCATCAAACCAATCAATGAAATTACTTGGTGCTAGAAGATTATTTGTGTGAACATATTAATAGTTAGTGGGGAGCGGTGGCCTAGAGGAAGGGCGCGCGCTTCGGGATCGAGAGGTCCCGGGTTCGACCCCCCTCTGGACCACTGGTTAATTTCTTTGAGCAAGACCCACAGCTCCACTCTACCATGGTGTAAAATGGTACCTGTGAGGGCAGTGTCTATTCCTGGGCGCCGCAGATCGATGTTGGCTGCCACACCGCAGGAGAGAAATAGTTTCCCCAGGGAGACACGAGTGTAGGTTTCCATATGTAGCCCAATGACCAGGGGAAGTTGAAATGTCAAAGGGTGCTTGAGCGGCCTACCAGCTGAAAAGAGCCCTAGTAACTTTTTTTAACTTTTAACTGAACTGTCATAAACACTTAAGAGGCTTGTCATTAAAGCTTAAACTATGTTAGTTTAAGCGGTTACGATGTCCCAGGCTCAACTGATATAATCGTATTATCTCAACTACGATACAATCATCACAGGCGATTATGTTAATTCAATTTCTAATGTGTTTTATCATCCACTACAACCATTGGCCAGTGACGTTATACATTCTGAATTGGAACTGACCATTGTGACACACATTAGCCAACATGAGAAAAATACTGTAGTTAGTCTGATATGTTGCCAAAACTTTATCATGCAAGTTTTAAAGAGGCTATTATTAGTTACATGGTCATCTTGTGACCTGTTACGGGATGAAACATGGTCAGTAAATATCGTACCTGGCGAGGCGAAGCCGATATTGATTTTTACTGACCCGATATGGGATGACATTATGTCACCACGTGATCGTGATGGACAAATCACATTGCTTGATTTAGCTACTAATTTGTCAGAGGCGGGGTAACATGTTTTAGCTGCTATGCGTCTCGTGCACTAATGGTGCACTCTGAATGGTTGCTTTCCCTGTCCAATTCAATATTATCTTATCGTATAGCTGTTGTATGTCAATGTTTACAGTAAATACAACAATAAAGAGTTGATCTTGAGTATATCATAGTTAATGTACTTGTTTCTCTCTAAAATGCATTGAACGCAAATTAGTTGAGGTGATATATTTATCTGCGTATCTCTAACTTTATTCTATACAGCGTCTCACTTTCTTTGACAAAAAACAAGGATTGTCTCTAGATGGTTGCATGTTTTTGTAAATTATGTATCTACGGGGTGGTATTGAGGTCATATCGTGCTTACCAATATTTAATCAGGATAGGTAATATCGGCATGTTAAGTATAACAACAATCGCCGAATACAAAGCGAAAGACATAGTTACTATGTCACTACGTCGATGGTGATATGGTGTGTTCATAATGTCCTCTAAATGAAAACCTACTATAATAATTATTCCTGCTCCTTTCTCTTCTTTTTGTTATACGAGATAAATGTCGTTGTTCAAATACCAACAAGTCGATGATCCCAGACAATACCTGCAGCGATTGTCGTGCATTGCACCCGTGAAACGTTTCCTCCTAAGCAATATGATGCGAACACTAATTGGCTAATGTGAAATATTTATTTACTCCTAACATTACTGCATAGAATAAGACAATATTATTCGAGTTCGTAGGTAACGGCTTTAACGTTATTAAATTCATTATATGCAGCATTCTTCTAATATACAACCACTGTAAAGTTGTATGCATTTGGATCTACTACATGTGCACACTTTTACTATGGACACAATTTACAAGCAGCGTTTAACGGAACTTGCTGCCATCCTGTCACATTTCCTCATTTATTTTAGAATAATATTGTATAACCTATCCATAGGATTTAGTAAGCCTTGACTTGAGTGTTCAGTATAGTGTCACATATGTTTCTGATCTGAACAAAATGAACATAAAAGGACATTTAATTGGCAAGAGTAAGCCGTCTGGATGTTTGTCTCCTTTTAACTGCATGGTTAAGATACACTACAAAATGTCTTAGGGTCAAATTAGTATACGGTACTAGGAACTATTTACGCAATGGTACATGTACTATAAAGAGAATATAGAAACAAGTTTTTTTCTAGCTAGCTTGCGACGAGACTGAACCCACATAAACCTTTACTATCTCTAAATAAAATAATGCGGTTTCATAAAAGTTGGCACCGTTCTCTTCATTGATTTTACCAACTAAATATATTAAATCTAGAATAGAACATTAACGCAAATAGTTATTTCAGAAACCAAAGCTATACTATTAAGCCGGCCCATGCGTTTATCCTCTTAAGAAAATTCTGTAAACTGCTGGCCAAAAATGATTTGTCTAACTGCCATAAAAACTTTTCTTTGGAACTAAATGTAGACTTGACCAACATAATAGTTTTATGTCGGCACATCATTTTCTAGGTAAAGACCGACTTTTGCATCACAATCGCACTTACTGGCATTCAAAAATACAAATACAAATACAACATTAGGAGCTTAGACGTATTGTAGAGTGTCACATGGAGACGAAGAAATAGGAACAGCTAAACTTCAGAAATTCCACAATAGATTATGTATCTTAATTTCGGGTATACTTATCTCTGATTGCGATATGTTTCCTTTTTATATAAATGTAAAATATGTAACGTGTAAGGCATTATTTGAACATTGGATTAATTTAAAAACAGTATCGAACATGACAATTTGGTATTATTGCTAAGGGTAAAATTAATGAATATTGAAAGTTACATGTACATGTATATGTAAATAGCATAACACTTGTTTTGTAACCACAACATTCCTAGAATAAAATTGGATTCATACTAATCCTAAGGGACGGATTGTGTGTATTGTGTGACATAATAGAACAAATCAATGAATCTGCTTGGTATGAACAGAAACAAAATCAAATACAATGTGTGAATTTACGTCTGTGAGAAACCATACACACGCTACGGGGATTCAATGTCAATTATGTTTTATTCCTATAGCCATAGTAAAGAAAACCTGATCAGCTGCATTAGATCGAACAGGTTTGGTCTATTTGAGTACTTTGTTCAACTGTTCTTCATTAGATACTTACAAAGGTGTATGAACAATATACTGTAGTTAATTTATAGCGTTTTGTACAATGTATTTAATACTATCTAATGGTTAATATTCTTAAAAAGTTTAAAGAGCCATTCCCTTTAACTAGCATATTTTTCTCGACTATCACATTAAATAAGCTAAATGTACAATGCTCTATCAATTGTCATAGATTGTCAGAGGAAAGTGTGCGCAAATATGTTTCTATAATGTCAAAAATATATTCAAATCACCAATTATAATTTATCGCTTACAGCTATTTATTATTATGTAGCCAAAGGGAAACAACTCGTGACTATTTTTGGCTCGTTACGGAAATATATTTTCATTTTTTTCTCGGTAATTGGTGGGAGTTTTTTGTTGAAGATTTGAGGAGTTTAAGCAAACATGATTCTCATTTAATGTATAATATTCCGAAACCGATACACGATCAAAGTTTTAAAGGAGCGCTTCTTAAATGATACTTTTCAATGCAAACACTAACCTCGTGTATATAGAGAACAATAATATCGTCATATAATATATATTGTTGTCTCAGTACAACCGAACCCACATACAACATTATGAACTACATTATATTGGTCTGTTAAGTAACAATCTATAAAGTCTTATATACAACACGTGTGTTAGTGTAGGTAGCAGACTTATTATAATCAAGATGTAAACCTTATACTAGTACTCAAGTGGCGTGTTCGTTTATAACTGTGGTTGTTCTACTACAAAACGTTCGCTATTTCCAGACAGTGCTGACATTGGTGGGCACCAGTGAGTAGTTTGCTCTAAAGAAATATAATGCTTTGAACGCCAATTGGCACAGGAAATATTCATTTGACTGATATAATCAGCATTATTATATGGAACGATATATTGCAGCAACTTGCTTCCCTTTTGCAAAAATCCAATTGCCTAGAAATTGTCATATGGTCGTAAATTATGTTACACCTTTGTGCAATTTACTTTGATTGTGCGCAATAACGTCATATATAATTTCAATAACAGTTGAAAGATCGACAGGAATTCTTACTTGAGGGCGATATATCTGCATAACAATCGTATAGTTTTAATTCCTTGCGAAATATAACTGTTTTTAGTTTTTACAATAATTGAGTTGTCTCTTTGCGCTTCATTTTCTATAGAGGGCGTCGCGATGTATGCTTCGATACGGGTACAATGATCGAAGTTTCTAATTGATCTACGGTCGAATACATTATTTGGCTAGATACGTTCTTCCTTGAAATATGCTTCGACGTAACCTCCACATATAGGCATGTGCTTAATTGCTGTGGAGAAGCAAATATAATGATAAATATTTTGGTCAGGGTCACTTGTTTATCGTATAGATAAGAAATACTTTTTTGTGTGATAAATAATAACAATGAGGTAGTTAACAATAGTTTAGCCTACATGACAGCTATTCTTGAAAATTTACTAATTATGTTTCTCTGAATGATAAATACATATATTAACCGAAATAAACATGTTTAGCATTGTCAATTATTTACAAAGGGCAATTCGGTTTGTTAATATAGGATTAAGCATATATTTAACCAATGTCCATGTCACAGTACATGGAAGTAACAAGCGATGTGCAAAACGTACGGCTGTGAGGGACTTACAGGGGGATCATTAATATATGGTAACATAAATAACTTTAAGAACTTTGTCAGTTTTTAAGATAATATTTGTTGTTATATGCCATTGTTTAACATATACATGTAGGTTTTATTCAGGGCATAAATCATTTTCAAATGTAACATATTATTTTCTCAGCAGATGTTTGAAGCGTGTCCCTTAATTCTGAAAAACTGCGAAAATCAGCACCAAAATAATGTCGCAAATTACCAATTAATTCCTTGCATTTTACCCATTAATGCTTCCAATTTCACTTTGTATTGTGGTTTTCAAATCAATTAGATATACTGGTTTGTACTATACACCCCTTCCGCCAGGCATTCCCATGATCAGACAGCGAAATGAGTCCGGATTGCAAACTTTCATGAAATCCCTGAAATTGTACGGCTTCGACAATGATGTTATTGACATCAAGTTCGAGTAGCATGTATTTATTATCCACATCTTATAAAAACTTGGACTCATTTGCCTTGAAATAAGGGTCTTATTACTTATCTATCATTAAATCTGACAAAGTTATTAAAATTATTTATGTTACCATATATTAATGATCACATTGTAAATTCTCCATCCACGTCAGAAATAAGGACGTTTAAACGTCACTGAACATATATTTACTAGCAGTGTAAACGTCACTTCCCAGCCAATCAAAATGCAGGGATTTTCCAACTTTGGAATTATTATGAAATGTAGGATTAAAAATGTTAAGCTATTTTTTGTTTCAATATACTTTGTATCCAGTTATCATTTATTGTTTGATTTCTACATTCAAACTGGCTTCTTTGTGATTATTAAACTTGCCAGTAAATATAATTCTCACAACGTATTTGCTATTAAGGTAACGTAGATTTATGATGTGCTTTACAACACGATATCAAGTTTACGTACTTTTATGACATGTAAGCCATACACAGTATGGTTCCGATTTGAGTTTAATGTAATACGTGTTTGCTAATACGCTTCCTGGTTATCAATTCTAAGCAATATTATAGAAACTATAAATACATCAACATATTCTTACCGTCCAACGCGTATCGCGACAAGTTAATATGATGGTATCAAGTATCAAATTACTGGTCGTACATTTCATTATTATTTTTATTTCACAAACGCCAAGGCTAATAATGTGGGTACATACCATTTATTAGTCAATATCGTTCTGATTATTAAATTAATCTCAGTTTACATTTATTTAAGTATGTAAAGTACATTATTGTTACATTGTTATGTATCTTCCAGACGGAACAAAACACGTGATGAGTGCTACTTGTGTTCCTCAGAAGATTATAACTTATGTCTGATTTTTATGTATTAAAAGTCAAATTGATTTTTATCTAGTATAATGTAGATGTATATGGTTACAATTTACATGTAAGGTGCAAAATGTCAAGAATATATGAATCTTGAAAACAAATATATGTATTAAAATACAAGCACAATGACATAAGCGTACGATAACACGATGTGAGAATCAATCATGACATTGTAAAACATGCTCTAAACAAATTAACTACTGAGCATTAATGTTTATTACATTGTTCAGAATTAGCCATGAACTGCAGCAATCACAATTCTGTCGGAGTAAATGTCAAGTGAACTATATAATCATGCATGTAGTTCACTGTTTTATTTTCTTAGCCGTCTGTGTAAGGTGAGAGTTTCTTTTTCTAAGTTTACTTTGTTCCCTCAACATTGCGTAGGAAAAATTGATCCTACCAACATGGGGTTGTGATTATATCCCATTTCACACAGTTTATGATTAAATGTCAATATTACTATCAAATTACCGCAATCAGATTATAGGTTTGACATTAATTTAATCAGTCGTAATTCAATAATTAAATTAAGAATTCAACGACAACGACCATAATGGCAAACATATTGCAATCAAATTGTATTCAAATTACAATATGGAAACCGTATTGGAGAAATTAAAGGAGTTATTTTAAATGGGATTATACAAGTATTTATTTCAAATTGCTGAATAACATGAGTTTAAGTTAATTGAGATCCGTCGACAATTTTACATGTTGCATATTTGTCGAATACTGGATCAGAAAACGGATTTCATCAAGATTCGAGCACTTTGTTAACGGTGAATTGTTCACTTTTTAATAGATATTGTCCCTTTCATGTGTGATTATATTTACTGAGCTTTCCCAGTGGTTGTGTCCTCTTATTAAAATCGTTTTACCTCCAAATGGAAATATGAAGCAATTTCTCGTAACATTCTCAATTCAGTATCGTCTTACTTACATGCCAAGAGTGTACTAACATTGCAACTATTACATACATATAATATATCTTTGCATAACACCAATGAATAACTTTTGTTTGAAATGGCCATTTATAGCTTTATTAGGTCATTATATCGTAACAAGAGATTTTGTCCTGACATCAATAATAATAATAATAATAATAATAAAGACTTTATTTATAGAGGCAACGTAGTTAGGCATTTGCCCAATCTTCCCTACGAGCCTCTGACATCGAAGTTTTACCAAGTGGTGACGAGTGTCTTAATGATAAAATGTTTCCAGAAGGTAAATCATGCCCCTAACTCATTTCATCTTACGAGATATTGTACGAAAAAAGTCAATGTATGTGCTACCACCATTCTGTGTGACTGTGCATTATCTGCGCACTATCAAATAAATAGTAGATTCTATTCATCACGTTTTTTTCATGTGCCCTTTAATGTTGCTTTATACACGAAATGACACCACAAGGGAATAAGAAAATAAACGATCAGTCATTTAAATTGCATAATAAACGCTCGTATCATCACAAAAGTGTCAGCGGTATTTGTAATTATATATCGATGTGAAACGTATGACAACGATCTCCGTATATACGGAACGTGATGTCAGGCAGACGAAATGCTGCGCTACTTGGTTTGTACGTCTATAGTCATGTGGTGTGTTTATAATGTCCTCTAAATGAAAACCTACTATAATAATTATTCCTGCTGCTTTCTCCTTCTTTCTGTTTTAGTAATGTCGTTGTTCCATTACAACCAGTCAATGTTCCCAGACATTGCCTTCAGTAGTTGCACCAGTGAAACGTTTCCTCCAAAGCATTATTCTTTGAACGCTAATTGGCTGAGGTGAAATATTAATTAAGTTTACTCACAACATTATCATATATACTGAAACACTTTTATTCGTATGTAGCGACTTTAACGTTATTGAATGATGTCTAAACTAAAATCACCATTGTTCTTATAGACACCTTATAAGATTATATGCATTTGAATCCTACTATATACATGTACATAATTTTACAAAAGACACATTTTGCAAGCAGTATTAAACGGAACTTACATTATATATATGTAAAAACAAAGGCTTGGTAGGCCTTGAAATGAGTATCCACTATAGTGTTACATTTTTTGTAATCAGAACTAGGTGAACGTATAACAGACATTTATTTCACTAGAGTAAGTTGTCTGGATATTGTCCTCTTTTCAACATCTCGGTTGCAATAACATGTAACACGTTGTTTAATGGTCAAATTTGCCTTGAAACGGGTAGCTAGGGTTAAATAGCTATGTTACATAGGAGAGGAAATCGAAATAAGTTATTACTTATAGCCACTGTAGTTTGAATTTATAGCATTTCGTACAATGTATTTGATACTGTCTAATGGTAAATATTCTAAAGAAAATTTAACGATGCTCTTCGATGAAAAAATAAACCTCGTGTATATAGACAACAATAATATCATCGTTTACTATAACTTGTTTCTTCAGTGCAACCGTACCTACTCAAAACATTATGAACTACTTCATATTGATCTATAAAGTAACACTCTATAAAGTATTTTATATGACACTGAGTTAGTGTAGACGGTAGACTTTCTATAATTAAACTGTAAACTTGATACTAGAAGTATTCAAGTGCCGTTTCCTTTTTCTGTTATATAACTGTCATTGTTCAACTACAAAACGCTCGCTTTTTCCAGACAGTACAAACTTTACTTATATTAATGGACGCGCTATGCACCAGTGAGAAGTTTCCTCCAAAGCAATATGATCATGCTTTGAACGCTAATTGGCACCGAAAATATTCCTTTCACTGCTATAATCAGTTTATGGGCATCAGCATTATTATACGGAACGATATATTTCAGTTAATGCAGTTTCTCGCTTTCATTTTTGCAAAAATCTAATTGCCTAGAAAATGTCATGTGCTTGTTAAATACGTTACATCTTAGTACACTTTGCTTTGATCGTGTGGAATATCATACCATAAAGATTATTTAAGTCACAAATAGTTGAAAACAGTTGAAAGATCGACGCGAATTCTTTCTTGAGGACGGTATATCAAATCAACAATCTGCCTAACAATCGTATATTTTTAATTATTTGTGAAATATTTTTTTACTGTTTTTAGCTTGTACAATAATCAAATTGTCCCTTTTTGCTTCATTTCCGATGATTCATAAATTTAGGGTGTGGCTATACGGATACAATGTCCCAAGTCTCTAATTGATCTACGGTCTACGATTACAATATTAGGCTGAAACGCTCTTTCTTGAAATATGCTTCGACATAACCTCCACATATAGGCAAGTTCTTATTTGCTGAGGAGAATCAATTATAATAATAAATATTTTGGTCAGGTCACTTGTATATCGTACCGATACATGTAAGACAACGGGATGAATGCGTAATAATGACAACAATGTGGTCGTTAACAATTGTTTGGCATGCATGACAGTTTTGTAGCTATTCTTGAATTGTTTACTTAATAAATTTCTCTTCATTATTAAGACATACAGCGTTCAGTTACTGGCATATATTATCCGAAATAAACATGTTTAGAATTGTCATTTACATACGTAAGGGCAATTTGGTTTATCAATATAAAATTAAAAATGTTAAGCTATTTTTGTTTAAATATACTATATTTGTAGTTATCTTTTTTTCTACATTCAAATTGACTTCTTGGTGATTATTAAAAATGTCATTAAATATAAATCTCACAACATATTAATTTTTGCTATTAAGGTAACGTATATTTATGAGGTGTTTTCCAACACGATATCAAGTTTACTTACTTTTATGCTTGGTTCTGATTCTAAGCAATATTATTCAAGCTATGAATATTTCAACATAGTCTTACCATCCAATGCGTGTCGCTACAAGTTGATTTGTATGTTACTAGTATCAACTTACTGATCGTATATTCATTATTATTTCAATTTCACGAACAAGAAGTCTAATAATAGTCAGTATGCCAAGTACCAAAAAGTGGCCTAACCCAAAAAAATAGTACGCACAAAATGTTTTTGCATAAAATGGTTTTTTAACATGTCCTTTCATAGAAACCAAATGATGCAACCTTGTCATCATTGAGCATTTTGATATATTCAAGATGGCCGCCAAGATGGCTGCCAAAAATCTAAAATGTCCATATTCATACAATTGTCCATGTTTTCAATAGCATAAAACACATATGTTTAGTAATTTATTGTTAAATAAGGAGTTAACATATATTTGGACAAAATATTGATTTGAAATATTCAAAATGGCCGACAAAATGGCCGCCAAATCAGAGAAAAGTGATATTTTTATTGTTTTTATCACTCTTATATCTTATAACGCAATTATTCAACAATTATAGTAATAATTACAAAACATATCATCCAAAAAGCTGTAAGTCATTATTAAGGTGGATGTTATCATACTTACCCCCACCTTTGATGAGGGAGTATAATATTATCGTTATGTACTTAGTATATGTTGGTGATCTTCGTCGATTCATTAGTCGGTAGGCTTAAAGGTTTTTGTTCAATAAAGCTTGACACAAGGCTCTTTAATATGTAAGCAAAGATTAGTCAGCAGATGACCCTTTTTGATGTTGGGGTAAGTTTGTCAAAGGTCAGGGTAGCAGTGACCTTTAAAATACATGAATAGACCAAATGACGATCAATAAGCACAGTTGAAACCCAAGATCTGAAAAATCCACAGGAACCATACTAGTGTGTATTTTGTGTTCAGTACATTTTGTAGATCAACCTTCACTGTTGAATACCTGGCTGAAAATTAGGCATGCAAGTTTCACCAACATATTATATTGTACTCTTTAAGAATAATCAATTTGTTCTTCAGAGTTTATTTTGTATGTGAGATTGGATTTTTTCATCATTTCACGAACCACTACAAGGATCATTGTCATATTTCAATGATGTTCTTCGTCTATTTAGACCCAATATCAAGAATATTGCATAGTCGAAACGTTGGTTATGCTCAATAAAAGATACAAATTGACCTGTCTTGTCCACGTATTCCGCTTTTCTACTTTGACTTGTCAATCTATTTTGGTAGTTACCAGTTAAAACATGTTTGACAAACTGCAGTCACAATGAATTGTTGTCAAAATTGTCTTCTTATGGGTTAATTGCTGGCATCTTGAATGGTGTACCTGTGATCTAATCTGTCTAATATGCTTAGAAGATTGAGGAATATTTGCAGTACTAGTATATGGAATGATGTCTTAGAACTACTCTTTCCCAATTGACTTTTATATGCCAAAATATGTTGTACGCCATACGGAGTGTGATAGTTTGATTGTGCCTGGTGAGTGGATGAGCCTTAACTTGTTTAAGCCTATGTTTATGATATGATGTAAGAGGTTGGGTTATGTTTCGTCGTTTTCATACAGTTCTGAAGTCAATTCGAGTTGATGCGAGTCACATAACCCTTGCATCTACTTATAATAACTTATAATTTTTCCCGATTGCGTGACCGCCTTGTTAGATGAAGGTTCCTAATAATATGTATGAATATATATTATAAATATTAACTGAATGATGTCTTATTGTTCTGGTTATAGCTATCTATAATTATAAACATGTCTGTTCATATTGTGGAACGCTTCGCCGTCTTAGAGGTCGCATCACATGTTTACACTTTCTGAATATGTCATGTTTCTATGACAGGGTGTGCGCTTTGGCGTAAGAGAGGCACCTGGTTCGCAGTCTATGCTACTGTTGCGTTTCACTGAGCAATACTAACACACAATGCTCCACTCCAACGAGGTCTGAATTGGTACCTTTTCATAAGCGTTGTTTGTACATATTCTATATTCCTTAGGACCTTAATATGATATAAATAGCTCCATCAGGGATATTTTTGACCTTGGTGATTGCTTATGTTACAGTTCCATCAGTCCTGTACATGATGATTACTCCAGGGTCTTCCTGGTGAAAAGCGTCAGTCAACATGGTAGAGAACATGATACTGAACAGTGTTGACACACATTGTCTAACACAGTTAGTGACTTGGGACTTGGTAGACGTCTCTGCCGCTCAGGACTCTGGTCATCATTTCGTCATAAACTGGCGAACCATGATGACAAAATGGACTGGGCATCCAAACTTGACCATTATCTTCAAAGTCCCTCCTGGCTGACGGTATCAAAGACCTTGGGCAGGCAAATGAATGGTGGGTATAGGTAATGATGACTTTTTACCTGTAGCTGACAGGTTGTAATGACTATTTTTCAGCTCTGAGTTTCTGACAGCAATCCATTTTCTAGATGGCGTACTACAATGTAGTATCAGACTGTTGAGCATTTATATTCTGACAAGAAGGTTACCTGCAATGCCGAGGAGTGATAGCCCCTGTGGTTGTCACAGCTCTGTCTGCTGTCCTTCCGCTTGTAAAAATGTACTATGGGTGCATCTTCTAATCCTTTGGTAAGTGCGCCTCGATTCAAGCACGATGTGAACTGTTCCAGTGGCTTCTGTGCCATAGGCAGTCCACCGGCCTCTTATATTTCAGCTGGAATGGCATCTGAGTCTGGTGCCTTTCCACAGGTTAGTTGTTTAGTGGCTTGCACCACTTCCTGGATTATTGGTGGTCTGCCAATGGTAAAGTTCATTTGCACTTGTGGTTGGTGGACAATGGCCTCATCGTTACTGGATGAGAGTCAGTTCAGTATGGCATTTAAGAGTTCAGCCCATCTATCGAAGATCTTTGACAGATCAGTGATAAATGTTGACGAGTCCGAGCACAGGAGGGGTAAGATGCCTGAGGATGTGGGTCCATAGACTGTTTTTAGTGAGTCACAGAATCTTTTGCGTCATGGGTGTCAGCAAACATCAGTATTTATGAGGACTTGTCACTAACTAAGCCATTGGTCTTGCATGTCTCTTAGCTTTGATTGGCATGGTTGTTTGGTTGGTTCTCGGCCTTCTGTCGCTGTTATATCATCACAGGTACTTGGATCAGCTTTTTAACTCTTAATTATGGTCCTGCTGATAGGCCAAATAGATGCGATGCTTTTCTTGCAGTAACCCAGATATTTCAGTCTCGTCTTTATTGATTGTGCGGTCTCCCGTCAAGATAAGTGGACTTATCGCTTTGGCTGAAGTGAACGTCAGAGAATCTGCTGCCGAGAGCTGTACGCTAAGGATTCGTTTTTCCCTATGGCCTTCGCTTGGATTTGAGATGAATGGATAGCTTAGAGATGACAAGCATAATCATGGTATGTCCGGCACACAGCACCACACATGGTCTTGGTGAGGTTAACATGTGCCTCCGTAGCTCAGTGGTTAGTGCGCTTGCGATCTAATCTAGGGATCCGGGTTCAAATCCGGGTGGAGGTACATATATATGCCTGTCATGTTTCAGTAGAAATAAAGCAAATAAAGACTATGCTCGGCATAATAATTTTAAAAACATATGGCCTATCTACCTTCCTGGTGCAGATAAAGTCAATCAGGTGCCAATGTTTGGCTTTCAGTGTTTATGAAAACATGGGCATATTGCCTTATTTTCGAAATAAATTACCTGTCATTTTTCCAATTTATTGGTCGCTTTGTCAGCCATATTTTGTTATTTTTGTTCAAAATACGTTTGAAACACTTGTCCAGAACTTATACCAATAAAAAACTACATATATTTAGGCATTATTTGGCTAATCTACAATATAGAAGCGATATGTACATCTTTTTTAATTTTTGGCGGCCATCTTGGCAGCCATTTTGAATTTTTCATATGCTCTATAATGCCGAAGTTGCCCATTGCCCTGGTAAGAACATGCTTTAGAACTAATATATACATATTTTTGAACATAATGTGTTTTATATTGATAAAAAAACAATATATCACATTTCCCCTTTTCGGTAGCCATTTTGTCGGCCATTTTGATTATTTTCAACCCTCTTTTTTATTTTGAATACTTGTCTAGAATGTCTTACAATAATTTTCTATGTATATGTTCAAAAATTCCCATTTTACTTTCAAAATAGAAGATAATATACAATTTTTAATATTTTGGCGGCCATCTTGGCGGCCATCTTGAATATTTCAAAATGCTCAATGATGACAAAGTTGCATCATTCAGTTTCTATGTAAGTACATGTCAAAGGACCATTTTATGCAAAAACATTTTGTGCGTACTATTTTTTTGGGTTTTGTCACTGGCATACCGACTAATGTGGGTAGATACAATTTATTAGCCATTATCGAACTTGTTGTTTAAATAAAATGAGCACAGTGTAATATCGGAATCTCGTTTTTCTTTTATATAAGTACTGTATGTAAATCACATTATTGTTAGCTACGTTGCTATGTATATTACAGACGGAACAAAAACATGTGGTCAGTGCTACTCCTTTAAAGCAAAAGAGTCTAGCTTATGTCTGATTTGTTTGTATTAAAAGTAAAAATAAAACTTATTTGGTAACGGTGGAAATGTCAAGAATATATCAAACTTGAAAACAAATGTTTGTATGAAAATAAAAGCACAATGTCACAATCGAACGATTAAAATTATCTACTGTACATTAATGTATACATAGTTTAGAATTTGCCAATAGAAGTAGTTGTGTTACTTTATGCAATCACCATTCTGTCGGAGTAACTGTCAAGTGAACTATTATATCCTGTCTGTATTTTCACTCTGTATTATTTTCTGATCCGTTTGAGTAACATGAGCGTTTCTTTGATCCTCGATCATGTTCCCACAACCTTGCGTAGGAAGAATGCATTCTATCAACAAGGGGTAGTGTTTAATGTGATTACACACCATTTCTCACACATTTTATGGTTAAATATCAAAATTACCATCATATAAACACAGTCATATTAAAGCATTGACATTAATGTAAACTGCCGTGTTTTGATAATTAAATTAAGAATTCAAAGACAACGACTTTAATGTCAAACAAACTGCAATCAAATTATATCTTAATTACAATATGGCAACCGTGTTGGAGAAATCAAAGAACGTATTTTAAAGTGTATTATCTTAATTTAAATTGCTGAATAACGTGATTTCGAGATAATGGAGGACCGACGACAAACCTACAAGTTTCATATCTGTCGAATACTTAAGAACACGGATTGCAACAAGATCGAGCACTTTGTAAACTAAAGGTAGGTTGTTCACTTTTATGTTGGGCATTATCCCTTTCATGATGCTCGATAACATCTACTGAGCTGTTTGATTGGTTGTGTCTTCTAGGTTAATTTGTTTTACATCATTAAGTTATTTCTGGTAACATTCTTAGTTCAGTATCTCACATAGATACCGAGTACAATGTATGTATTATGTACCAGCACTGCCACTACTACATACATAGAAAATATATTTACATCACCCCAATAACTACTGATTCTAAGTTGTATTTGTCAATTATAACTTATAGCGTCATTATATAGTGACAGGAAATGTATTCCTGGACATTGACGTCTTACAAAACCATGACGATTGTCTTAACAGATAAAATGTTTCCAAAAGTAAGTCATGCTTCATTTTATCTTACGAGATATTGTTCGAAAATGGTCAATGTTATCAAAGGATAAGTTGAATCATCTCCGTACAAGTATTTACATGTATAATTGATAACTACTCGGTACAATCCGAAAACATTATCTGATCTCAATCTCTTTGTTTTATATATATGTAAATGTGAGCAATATATAATTTACCGTTTTACTCACATAAATTCCAATGCAGTTGATTAAACTAGGTCTACTATAATTGGGTCTGATAAAGCATTTAGAGAAAGATATACGGTGTTGCCAGAGTCTAATACAATTCTATATATATTTTTGATTTACGAGGATGACGGTCACACAATAAAACAATTAATTGAATATACTTGGCGTTAACTGTAATATAGTTAAACGTTTTATCAGAATACTTTTTGTGATCGAAGCTTTCGATGACGCATTTAATGGTTTACGTTACAGCTTACATATTGGATAACTAAGTTAATTTATGTGGTTACAATGTCCCGGGATGAACATATAACAATCGTATTATCTAAATACAATAACATAATCAATGGCGAGGTTGATTCAATTTCTAATGGGCTTTATCATTTACTGCAGCCATTGGCCAATGACCTTATACATTCTGGATTAGAACTGACCATTGTGACACATATTGGTCATTATCAGCAAAATCCATATTGTAGTTAGTCTGATCTGTCTCCACAACTTTATGCACAGGCTATCATTTTTTGTAGCTGCTCTGCATTTAGTGCACTGGTCCTCCTTTTGATGGTTGCTTTCTTTCCCCTGTTCGATTTCATATTATCGTTAAGCTGTTGTGTGTCGTACAGTAACAACGACATTAAAGGGTTTATCTTGAGCTCAAGCAAATGTAATATACATGTATATAGAGGATCTATCACGAGTTGACAATCGAATATTTTTTATATTAAACGAGTTTTGGAAATATTTCCTGAACGAGTTTAATATAAATATATCAATTGACAACGAGTGATAGATTCTTTTAATCATATGACACTAAAAACGCAAAATGCGCATTGCTTTATTGGAAAAACACAATACCTTATAACACACGTGGTACGTATAACTTTATACGTACTGGCTATACTAACCTGGATACAAGGAAAGTCATGTGATAAATAGTTATACGTACTATCCGAAAAAGAGGGAATTTATACTGAGCGTCAAAAGTTTCGCAAACGAACTAAAAATTCTTTTTTTTTAATTCTCAACTCGAAAGAACGTTTTACTTACACTGTCCATTTGTGTGCCCATAGTGTTCATGTTGAACATATTTCCGTTGGCGTCCGTCACGCTTGAATGATCACACCATCACAAATGGCAAAACGTCTATTTAAGCGCGCAAAATAAGGAGTTTTCATTTTCGACTTAATTTTCACTTCCATTTTACTTGCAACATGTCTGTTATACGAATTACACAAATATTTAGTAAAATCAGTTAGCAATGAACGCTTAATATGAAGTCAAAAATTGATAGTTATGAAGATAATCGTGTATATAAGAGTCTAGACGCTGGCGTTTTACTAAAAATACGTTGTGTCGGATAAAATTGACATGACTCTATCATAATAAGGCTGTTGTATCATATGCAATAGACGGACCGTGTATATGACGTACCACGTGACGACAGGTTAATCAGGTCATGTTGCTATGATCTTACCACCAAATTCAACGGCATTGTCTTAGCTTAATCCTAGTCTAACCGACATTAAAATTGATGGGGCACTTCCTTTTATTTTGCATTTTTATGACCAGCGCGCTGTTTCTTAAAACCTGACATTTCGTACTGTGTCTTTTACGACTTCCACAATTGTCGTTGGTCAAAGGGAGACTATTTTGTACAAAAATAGATTAAAATTACCCCCTTCCACTTCAAAATTGTAGTAGAACGTTATGTGTATTTTGAAGTCGTGGGTTGGTGTCACATATGGTATTATTATGGATCAATTAATATCTTCAAATCGATAATTGTGATGGATTTATATCAAGTACATATCGCTATACATATATGCAGTTAAATAACCATCAATAATTTAGCCGTTCTAATAAATAAGACGCGCAAGGTCTGGTTTGCGGAACTTATGACGCTCAGTATATATTGTACGGCATGTCAGATTTAGACATTATATAAGTATCACAATGCCACCAGATCATCATACCACACCGTCTGTAGCATTTTGTATTATCACATATCAATATGTTACAGTACGTACGGTAACAAAATATATAAAACACGTTCGTGTGTGCAGAGGGTAAACCTTTTTATTATGTCTGTTGTGTGCTTATAATGTAAACCATACTGGAAACCTACTTTAATAATTATTCCTTTGTTTTTCATGCTGTTACTTCCAACGTGTCTTTTTGCAATAACGTCACTCCCAGCTAATGGTTTTGCTTTGAGCAAATGACGCGTTAATGCACTAGTGAACTACTTTTCGTTAAAATGCATTAAACGCAAGTTAGCAGAGCTGAAATATTAATCAGCTTACCTCTAAATTTATACGTTATAACGTCTCACTTTCTTTGCCAAATATCAATGATTGCCCCTAGAAGGTTGCATGTGTTCGTAAATTATGTATCTACTAGCTGGTATATATTTAGGTCATATCGTGCTTACATGTACCAATATACCATCAAGATTTATTGTATTTAACGGTCGCCCTTGACCTATTTATAACTAAAGTTACATTTTCCTACACACTATTATTGATTATAAGACCAGAAAACAAAAGGACAAAAGGACGACTGTTCAAGTAATGTAGATACACGTTAACCTTTATGAAAGAAAATCAAACCTCTAGTGTCGTTAGCTGGCGTCTCGTATTTATATAGTTCTCTTGTCAACTGTGTTTCGTGTCTGTTTCAATGTGCTGATACTGATAATAAGTTTTATTGTCTTTAAATTTGTACTGAACCAAATGTTTACCTTGTCACTTTTCACACCTATCACAGCCTTTGGTATGCACGTGGGTACAAAAAATGTAAAGACATCGATCTCCCAAACCTAGCTAGATAATATTTGTCGCAAGTTGCATCAACTCATTTCGTTCAAGGTATCAATAGCCTGCTGTGTTTCTTTAAATTGTACGCGGTGGCCCTATTTGAGTTGTCATGATTGGATTGGTTATGTCTCTGTTCTATGTGTTATCAATTTTTTATTATTCAATTTGATGCACGATAATTATTTTGATACGAACCTGTTCCAACGTTACCATGTAGATTTAATTTTAATCATCTATAATTAAGAGGCTGTTCTACGGATAAAGCAATGGAAATTTATTCCAAAAGCTTCAAATTACATCAATACACAAGCACATAAAAAGAAACTCATATAAACGACCTAAAGTAGTTTCAATTCTTAAACCGTCAGTTGGAACTCCTTGGTATTTTAACTGAGGTTAGTCTATTAGGCCATTCAGGTCCAATAACGCCACTATACTAAGCAAAACAGCTAACCGAACGTTTATGTTTTTTATAAATAGTTATAGAACTATCCATAGGATTTTTTAAACTTGGACTGAAGTATAATCCGTACATTAGAGGGCTGGTGGTAAAACTTCGTCAAAATAATTCATTTGTATCATCGTCAAAATATGTATTTAATGACATCACCCATCAAGATGAAATTCACAAATGTACAGTAAACTTATTTTATAAATGTGCAGCTGTTTTTACCGTATATTTTTTTTTATTTATAAAAATCTGCGCGAACATTAGTATTCTTGTTATTTGCGATCTTGAGGTGCGATTTAAGTAGTTTTATTTTCAAAAATGCAAAACGGAAATTCACTGAACCATGAAATAACAGTACCTAACATAGAAACTTGAAATTAATGAATAAGCCTTAAATAATAAGATATTATAGGATTATTTCTTGCAAATCATTAAATCAATAGAACAAATAGTCAAACTCGATGGTCAATGGTCAAAGGGAGGTAATTTAGTCGAATATCTTTTGTGTGGCTTAATGAGGGTAATTATTGACTTAATTTTGGTTTTATTCTCAGTATTTTAATAATTATTTTTTATTCCGTTATCAGAATATACACTTAAAACAATTTTTATTACCATAACGGGCATATAGCTGCATTAACAATTTGTCGAACACATGATGAACGCATTTCAAAAGTGTCCTTGTTACTGAATGGAGAGAAAACACGTTTTTTCAAACACATGCAAAAAAGCCATGAGGACTAATAAAGTCAACGTGCGTGACTAATGCACGACAAAACAATTTAATGGGAAAATTTTGTGAAAGAAAACTTAACAAGAAGTAAAATTATGCAAGAGTTAGCCCACTTTGCTACTGTGATTCCCAATATACTGTTTTAGGTATTTTATGTACATTGGTTAGTACACACACGTGAAATAAAAGAAACTAATTTTTGCGATAATTTAAATCTGTGTAAACTGATCTGTCCGATTGATACCCTCCAAGGAGCGTAATGGCCACTCTTTCACGACCTATCTTTTACATTCTGTGACAAAATATGTTGTTTTTCCGACTAACAAATATCCATCCTACACAACGTGCACTCGAAACTCGTGCAACTTGAGAGAGCAATATATCACAAAGTGCAAAAATGTGATTTGAAGCTTTTTCGTCATGGATGAGTGATTTCGGCATTTTTTTCATGGGGAAAGCTGCATTAGATGCACACCCCATATTAAAATAAATACGCACAATTTTAGGTTAGTGCACTCACAGGATGCAGAAATATTCAAATTTGAAACGTTGTCGGTTAGCTGTTTAGCTCAGTATAGTTTCGATACGCTCGGAATCCGAATGAATTCCGAGCCTACGTAGACTGAACACAAGTAACATGTGAATTAATTCAATAGGTTATGCTACTTCCTCATTAGCCATTGCCTTCTCTATGGTCTCTTTACTAAGTGTTTGTCATACTCGTTTCCCTATCATTGTCTTTATTTCTGACATGCTTGTGGTTTGTGATGTTGATATGCTATGTTGATGAAGGCTATACTAGTCTATTTGAACACAAGTTTACTTGTGATAATATAGAAAATAGCTCTAGTTAAAGAACATTAATTATTTTGTAAATATCAAGCTGTTTTAGAGGTGTGTTCATATATACGTACATTATTTATATACGTACATAAATTTAGTTCATTCAATTTTACACGAAATGACACAAACAACAAATATTAGGCTAATTCTATGAGGAATCGATATAATGTATTGTGCTTCGTATTTTCATTACTGCTTTTATGCGAGGGCTGAAAGAGAAGTCAGTTCCAAGCGTATTGGTTATTATACAGACGTTGAACAATAATTCTCCATAGTTCACCATCTGTAGAGGAGATTCGCAGTTTTATTGAGAGGACTAGTGCTTCGACATGGTACTTAACTTTTGGAAAATATTATATTGATAGCATCGCTTTTGGAATATACCGTTAATGGTTTGTAATTTCTTTATCACTGTTTTTAAGTGATATAATGATTTTTTTGTATTTTACGGCTAATTGTGAGGTTTATTAAAGGACTAATAGAGTGTTATTTTATACTTGCTTTATCATCAGTGACGTTGTGGAATATCAGCTTTAATATTAATATAATTTACCCAATAATGATAGTAACAATAAATAGGTACTAAAATAATATTTTCAATGCAATAATTATTAAACTAAGATGTCTGATTTCCACTTTACTTACATTCTATTGACTACTTTTTGCAGAAACATGCAAGTAAGCTGTAATTTGGTAAATACGAGTTGAAAAGGTTATTTGGCTACAAAATATAACTACAAATTGCCTACAAGAATATTTTATCAGTACAAGTAATATTACTATGTTGCATTTAAATAAAAAAATGTTGTAAGTAACCTGAAGATACCATTTTGGGGAAAAAAGTCGTTTGAAAATAATTTACTATTTAACTTTTTATTTCGTGTTTGGTGGTTTATTTATCATTATTAATATTGCAAATAAACACACTAACGGAATACTTTCTGACGGAATTAAAATGTTCTTGCATACACAAACGAGTTAAAAAGTGAATATATAGCGGATTTAGATATTAATTAGTATTAATTGCTCATTAAATGTTTTATTACACTCTAGATATAATATGTTTATTCAATTTGAAAAATGTTACGGGTATTCGTAGCCCAGTGGTTACAAGGATCAAATTCAGTTGAAGGCACTCATATTTGAACAGAAAGCTGGTTGTTAAATAAAGACTATGCTCGGTATTTGAAAAACTAAATACAATGGAAAGCCTTTGTATATACAAAATGTATTGGTTATTGGGTATACTAGTATTTGCCTACTATTCTCACGACAAGCTTATACGAGGGTCATTCAATATATTCGTAGACAATCGTTCTCATTTTATTATATTCATATTTAAATAATAATTTCTCATATCATTATAAACATTTATCTATTACTTACGGTAGATACAAATTTATCTTTGATTATGCATCACAGTAACATGTCATGAGCCGTTGTATTACCATAGTAACGCGCTTCCATCCCCGACCGACGTAACGTACCCTTTTAACTAGTTCAACCGGTGATAATTTCCGAACTAATTAATTTACATTTCCATATATTTGCCAGATTATTGCAAGATAATAGCATAATATTTTGTGAAATTATTTTTTTTTGCCCCTTTGAGTTGAGTTGAATTGAAAAGTATTTTATCTATGACTGTCACGTTATCATTTACGTCAAAATGCCGATGAATCTACGCAAGGAAATTCATGCAACGATTAAATCGTGCACTTGTCTTGGAAATACTCAACAAACACACATAAGTTGCTAATGAGAGCAAGCGGAGAACATGCAGTATTAAGTGTCCCAATGTTTTAGTGACAAAATCAAATTTCTGAAGAGCAGCATGGTATTAAAAATGATACATAGATCGAACGAAATTTGCAAACATAGGGACATTTAAATAAACGCCAGTCAAAATGTGCGCGACGTTTCAACTTTGCATACATGTAAAACCACTGTTTCCAGCTTAATTCTTAACTTTGAATACATAAAATGGTTTGGTAGATCTATTTAATAATTTATAATTTTAATAGTTACGTTTAATTCCATATGAATGACATAATTCAGTTTTGGGTTTACCACTTAAGAAATAGCAAAACGTCAATAACGTCGCTGACGTCAGAATATATTTGCGTTGTGTGGTGGTTGCGGTAAGGTGATAGTTTTGTTTTAGCCATATTTTCTTTAAAGATTCGTCGTTTCGTGCACAATTTTCTGCATTTGTGTCAGAAAGGCTGTGGTTTAGTGTGATATAATTAGTTATTCTCTATGTCAATGTGTATTAAAACGACGAGTCCAGTCCACGAATTTATTGAATGACCCTCGTATGTATAAAAGCTATAAATCTAGCTCGAGCAATACCCACCTAGTCCCGTCTGTAGCTGAGATGGGAAATATATTGGGTACCGATAGCTGCAAAAATTGATTTTAAACATTTACATGCTAATACATGACACAATTTATTTCTTTTTTCTTTGTTTGTCATTTTACTTTGACTTTTATGACAGTTTCAAATTGCTTTCGTACTCCTCTCAGACGTGGCAGTGAACATATGAACTAGATTCTTTTAATCCAATGTGTAATAAACTGCAGTTTTTGCATACTAACAATCGTCAAAAATTGCATGACATGTTATGATTCACACTCTTGCCAGAAATAGTTTTGATCTTGTTTTTCTCTTTTTCAAAATTATTTGGTAAGGTTTCTAACAAATTTAGAGATAATTTACACGAATCGAGAAGCCAAAGTAACACGACGCAATCGGAGACAAAGTTTAATTGACTGTTAATCGCCTGGAAATAAGTGGTTTATTTATTCCTTAAGATTGTTGTTGCCCATATAATTTTTCAGTATGGGTGCAAATGTTCTTACATGCATCAAGCATAGTAAGGTCAAACATCAGCTGTTATTTACCTAAATTCTAAATGCTACGATCATTTTACTAGAACATTCAATATAAATGCATCTTGCAATTGCTAAATTAATACATGAACTATGAAAAAACGTAGTATATCAGCTGATATACCATACGCTGGTGTTCGTACGCTTAGTGCCTTCGTGGTTAATTTATACACGTCAAAAATCCAAACCATTGTATATCTGTTTAATTCTTAATTACATAAGACCAACGATTTATTGCTACCACATTTGGCTATATCTTTATTTATTAATTTGATATATTCAGTAGCATGATATGAAGAGGGGATATAACGAGTTGTTAAAAGTATAACATAAAACGAATTTATCAGGAGTTGTAAACTGATATAGTATATGTTATATTGAACGGTTTCTTGACATTTTATAAAGCAAGCATCTGAACGAATTTAATATACTTTGTAACAATTAGCAACGGATGTAAGATTATTTAGTTATATGGCACTAATAACATGAAAAATGCATCTTTCTGAAGAAAATCACGCTCCGTTATATATAGATCATTTCAAAATTAACTACGTTTACTGGATAAACTAGCGACAAGAAGAAACAAGTGATATCGTAGGAACGGTCGGTTATGTGATGGCATTGTGCCGTGTATTTGTATCAAATGTTCATGTATGTGGTTTTTTTATGTGCATGACTGGTTAAGTTGGTTGTTGCCTTCCTCGTCCGAATTTCTCGTATCTTGTTTATACAGATAAAGAGTATACGAACTCGTTATAATGGTCCAAATACAAAACAAATCCAGTCATGTGAATGCGTACCAGATTACTTATTTCAAATAATTAAAATTGTACAAACACATGATCTGCCCACCTTTGATTGCTACTTGCGGCTTTAGACAAGTTCGACTGTATATACTAATACACACATTTTGCAAGGTCGTGGTGCACTTTGCTGTGCAAGTTAATTGACATTGCATAAATATTGCAGTCGCAATTTCATCAAGACTAACTGAAAGATAAACGTATCTGTCTATATATGTCGATTCAATTAGAAGATTTCTCCTCGTATGCCTTAGATTGTTACTGATTATTGTTTTATAGCTTAATAATGCATAGATCTACTTAAACGTCTAATGATAGTATGGCCTAATTATGAAACGTACTATAAATTATGTATCAAATGAATATGTACATGTAAATAGAAAAGGTTGAATATATGTTTAAAGAAAACGATAAATAGGTCAGTCCTTAAATTAGATTAATCGGAATGATTGCTATATTAAACTTAGTTATGCCCTATAATTGATTGAGTGTCAGTTTACAACCGGTTTGTTTAAACGGGCTCTGTCCAGTTTCTCGAAGTTAGGAGTACATTATGTTAAAGTAACAAAGGTGAAATAGTCTGATAATATGTAATTTGTGTATACGGCTAGATATCGTACCCTGTGATACACTCTGCTACCAAATGTAGCAGATATGGTTGAAAACAAGAAAGGGATAGACACACTTCAAAGCGTTTTCAACCAAGTCTTTATTGTGGGTGTTTTATACACTTTTGATTGGGTAATTATACGATAAGAGTGTTTAATAATTGAGCAAACAAGTCAAAATAAATAGAATAAAACATACATGCCGGGAAAAGATGAAGACATATTTACGAGTGCCTTAATCAATAATAGAAAACAATAGCAGTAGTTTCATCAGACCCCACCGAGCGAATTTTGTAATATAAATGTAGCATTCATGATTGAAAATCGCTGTGAAAATCAATATGCTCTATAAGAACATTATTGAGATAGTATAAAGAAAGAACCACTTAACCCAAACTGGCATCTATTCAATATAACAGTCATGCTCATAAAGCCTTATTACAGTACATATATATAACTTTTCGTAATTTTCATAATAAAAAGAACAGAACTGCATAGTTACTTTAACTTCAGCACAATACAAGAACACTGCTAATGCAAAGCAAAACATGAATACGCATAATGTTCAGTTGATATTATACTGTTTTTCACCTTAGCCAGGAATGCTTATTTTGACGGTGCGCTGATGGCACTAGTTAGGTTAACAAACAAACATTTATTAAGGCATAAAAACATTGCCAAGTAAATAGTTTAATCAGATTAATATCAGGAGTCTGATTTTCGATACACAAGCTCATCTAAAAAGACTTCAAGACTTTAAGATATAATGGCGTCATTGATCAATTAGAAAAGCCTATTAGAGCTAATATGTGTACTGTAGCTTCTGTATATTGCAGTGGTAAAAATAGTCAATGTTTTATTTGTGATAGGTTCTTTAACCTGTTCAATGTGAAAAGACGGACGCTGCACTTAATATTTCTCATTGTAAGATCATTTAATTTCGATGGGACGAAGTTTCGTGGTTTTTGGTAAAAATGACCATTTCGATGGGATGTTAATTCGTGGATTTTGCATTTCAGGTAAAAATCTGGCGGTCAAAATTATTGATCGATGGATTTCGTGGTTTAAGGTGAACCACGAAATCCACGAAATATACCCACACACGAAAATTAATGAATTTACAGTATCATCCGTATATAATTCGGGACAATTCATATTTATACTGGGATATTATTTGTTTCTTCACATTGATATTTTTTTGCATACCAGTACACTATTATGATACACTTTATCATTGAGTGAAGTTAAACATATTAATAATATGTCAATTTATTGAAGCCTGACAGCACTTTCTTTGTGTATCTTGCTAGGCATGAAAGGCGGGTCAGTGCAGTGATTAAAACGCATTGTCTAATAAGAAATAATAATTTGTTGAGAATTGCGTTGTGTTCTATTTCCCCCTGATTACTCTCAAAAGAAGAAGACGATTTACACTCAATATCGTTCCAAATGGTCGAACTAATGAGAAATGTTAATTATCAGTTAGCGTGTTCCAATTCCACTTTAATAACTCAGTAAAGAAACATTCGCTAAATGCCGAAGTCTCATTAATACCTACTTAATATCCCGGTGAGATATATAGGTCGCATTCGCCTTGTCTAGCAGGAAATACTTACATCACGAAACACCAATTACGTAATCTCTCTCCTAAATCAAGACACTGTGTCTAACTTGAGATAATCATTGACAAATTGGACTATGTCGTTATAATCAGCACCATCCTCTCTATAATAACACTCATTCCCTCCATGAAAGTCGACAGTCGTGGAAAGTTTGTGGAGACCGCAAACAACGCTTCACACTTAACGTCAATTAGGAAATACGCTCATTTTACCTTTCACGCCATAACTGTTTAGTACAGTCTGGACATGGACAAATGTATATCGCGTTCGTGCACAAATCAATACATGTAGCCTTTTTATCTATACCAAAGATTGTTTTGTGAATTATGTTTATTTTGTATACCTAGTACATGTAGACAGATTATAGATACATCTTAAGACAAATTGCTCAAAACAAAATAATGCTTAACCTGTCGGTTTGGAACCATTTCAAACTTGTGTGTGTCGAACAGCTGTCCGAGTATTTATTAAAATGATTAAACTGATCTTCACGGTATACCAAATTAATGAACTTTTCGAAATTTAACAGCAGGTGTCATTATATTTTAGAGTTTTCTCACATTATCTTAATTAGTATTGTCTAGTAAACTTTTGACAGACGTACATGTATACTAATTTCCTGACCCTTAGCAAACTCTGCATAATGTCGTTTCATCTGTGCGTTGATACTTTTTTATTGGACATTATTTCGACATTTTGACGATTGAAATGTACTGATGGAAAAACCAACAATAACAGTTATGGAAACTGAATTAAAACTGAAATAGTTGCGTCCGCATTAAACGTTTAGTTATACCACATGTCAGCAGTTATGACGCTGACTTAGAACAGTTTTTTGTTAGACAGTCGAGTGTTTGTAAAGACATAATCATAACTCGTTAATGATATTGGCAACAAAACATATTGCATACATTAGTATTACAAGTTCAATTACACACGTTGCTGGCAAGTATAGCTTGGCCAATTTGACACGAACCTGACCTTTTAGTTTGCATAATTTAACAGTCGATATATTGCCTACATTTACAACACCGAGTGTATGTTTTCATAATCGAGGAGTATCACGAAGTGTAATACAAACACAAATTTGAAATACCGATAACGCACGATTTGCTTTCGGAAATTGATATATTCAAAGCAAGAACCATGTTATATATTCTTGCATAAAGGTCAGGGTCAGGTCAACAAAGCCAAGCTATAACAATTGTTATAATTAATTGTGTTTCATTAGGTATTAATTTACAGCAAGTATTAATAGTATGAGAACTGTTGTTGTTTAAATTGATGCGAAATGTTGCAAGCAACAACCGGTATTTAGATAGGATAGTTTCACATTGTCTGTTGGGAGTTCAAAGCAATTAGATAGCATTTATTTTCACTTAATGTGATGTCATTTGCTCAAACGAAATCGCTTGCAAGTTGAATGGATTTGGTTGCATGTTTCAGAGATGTGTAGTTGAAACGTACTTTCCCGACGATTGTAATTATCAAAATACAGCAATTCCATTCACGTATTAATGCCTCTTGTTGTGTCTGGTTCTGGACCATTAACTCTAGATTATGGCAATTGATTGAATATAGTGTGGGCTGTTTTCACATATCGATAAACAATACATAATGTTCCTTGATCGTGGTGACTTAGTGGTAGAAGAACACCACTTTATATGACTTTTTAAAAAAAAACTGGAATAATGATTGCTATTATTTTATAATAATATTATTTTATAATATTCTTTATCTAAAATAAGCATTACGCCTGATCGAACCTGGTGACATGCTGTTCATATTGGTTTAGATTGTAGTTCATCCTTCATTGTAATCTGTGATTTGTTCAGCTGACTGCTGTTTTATTTGTCTCGTTTTTTAAGACGATTTTGTTTTACCCGCCTGTCAGATATTTATCAGAAATGCAAAGTTAAATCTCAGTAAGGCAGATGATGCGACAATGTTACTACATTTTATCGAATTAAATTTATACGAGCATAAGATGCACGTGTACAACATATATAAAACACATGTGTAAGATTTGTGAAAGGGTTGCCTGTGTTTTCTTAAATATACTAATGTAATCTTACGCTCGTACGAACTAAACAACCTGACTGAGACAATATAAATCACATTGACAATGTATCAGCGTCTTCATGCAAACAACGTTTATCATAATTATAGAACATAATATCATATTGTTTATTGGAAATTTCGTGTATGCTTCAATGGGTGGGAACTTTTTGATTAATATATAAATGCTGAAATTGTCAAATAATAACATTGGTTTCCGTTCGCTTTTGTGGTATTTGATTTTTATTAACTTTAATGGTTGTGAGTTTTTTTTTAATTTAGTATTTTTTTATGTTGTGAGTGTGTTGAAAATTAATTATTGGCAATCGAAAAACAGCTATAATTTGTGTTTAGGAAATTTGTCTTATATATTCATGGATTCCAATACATGTATATTGGCGGTTTTCTTCATCGCATGGAAATGAAATGGGAACATCTTAGTTAATACAAAATGGTATATTTGGAGATCGTTTAATAGTGACGACCTGATTAAATTTGATCAACGAAAAAAAATCAGCCGCGGATTGTAATGTCACAAGAACATATTACGTTTTGGAGAAATCACATTTCCTAGGAACAATTGAATGCTCTTAGTGTGTCTTGTCTAGAACTTCTCCCCTATTACGGATGTATACGTCTAGAATTAATCCTCGAATTTACTGAAAACTCCAAATTACAAAACACTGCAGCAAGGATTGAGATATAATAGTATTTTTCTTTCAATGCATTATTGCGCAGCAAATTCTTTGTAATGCGTTACAAAATTATCCCTGTAAATACGCATGTGGGACGGAATGATGAAACGCCACATTGTGTAAAACGCATTTACCTTCTGTCAAGAAAATCGGCTTTTACTCACGTATAGTTTGATGTTATAAAATATTCATGCGTTAAGTCAGAGTTTACTTGAGCGTTTTGTCTATTTCGTGATATTTGCCAAATATATACTGAGCAAAACAGCTAACTGAACACTTTTTAAATTTGAATATTTCATAATCATGTAAGTGTACAAACCTAAACGTGTGTTTATTTATTTCAATACTGTGCACCTAATGCATCATACTCCATGAAAATATATTCCAAAATCACTCATCCGTGACGAAAAAGCTTCTAATCACTTTTTTGCACGTTGTGATCGATTGCTCTCAAGTTACACGAGTTCCGTGTGCATGTTGTGTAGAATGGGTATTTGTTAGTCGGAAAAATAAAACATTTTGTCAAACACATGGCGCAGTTGTCAAAGGTAGGCATATCAACGTACATAAAAAGACCTAAAACCGTATATTGGGAATCACAGGAGCCAAAAAAATAGTAAATTTAAGTGGGATAATTCTTGCATAATTTTACTTCTTTTTAAGTTTATTCACAACATTTGCCCATAAAATTGTATTGTCATGCATTAATGAAACACGTTGACGCATATAAGTCCTTATGACTTTTATACATGTGTTTTATCTCCATTAACTATAAAGGACACTTTTGAAGTGCGTTCATCAGGTGTTGTTTCTGTAATGCAGCTATATGCCCGCGTTGGTAATAAAGTTTGTTCTAAGAGGTTTTTTTTTATAACGGAAACAAAAACAAATATTATTATCATTTAACCACACAAAAGATATTTGACCAAATTACCTCCCTTTGACCATTGAAAATAAATTCATAATTTTGAAAAATTAAAAATCATGTAGTTGTGATCAAATTGCATTAGATCGAGCTGGAATATTTGCTTTATTGATTTGACGATTAGTCTTTAATGTGTATGGAATAAAAACCTAAACTATTTTTTTTTATTTAACGCTTATTCGTGAATTTCAAGTTTATATGTCTGGTTCTGTTATTTCATGGTTCTGTAAACTTCCGTTTTGCACTTTTGCAAATAAAAGTGCTTACATCGCACCTCAAGAACGTAAAAAACAAGTGAACAAATTTTCGTGCAAAAATATTTATAAATAAAAGAGTTATACGGTATAAACCGCTGCACATTTTTAATGTATGTTAATTGTACATTTGTGAATTTCATCTTGATGGGTGATGTCATTAAATACATATTTTGACGATGATGCAAATTAAATATTTTGACGACAATTTACTATCAATCTTCTAATGTATGGATTATACTTCAGGTCAAGTTTCAGAATATTCCTTGTGTTTTGTCACCGTTTCATTAAATCATAATTTTCATTGTTTGAGCTTTGTCATGCTCTGCACTTTTCTGCTGAACGCTATACAATTTGTTATGTTTCATATTACAACGGAATCCCACTAAACACAACGTCACCAATAAGACCAAATGGTGGTCAACACTTCATTTTAACTCAGACATCAATAGCATGCAACTGGTTCCAATAGTAAAACGATATCGGCGTTTGACAATAAAAACATTGTATTGTTTTGTGTGTACGTATATTCTTCGTTAACTTTCCTAGTTGAATGTACCTTTTACAAAAATGAGTGAAATGAAATTGATTTCACAAACTATTTCCTTTTAATTTCAGAATCATTCTACACGTATGTATACGGGATTTCCTATAATATTTGAACAGAGAGATACTTCTGAAAACTTCACTGGATATTTGCTTGATACCTTTGTGGATGCTGATGTTTAAAAGAACTGAAGTAGTAAGTATGTTTGGAATAACATCAAGGGTGTATATATCAAGAAATCAAAAAACACAACGTTACAGAAATCGATGATAATTTTATAATTATATTCAAGACAGACTCAACGACTTATCAACCTTAAGTAAACCATCTGATAAAGCACATAAAAGAAATCATCGTACATCTCGGTGCTTATTTTAATGGATATAACTCTGGACCAATTGAAAGTGTCGAGCAAGTTTCCGTGAATAATCGGGAGTTCCAATATTCAAATACTAGTGGATTATCTAATGAATTCATGTGCCATTACTAAACGATGACCACTGAAAGTTTTATAAATGTTACAGTAAACACTCCGAAGTCAGAAGTCATTGAGCAGTCGGAGACACGGGATATTCTAGTCGCTGTCATTGGATTTCTCTCATTCTTCAGTGTATTAGGAACGTTTGGAAACCTTCTAGTGTTGTATGTGTACGTTCGGAAACGGAACAAATTAGCGTCCACAGTGTTTATCATAACCTTAGCTTTCACTGATTTTATCACGTGTGTGGTGATTATACCATATACGATAATTCTAGAATATGTTAACTACAACGTTCGGATAGACTTTTTGTGTAAACTCTACATGTTTCTGATAACGTCAAATGTTCCATTCTCAGCGTTTATAATGACAGCTATTGCTGTTGATAGGTACCTGTGTATCTGTCACCCGTTTACGCACATACTGAACAAACGTTTGGCGAAATTAGTGATATCCATGCTGGCCTTAGTTGCGTTCACACTTGGCGTAATAACTGCTTTGAATTACGGAGTATACCACATAAGTACCGGACATCCGCTTAATTCTTCTACAAGTACTTTATTAATGAGCGTAGATGGTAATGCTACAACATCGAACTCATTTGTAGGTGATAATAGTTATCTCACAGGCAATTGTAGTGATACAATTAGCGCTTACGATGATAGATCTACGTCGCAGGCAGCTGGTGCAATTGTTTATGCTGGAGTATGCCAACCTAATGGACTTCTATTTAGTTTAAATTTTACCGATCTCTATCAAAAGATTTATTCCAGCTTCTTTGTCATTGTCATCGTAGTGGTAATAGTGCTTTATGTTCTAATATATAGATTTGTATCGGTGCGACGGGCTCGTCGTCGGCGCATGCGCAGTCAAAGCTCAATGTACTCCTCTTATAGGGAAACTGCAGTGTCTTATGTAAACACCCGAGCTTCTTTGAACAACGGGTGTGTTAAAACAGAGGTAGATCTAGACAGTATTATGGGAGAGAATGCGGAACGTCCTAAAACTGTTGAAAAGAATGAAAAGACCGAGTGTTTAAGACGGATGACAATCCGAGAGAAGGGTTTAGTTGCCAACATACGTACTGCATCTATGCTGTTTGTTGTGACAGCCGTGTTCATCATTGTGTTTCTACCAGCCTGGCTCATGGCACATCAAGTTTTACCATACAATATGCTCATATTTTACATGTATTTTTTCTATAATGTTGCTAACCCGATAATCTACGCTTTCATGAACAAGGCATTCAGACGTGACCTCAAGGATGTGATTGAATGTCGAATAGTATAATTATGTTTTCATGCGTTGATGGTGAACACAACTGCTGTGCATTTTGTCGATCAGAAATGTCGGAAATTAATATATTTCAGTTGAGTTTCGTCATTCTGAACATTTAAACGAATTGTATAAATGGTATATTTTGAGGAGGCACTGTCAAACATATTACCAATTTTATTCAATAAGTTTATTCAACGTGGAATGTCTCAAAGGAAATGTTCGTTTTTATTAAATGATATCTTTATCGACAGAGACACCAAACATTTCAAGTACTATAATAAACAAGTTAATTTGGCAAACGTCTCTTATAATTATTTTAAATGACATAACGCCGACGGTTTATAACTTTAGTGTATTTTGTTACATCCCCGTGACGTCAAACATGTGATATACATAATCAAGACTTGGTGAAAATCTTTACAAGCTTTGTAACTATCTATAACAATGTAACTATGTGATACGTATATATTGTCGAAATAAAAATATGTAAATAAGTATATTAGTTCAATCTTATTCGACACTTATATTACGACTGAAAATCAATAGGCTTGCATACAAACATTATAAAATATTCATATATTGCAAAATCCCTCGCTATACAACACAAACTGGACTCTAAACGACCTATGTATGTCTAAAAACTGTTCCCTACACATATCACAGACTGGACATACCACATGACTTGTTGACGTAAAAAATATGTCAACAAACAAATAAATACAGCGGTTTATTTCATGCTTACTGGTGGTTTACGGCAGAATAACGGTGGATTATTCCCCGATAATTTCATTGTTCATAATTTCACAGTTCATAATTTCACGGCAAACGGACTATTTTTTAAAATCTAATTTCCTCGCCGTCAAAAATAAAATAATAAGCATTTTCACTTGCTCTCTTAATCTTTAACAAATAACACAGTATTATATATACATATTATGCAAAACAAATGGACGAAATTGAAGCCATTGCAGAAGAACTATTTGATTGCAACTCGACGCGTGCATGGCGGGAAAACGACGTCACGCAAAACATGCGAGGTATATAGTGGAGTATTTCCATCATTTAAGCAATTTGAAGCATGAAATAAATAGAATATTAGTATTTTACCATGTATGATCGTTTGATAATTCACCTCGTGAGCAGCTGACTTATATTTTCACTCGTGGCTACGCCACTCGTGAAAATATTACATCAGCTGCTCACTCGGTGAATTATCAGCTGATCATACACGGAAAAATACAAATATCCTCTATATCTTATTCTTTGACATGTTTGACATTGAAACCAAGAAAGAATATTACGTGTCACGGAACGCTTCGGTAAGCAATCAGGTGGGTTTATTGCTATTTTTGCCTGAGATGAATTCCTGTACTGAGCGCTTTGTTTAATTCGATTACAAAATCACATAATGTTGCACATTGGGAGAAATTTAGCAGTATAATATAGAAACAGGAAGATACTAAACCACAGTGGAAGCACACATTCACGAGACAATCCCATCGTAAAAGATTCCAGACATGTTAAGTTCCGTTTGGTGTTAAAGCATAGCATTATAGTACATGTTGTTTGGGTATATAGTTGTATCCACTGTTTCAAGTGTGATGCCTAAACTAGAACACATGGAATGTGTCACTCTAACCTATAATCTTGTTAACATTCGAAAAACACAATACTTAAAACTAAGCACTTAGAAATCCATGAAGTAATTTAAGTAATGAATTTAAGAATTTGTATTGCTTTTAATGGTATAGCAGAAAATATTTTTATTAAGGCATTGTAATAAGGTGAATAATACACTGACAAGTAAATGGTTTGATCAAGTTAACATCACGAAACTGGTAAACAATATGCAGCGGATGCAAATGGATAAAATAACATCAATATTCATGTCGCCGCGCATTTCTGCAAAATACCGAAGCAATCTTGTTGGGTATTTAAGGCGGATAAATACAGTGATCGAAACGAGTTGTCTAATGACATGTTACACTTCTAATGCCGCCTAATAACTGACTAGAAACATTTTCTAAATGTCATTGTCTCCTTAATACCTACTTGATATCTCGGGTTAGATCTATAGGTCGCCTTTGCTTGTCTAGCAGGAAGTACTTGCATCACGAAGCACAAATTATGAAATCTCTCTCCTATATCTAGTCACTGTGTTTAACCAGAGAGTATTATTGACAAATTGGACTATGTCATTATAATCAGCATTACCCTTTCTGTAATAACATTCATTTACTTCATGAAAGGCGACAGTCATGGTGAATGTGTGGAGACTTCTAACCGCGCTTCACACTTAACGTCAATTAGGAAATCAGCTCTTTCTACCTTTCACACAATAACTGTTCAGTACTGTCTGGACATGGGTAAATATATATCGCAAACGTGCACAAATGAATACATGTGACCATTTTAGCAATATGAAATAAGTTTTTGTAAATTCTATTTATTTTGGATACTTAGTACATATATAAAGATAAAAAATACATTTTAAGACGAATTGCTCAAAGCGAAACATTGCTTTCGTTATGGTTGGTCACCATCTCAACTAGTGTGTGTCGAACAGCTGTTCGAGTATTTATCTTTACACCAATGTAGTTCAGAAAAATGGTTAAACTGGTATACTGTATACCAATTCATTACATGAACTTTTTGAAATTAAGCAGCGGGTAACATTTTATTATAGTTGTTTCTCACATGTCCTTAATTGGTATTGTCAGGTTAACATTTGACAAACGTACATATTGCCTTCTTGACCCTTAGCAAACTTTGCTTATAGTCGTTTCAACTTTGCGTTAAGAGGTTTTTGTTCGACGTTTTGACAATTATAATGTTTTGACGGATAGAAACAATAATAACATTTATGGAACCTGAATTAAAACTGAAATAGTTTTGTCCGCATTATACGTTTAGTTAAACAACAGGTCTGCAGTAATGGCATTGCCTTTGAACAGGTATTTATTAGATATTTGAGTGTTTTAAAGACATAAATATAACGCGCTGATGATATTGGCAACACGACATGTTACATTCATTACAAGTACAATTACACACGATGTTTGCAAGTAACAATTGATATAATTGTTTGTATTTCATGAAGTATTAATTTACAACAATTACGTCTAGTATGAGAACGGATATCATTTAAATTGATGAGAAATGTTGCAAGCAACATCCGGTATTTAGATATGATAGTTTTACATTGTCTGTTGAGAGTTAAAAGCAATTAGACAGAATATATTTTCACTTAATGTGTTTTCATTTGATCAAACGAAATCGCTTGCAATGTGAATGGATTTGGTTGCATGTTCCAGAGATTTGTTATTAAAACGTGTTTTTTCCCGACAATATATAAACATCATGACCAAAATTACAGCAATGTCTGGTTCTGGTCCATTAACTATAGATTATAAATTGATTGAATTTAATGCGGTATGTTGCTCACTATAAGCCGTTCCCTGATCGTGGTGCCTTATGTGTAGTTCAACCCCATTCTATGGAATTTACGTTAATTTTGGCTCTTGGAAAGCTGGCATAATGATTGTAATTCTTTATAATACTGTTTAATTGAATGTGCAATCCTGGGAACTTACAAGTACAGTACTGGTGCATCGTGTTTGTTTAGCTGTTCATATTCAGTTTTCCAGGTTTAGATTGTAGTTCATCCTTGTGACTTGTATTTGTAATCTGTGATTTTTTCACCTGACTGCTGTTTATTTGTCTGGAGGGTTTTACGTTTTTAAGACGATTTTGTTTTAGACGTGTGTCTGATCTTGATTAGAAATGATATTTAGGTCTCATTGATGCAGTTGATGCGATCATGTTACTACATTTTATCGAATTGAATAAATACGAGTATAATACACACATATAGAAAATATATAAAAGAATACGAATAAGATTTGTGAAAGGGTTGTTTGTATTTTCTTAAAGATACTACATGAATGTGATCTTACGCTCGTACGTACAAAAAGAGCTGACAGTAACAATATAAACTACATTGTCAGTGTCTCAGCGTCTTCATGCAAACATTGCTGATCATATTTATAGAGCATCAAAAAAACATATATTGTTTATTGAAAATTTCGTGTGTGCTCCAATGGGTGGGGACTTTTTGATTAATTTATAAATCCTGAAATTGCCAAAGTATTAGATTGATTTCCGATCACTTTTGTGGTATTTGATTTTAATCATTGTGTGTTTTGAAATTTAGTATGTTTTTGTGTTGGCGGGTGGGTTGAAAATTAATAATTGGGAATCGAAAAACAGCTATAATTTGTGGAAAGCAATTTGTCTTCTATACATTCATGAAGTCCCATACATGTACGTGTATATTGGCGTGTTTCTTCATCGCACTAATTGTATCTCTTGTGTATTATGTGCATTATATATTACCGTAGCCGGTATGCTGTTACGTTCATGTTTGTTTTTGAAACTAATAATTATTCTGTATTAAACTAGCAGTTTCGGGCTGTTACAAATCTGTGTCACCGAATTATTACATCTAGGAATATCAGATTTGATTCCGTGTTTGACAAATAACTTTACTTTCCTGTTACGTCGAATCTATTCACGTTGCGGCTTTAACAACACCTCCCTGGTGAACCCTAATTGTCGAAACATGCGATTTCAATCTGACTTTATGTTTCTATCTGATTCTATCGCCTGCATCTTCTCATCTATTTATTGCGCTTGTCATTTTGAATTGCATAACGAAACTCCATTTGTCATACAGTGCAATGTCGTTGTTTTTATGAATAGATAATAAATACGCGGTCAAAACAAAATATGCTCCGGTTGATTAAACGTCAACAAATGATAACACGTACTAGCCATTAACAGTTTGAAAACGATTGATAATGCAAATTGACAATTACACAATTACATGTAAAGGCACCGAAAAAACAAGTTTTACTCTAAAATGTATTTGATCACAAACATATTGCCAAAACTAAGCTATATACTAAATATAATAGAAAAGCGTATAACTAACACAATCTATAAAAGAAAACTTGGATATAACGGTGACATAACGATGAGCATTGGGAAAAAAGTAATATACTTAAGATGCAAGACAAAAAACAAGACGGTATTAAGAAAGCATCAAATTAAAACAATGAAAGCCCACATTCACCAGACAATCCCGTTGTAAAATATACCAGACAGGTATCAGCAGCTTAGCACATATTTTGTTGGTGTTGTAAAAAGCTCATTGTAATTTCTTTTCCCGAAGGTGTTTGATTGTGTCTGTCTTAACCTATTCGGGCTGGTTTCTTATTACAAGCAGAACACAATGTTTATTATAACTTCAATCATACATGATACTACAAATGACTGTACAGAAAATACATGCATTATACAAACTGATAAATAAAGATAAAAAAATATAAAGAAAACAAGTTTAGACAAATACAAGTTACTATTTACTGTCTTTGTGAAAGCATGTTCCTGTTTGAAAAGTTTTGCAAATGTTAACGCTTACTAATTACTAAGGTCATAATACTATTCGATGAATTTTACATGAAAGATATTCTTTTCAATGATACAATTTACTGTGTGCAAAACATGGATCACTCATATAGGTAAAACACGTGTGTTTTGTTTAAAATGCCCATTGTACGTTATGTAATAAACCAAAACATGAAAACATGAGAGTATAAAATACCATATAAATCCGATTTCCATTGTTGTATGAGTTATACTCGTTACCGGATATATTTCAATGTGATATAAGAGTTATAAGCCGGAGACAGATAGTGACAAATTGGACGGCGCATGTTATTACAATCGTGGACGGCGCATGTTATTACAATCGATGGAGTCCTGTGTGAAATAACGCACATGCTCATAATAACAATAAACTGTAATATGCATTGGTGAGGGATGACTAAAAAGATTTTGATAAGCTATAATCTTATATAATTATCCATTTGAAGCACTTTGATAGAATTTTAGTAACATAATTAATTTGTCATGCTTCGGATAAACTTTCTGGCTAAAATAACGTTAATACGCCAGTATGATATATTGCTGAAAATTATGATAAGTACAAACTTATATATGCACTTTTAGATACAGTCATCATTCCCGGATATTTTATTATTGCATGTTGCATATTTAAAATGTGTGTTATTTCAACCAGCGATACCATTAGATATTAGTTCAATCTTACTCGACACTTATATTTTTACGACTGGTCATCAATAGGCTTGCATACAAAAAAATATAACATAATGAAATATTCATATATTGCAAAATCCCTCGCTATGCAACATAAACTGGACTCTTAACGACCTATGTATGTCAAAAACTGTCAGCTATTTCCTACACATATCACAGGGTGAACATACCACATGACTTTTTTGACGTAAAAAATATGTCAACAAACAAATAGATACAGCGGTATCTCATTCTTTGACATGTTTGGCATTGAAACCAAGAAATATCATTACGTGTCACGGAACGCTTCGGTAGGTACTAAGGTGAGTTTATTGCTATTTTTGCCTGAGATGAATTCCTGTACTTAGCGCTTTATTGAATGCGATTACAAAATCACATAATTGTTGCACATTGGCAGAAATTTAGCAGTATAATATAGAAACAAGAAGATACTAAACCAAGACGGTATGAAAACAGTGGAAGCACACATTCACGAGACAATCCCTTGGAAAAAGATCCCAGACATGTTTAGTTCCGCTTGATGTTAAATCATAGCAACTTAGTACATGTTTTTTGTGTTTATAGTTGTATCCAATGTTTCAAGTGTGATGCCTAAACTAGAACACATGGAATGTGTCACTCTAACCTATAATCTTGTTAACATTGCAAATACACAATACTTAAAACTTAGCACTTTTATATCTATGAAGTAATTTAAGTAATGGAATTAAGGATTTGTATTGCTTTTAATAGTATAGCAGAAAATACATTTATTAGGGCATTGCATTAAGGTGAATAAAACATTAAGAAGTAAAAGGTTTGATCAAGTTAACATTACGAAACTGGTTTCCGATATGCAGCGGATGCAAATGGATAAATAACATCAATATTTAGTTCGCCGCGTATTTCTGCAAAATACCGAAGCAATCTTGTTGGGTATTTAAGGCGGATAAATACAGTGATCGAAACGGGTTGTCTAATGACATTTTACAGTGTCAATTACCGTGTTCTAAGGCCACCTAATAACTGACTAGAACTATTTTCTAAATGCCATTGTCTCCTTAATACCTACTTAATATCTCGGGTTAGATCTATAGGTCGCCTTTGCTTGTCTAGCAGGAAATATTTGCATCTCGAAACATAAATTATGAAATCTCTCTCCTAAATCAAGTCATTGTCTTTAACAAGAGAGTATCATTGACAAATTGGACTAAGTCGTTATAACCAGCACTACCCTTTCTGTAATGAGTTCTAATAACATACATTTATTCCACGAAAGGCGACAGTCATGGTGAGTGTTTGGAGACTTCTAATAGCGTTTAGACATTGTTGTTCGACGTTTTGACGATTGAAATGTCTTGACGGATAGAAACAACATTACCATTTATGGAACCTGACTTGAAACTGAAAGAGTTGTGTCCGCATTATACGTTTAGTTATACAACAGATCTGCAGTTATGGCGTTGCCTTTGAACAGGTATTTGTTAGATATTTGAGTGTTTTTAAAGACATAAATATAACGCGCTAATGATATTGGCAACAGACATGTTAAATTCATCACAAGTACAATTACGCGCATTGCTGGCAAGTAACAATTGTTATAATTAATTGTGTTTCATTAGGTATTAATTTACAGCAAGTATGTCTAGAATGAGAACTGTTGTTGTTTAAATTGATGAACAATGTTGCAAGCAACAACCGGTATTTAGTTATGTAAGTTTCACATTGTCTGTTGGGATTTCAAGGCAATTAGACAGCATTTATTTTCACTTAATGTGTTGTCATTTGCTCAAACGAAATCGCTTGCAAGTTGAATGGATTTGGTTGCATGTTCCAGAGATTTGTAGTTGAAACATACTTTCGCGACGATTGTAAAGATAATGATCAAAATACAACAATTCCATTCACGTATGAATGCATCTTGTTGTGTCTGGTTCTGGACCATTAACTCTGGATTATGGCAATTGATTGAATAAGGTGTGGGCTGTTTTCACATATCGATAAACAAGAAATAATGTTCCCTGACCGTGGTGCCTTAGTGTTAGAACAACACCACTTTACATGACTTTTTGAAAACTGGAATAATGATTGCTATGCTTTTATAATAATATTATTTTATAATATTCTTACTTAAAATAAGCATTACGCCTAGGGGATCACGGTGACATGCTGGTCATACTCAGTTTTCCTGGTTTAGCTTGTGACTTGTTTTTGTATTTTGTGATTTGTTCAGTTCACTGCTGTTTTATTTGTCTATCTTTAAGACGATTTTGTTCAACCCGTCTGTCAGATCTAGAAATGAAAAGTAAAGTCTCAATGGTGCAGATGATGCGACGTTGTTACTATCTTTTATCGAATTAAATACATTCGAGTATAAGATGCACGTATACAACATATATACAACACATGTGTAAGATTTGTGAAAGGGTTGCCTGTGTTTTCTTAAATATACTTATGTAATATTACGCTCGTACGAACTTAACAAGCTGACTGTGACAATATCGATCACATTGACTTTGTCTCAGTGTCTTCATGCAAACACTGTTTTTCATAATTTTAGAACATAATTATACTGAGCGTCAAAAGTTTCACAAACGACTTAAAAATTCAAAAATGTTAAATTGTTAACTCGATAGAACTTCTTACTAACACTCTCCATTGGTATACACATAGTATTTATGTTGAACCCATTTCCGTTGGCTTCCATCACGTTTGAGAGATCACACCATCACAAATGGTAAAACGTCTATTCACGCGAGAAAAATTAGGGCTTTTCATTTTCGACTTAACTTTTTCTTCTAATGTACTTGCAGCCTGTCAGTGATACGAAATACGCAAATAGTTAGTCAAATTAGTTGACAATGTACGCTGAATTTGATGGCATAAATTGAAAATTGTGAACATAATCGTGTATATGATAGTTGAGAGGCTGGTGTTGCAGTAAAACAACTTTGTGTCGGATAAAATTGACATCTCGTTATCATAAAAAGACTGTTGTATCGTATCAAACAGACAAATTTTGTGTATGACGAACCACGTGACAACAGGTCAAGGGTCAATGCCGCTGATCTAGATAGGTAATGTTGTTATATAATTCTAGCACCAAACTAAACGGCATTGTTTTAGCTTAATCGTAGTCCAACCGACATTCAAATATATGGGACATGTTCTTGTACTTTGCGTTGATATGACCAGCGGTCTGTTTTTTTTTAAATCAGACATTTCGTACAGTGTCTATTACGACGTCCACAATTGTCTGTGGTGAAAAAGAGATTATTGTAGTACAATTATCGATAAAATTACCGCCCTTCTACTGTAAAAATGTTCTGCACACGATTATGTTGATAATTATCAAGTTTTGACATCAAATTAATTGTACATTGCTAACTGATTTGACTAACTAATTGTGTATTTCGTATCACAGACATATTGCAATTAAATTGGAAGTGAAAATTTAGTCGAAAATGAAGAGCCTTAATTTTGCGTGCTTGAATAGACGTTTTGCCATTTGTGCTGGTGTGATCATTTAAGCGTGATGGACACCAACGGAAATGGGTTCAACATGAACACTATGGGTACACAAATCGACAGTGTTAGTAAAAAGTTCTTTCGAATGATCGCTTTAAAAAATATTGAATTTTTAATTCGTTTGCGAAACTTTTGACGCTCAGTATATATTGTTTATTGGAAATTATTTTTGATTACTATATAGATGCTGAAATTGTTTAAGTATAATATTGGTTTCCGTTCAACGTCTCTCCCATGTTAGGGATGTATACGTCTAGAAATAATCCTCGAATTTACTGAAAACTCCAAATTACAAAACACTGCAGCCAGGGTTGAGATATAATATTATTTTCATTTCAATGCATTATTTTACAGCAAATTCCTTGCAATGCGTTACAAAATTATCCCTGTAAATACGCATGTGGGACGGAATGATATAACGCCACAGTGTGTAAAACACATTTACCTCTAAGCGTGTCAAGAAAATCAGCTTTTACTTGTCACGTATAGTTTGATGTTTTGAAATATTCATCCGTTAAGTCAGAGTTTACTAAAGCGTTTTGTGTATTTCGTGATATTTGCCAAATATATAAATAGCAAAACAGCAAACCGAACACTTTTTAAATTTGAATATTTCAGTATCCTGTAAGTGTTCAAACCTAAACGTTTGCATATTTATTTAAATATACACTGAGCGGCAATGAAAACGCAGCACTTACATAGTTTAGCATAACACATTTAATAAGTGTGTAAGCATCGCGACATTTTGTCATATAATAGATATGTGCAAGTGCCACATGAATATCACTTCGAATCAGATAAGGTTGTTTAGCAAAATAGTTTCGTATCAGTTGTTTTGGGGTCAGTATAAAACAGAAAGTCACAATTTTTAATCTTTTAAAACCACCGTCTGACCGATGCATCGTGTACACCTACGACGTATTAATCGTATGAAACGTTCATGTCATGCTAGTGGGATGCTATGCCGTTGTTGCAGAAGGGCTGTGTGAAGTTCAGTTACTGTTAAGGGGTCTGTGCACTACTTCGCGCACAACCAATAAAATGGTAAAGCTTGCTCTATAAGAGCATTGGTGTATTTCTTATGGTCAAAGGGAGATAATCGTGGAGTAATAAATTGAGTAATAATTAACTTGCTAGTTTCATTATAACACTGCTTGAAATTTATCGGCTCGAAACGCATTCGAAACTGCTCGTTTTGAGATTAATATAATTCTATTATATTTGTCCCAAGGATGGTGAAAGTATCACCATTTGTAACAGGAAATAAATTGCATGGACGCTATACGTATTCTTTTAAGACTGATTATTGCACTGATATGAGAAAAAATGCGCTTTTCTATTGCGTGCTTAATTTTCAAAAAACACAATTTACGTCTAAATATTAATGAACATCATAACCTGAGCATGTAGACTAGTTCAATAATATCCAGTAATACAATTTAGTGCAAAAGTTTGGTGATTAATCTTAAAAGAAAGGATAATTATCCAAGAGTTATCGCACTTGACTTAAACATTTTTCTTACATCCTATGATTTCTAATGCATTTTATTTTTCTTAACAGGTGTATATGTACTCAAACTTTTGTTCAATGAATGAAATAATGACTTCGGGACTTTAAATCAACGAAACTTTGATTTTTAGTACGCATACCCCTCACTTGAGCATAACAACCGATTTTTCGAAGTCTTCCTTTGACATATGCACCATGTTTTCTTATAGTTATTTTGTTTTTCCGACTCATCCATCCATATTCTTCAATATGCTTGCACAATATGTGAGCAATTCACTAGCCACCCATCAGCACGCGTAAAATGCAGTTTAAGGCTATTCCGCTTTGGACACGTTATTATTAAAGTATTTTCATAGAAAATCTAGAATTCTGTAGATAATATAAGTCGAAGTTAGCTTACAAAATTTCAAGTTTATAAGTTAACGGATTACGAAAATATTCAAGTTTGAAAAGTGTTGCGTTTTCATTGCCGCTCAGTGTAGATTATGCACATAATACAGCATACCCCATGGAAATACATGCCAAAATCACTCATCCCTAAGCTTTCGGTTAGCTGTTTTGCTTAGTATATATCTTAAGTCTGTTTATTCAGTTTGCTGTCGTATGCACTATTGCTATAGTTCCATATGTGTCGATTTGTGTTTTTGTCACCGTTTCATTAAAACATAATGTTCATTGTTTGAGCTTTGTCATGCTCTGCACTTTTCTGCTGAACGCTTTACAATTTGTTATGAGTCATATATTCTAACGGAACCCCACTAAACACAACGTCACCAATAAGATAACGTGGCGGTCAACACTTCATTTTAACTTAAACATCAATAGCATGCAATAAGCGTAAGATGGTTAATTCGAACTGGTTTCAATGGTAAAACGATATCGGCGTTTGACAATAAAAAATTGTATTGTTTTGCGTGTACGTATATTCTTCGTTAACTTTCCTAGTTGAATGTACCTTTTAAAAAAATGAGTGAAATTAAAATGATTTCACAAACTATTTCCTTTTAATTTCAGAATCATTCTACACGTATGTATACGGGATTTCCTATTATATTGGAACAGAGAGATACTTCTGAAAACTTCACTGGATAATTGCTTTAAACCTTTGTCGATGCTGACGTTTAAAAGAACTGAAGTAGAAATATGTTTGGAATAACATCAAATGTGTATATTTCAAGTACTCAAAAAACACAACGTTACAGAAATCGATGATAATTTTATAATTATATTAAAGACAGACTCAACGGCTCAACAACCTTACGTAAACCATCTGACAAAGCCCAGAAAAAGAAATCATCGTACATCTCGGTGCTTATTATAATGGATATAACTCTGGACCAATTGAAAGTGTCGAGCAAGTTTCCGTGAATAATCGGGAGTTCCAATATTCAAATACTAGTGGATTATCTGATGAATTCATATGCCATTACTAAAAGATGACCACTGAAAGTTTTATAAATGTTACAGTAAACACTCCGAAGTCTGAAGTCATTGAGCAGTCGGAGACACGGGATATTCTAGTCGCTGTCATTGGATTTCTCTCATTCTTCAGTGTATTAGGAACGTTTGGAAACCTTCTAGTGTTGTATGTGTACGTTCGGAAACGGAACAAATTAGCGTCCACAGTGTTCATCATAACCTTAGCTTTCACTGATTTCATCACGTGTGTGGTGATTATACCATATACGATTATTCTAGAATATGTTAACTACAACGTTCGGATAGACTTTTTGTGTAAACTCTACATGTTTCTGATAACGTCAAATGTTCCATTCTCAGCGTTTATAATGACAGCTATTGCTGTTGATAGGTACCTGTGTATCTGTCACCCTTTTACGCACATACTGAACAAACGTTTGGCGAAATTAGTGATATCCATGCTGGCCTTAGTTGCGTTCACACTTGGCGTAATAACTGCTTTGAATTACGGAGTATACCACATAAGTACCGGGCAGCCGCTTAATTCTTCTACAAGTACTTTAATAATGAGCGTAGATGGTAATGCTACAACATCGAACTCATTTGTAGGTGATAATAGTTATCTCACAGGCAATTCTAGTGATGCAATTAGCGCTTACGATGATAGATCTACGTCGCAGGCCGCTGGTGCAATTGTTTATGCTGGAGTATGCCAACCTAATGGACTTCTATTTAGTTTAAATTTTACCGATCTCTATCAAAAGATTTATTCCAGCTTCTTTGTCATTGTCATCGTAGTGGTAATAGTGCTTTATGTTCTAATATATAGATTTGTATCGGTGCGACGGGCTTGTCGTCGGCGCATGCGCAGTCAAAGCTCAATGTACTCCTCTTATAGGGAAACTGCAGTGTCTTATGTAAACACCCGAGCTTCTTTGAACAACGGATGTGTTAAAACAGAGGTAGATCTAGACAGTATTATGGGAGAGAATGCGGAACGTCCTAAAACTATTGAAAAGAATGAAAAGACAGAGTGTTTAAGACGGATGACAATCCGAGAGAAGGGTTTAGTTGCCAACATACGTACTGCATCTATGCTGTTTGTTGTGACAGCCGTGTTTATCATTGTGTTTCTACCAGCCTGGCTCATGGCACATCAAGTTTTACCATACAATATGCTCATATTTTACATGTATTTTTTCTATAATGTTGCTAACCCGATAATCTACGCTTTCATGAACAAGGCATTCAGACGTGACCTCAAGGATGTGATTGAATGTCGAATAGTATAATTATGTTTTCATGCGTTGATGGTGAACACAACTGCTGTGCATTTTGTCGATCAGAAATGTCGGAAATTAATATATTTCAGTTGAGTTTTGTCATTCTGAACATTTAAACGAATTGTATAAATGGTATATTTTGAGGAGGCACTGTCAAACATATTACCAATTTTATTCAATAAGTTTATTCAGCGTTGAATGTCTCAAAGTTAATGTTCGTTTTTATTAAATGATATCTTTATCGACAGAGACACCAAACATTTCAAGTACTATAATAAACAAGTTAATTTGGCAAACGTCTCTTATAATTATTTTAAACGACATAACGCCGACGGTTTATAACTTTAGTGTATTTTATTACATCCCCGTGACGTCAAACATGTGATATACATAATCAAGACTGGCTGATAATCTTTACAAGCTTTGTAACAATCTATAACAATGTATGTGATACTTATATATTGTCGAAATAAAAATATGTAAATATGTCTATTAGTTCAATCTTACTCGACACTTACATTTACGACTGATAATCAATAGGCTTGCATACAAACATTATAAAATATCCATGCATTGCAAATTCCCTCGCTATGCAACACAAACTAGACTCTTAACGACCTATGTATGTCTAAAAACTGTCAGCTATTCCCTACATATATCACAGGTGGACATACCACATAACTTTGTGACGTAAAAAATATGTCAACAAACAAATAAATACAGCGGTATCTTAATCTTTGACATGTTTGACATTGGAACCAAGAAAGAATGTCACGGAACGCTTCGGTAGGCACTAAGGTGGGTTTATTGCTAATTTTGCCTTGGATGAATTCCTGTACTTAGCGCTTTTTTAATTCGGTTACAAAATCACATAATGTTGCACATTGGGAGAAATTTAGCAGTATAATATAGAAACAGGAAGATACTAAACCACAGTGGAAGCACACATTCACGAGACAATCCCATCGTAAAAGATCCCAGACATGGTAAGTTCCGTTTGGTGTTAAAGCATAGCATTATAGTACATGTTGTTTGGGTATATAGTTGTATCTACTGTTTCAAGTGTGATGCCTAAACTAGAACACATGGAATGTGTCACTCTAACCTATAACCTTGTTACATGTAACATTCGAAATACACAATACTTAAAACTTAGCACTTAGTAATCTATGAAGTAATTTAAGTAATGAATTTAAGGATTTGTATTGCTTTTAATGGTATAGCAGAAAATATTTTTATTAAGGCATTGTAATAACTAAAGGTGAATAATACACTGACAAGTAAATGGTTTGATCAAGTTAACATCACGAAACTGGCAACCAATATGCAGCGGATGCAAATGGATAAAATAACATCAATATTTATGTCGCCGCGCATTTCTGCAAAATACCGAAGCCATCTTGTTGGGTATTTAAGGCGGATAAATACAGTGATCGAAACAGGTTGTCTAATGACATTTTCCATTGTCAATTACCGTGTTCTAATGCCGCCTAATAACTGACTAGAAACATTTTCTAAATGCCATTGTCTCCTTAATACCTACTTAATATCTCGGGTTAGATCTATAGGTCGCCTTTGCTTGTCTAGCAGGAAGTACTTGCATCACGAAGCACAAATTATGAAATCTCTCTCCTAAATCAAGTCACTGTGTTTAACCAGAGAGTATCATTGACAAATTGGACTATGTCATTATAATCAGGAGTAACCTTTCTGTCATAACATTCATTTACTTCATGAAAGGCGACAGTCATGGTGTGTGGAGACTTCTAACCGCGCTTCATACTTAACGTCAATTAGGAAATCAGCTCTTTCTACCTTTCACACAATAACTGTCCAGTACAGTCTGGACATGGGCAAACGTGTATCGCATACGTGCACACATGAATACATGTAACCTTTTTAGCTAAATGAAATAAGTTTTTGTTAATTCTGTTTATTTTGGATACTTAGTACATATATAAAGATAAAAAAATACATTTTAAGACGAATTGCTCACAGCGAAACATTGCTTTTCGTTATGGATGGTCACCATCTCTACTAGTGTGTGTCGAACAGCTGTTCGAGTATTTAAATGGTTAAATGGTTAAACTGATTGATATACTGTATACCAATCCATTATATGAGCTTATCGAATTTAAGCAACAGGTTACATTTTATTATAGTTGTTTCTCACATTTCCTTAATTGGTATTGTCAGGTTAACGTTTCACAAACGAACATGTATATTGCTTTTATGCAGTTATGGCTTTGCCTTTGAACAGGTTTTTGTTAGATATTTGAGTGTTTTTAAAGACATAAATATTACGCGCTAATGATATTGGCAACACGACATGTTACATTCATTACAAGTACAATTACGCACGCTGTTGGCAAGTAACAATTGATATAATTGTTTGTATTTCATACAATTATGTCTAGTATGAGAACGGTTATTGTTTAAATTGATCAGAAATGTTGCAAGCAACATCCGGTATTTAGATATGATATGATAGTTTTACATTGTCTGTTGAGAGTTCAAAGCAATTAAATAGCATTTACTTTCACTTAATGTGTTGTCATTTGCTCAAACAAAATCGCTTGTAATGTGAATGGATTTGGTTGAATGTTCCAGATATTTGTAATTGAAACGTATTTTCCCGAAGACTGCAACTATAATAATCAAAATGCAGCAATTTAATTCTCGTATTAATGCATCTTGTCGTGTCTGGTTCTGGTCCATAAAGTCTAGATTATATTTTAGTTATGCAAATTGATTGAATATAGTGTGGGCTATTTTAACATATCGATTGTTTTCTACATAATGTTCCCTGATCGTGGTGCTTTAGTGGTAGATCAAGACTGATGACTCTTTGAAAAGTGGAATACTGATTGCTATTATTTTATAATATTCTTTATTTAAAATCAGCATTACGCCTAGGGGATCCCGGTGACTTGCTGGTCATACTCAGTTTTCCTGGTTTAGATTGTAGTTCATCCTTGTGACTTGTATTTGTAATATGTGATTTTTTCAGCCGACGGCTGTTTTATTTGTCTGGATTTGTTTTCGTTTTTAAGAAGCTTTTGTTTTTACACGCCTGTCATATCTTGATCTGAAATGAAATTTTAAGTCTCGGTAATGCAAATGATACGACGTCGTTGCTACTTTGCGTCGAATTGAATAAATACGAGTATAGTACGAACATATACAAAATATATAGAACACACGTGTAAGATTTGTTAAAGCGCTGTCTGTGTTTTATTTCTTTATTTTTACAGATACTAATATGATCTTACGCACACAGCAAGCTGAATGAGACAAATCTTAAATTGTCTATGCCTCAGCGTATTCATGCAAACACCGTTCATTATAATTATAGATCATACAAATGTATATGGTATATTGGTGATTTTTTTTATTTGGCTTCTGTATGAATTGGAACTGTTTTATTAGAATATGTACATGCGGAAGTTGTCAAATTATAAGATTGCTTACCGTTCTCTTTTGAAATATTCATTTTCATTAACTTTCGTATGTTTTGTGTTCTTGTTTGTAATGAAAATTAAGTTTTGGAAATCAAAAACAAATTTGTCCAATATAAAGACGTATTTATTCAAAATAATAAACGTTATCTCTTGAGTATTGCATGCATTGTATATAACGGTGAACTGCATAGTGTTACGTTCAAGTATATGTATACGTTCATAGGTAAAATTATCACTTCTGAAAATAATAGATTTGTTTCCTTGCTTGACAAATAACCTTACTTTCCTGTTATGTCGTAGCTGTTCACGTTGCAGTTTTAGTAAACTCTCACTGGTGAATCCTTATTGTTCTAATCACGCAATTTCAATCTGACTTCGTGTTTCTGACTGATTCTTTCGCCTGTATCTTCTCATCCATTGTTGTGCTTGTCATTTTGTTAGCCATAAAGTAGAGGATAAATTTGATTTTTCTTGGTGATGTCGTTGTTTTAGGAATGAGCATTAAATGTGCGTACTAACAGATTATGCTCGACAAATGATACAGTGTACTAGCCATAAACAATTTGGTAAACGATTTACATTTGTACTATTTGTAAAACATTGACAGTTCAACAATTTCACGGAAAATGCGCAGACAAAACATTATTCCATGCTTGAGATAGACACTATTAGACTCGATCGCCTAGAACACTCATCATACAGTCCTGATTAGGCCCCCGTGGACTTTAAGATATTTCCAAAAGTTTAGACAAAGTTGTGGGGTCGTAAATTGTCCTTCCTCAGAATTATTAATTTGACGAAAAAAGCGTAGTGTACTCATTCTTTCTGATTACTCTGATTAATACCTACTACTTAATATCTCGCGTTAGATCTATAGGTCATCTTCGCCTTGTCTAGCAGCACGAACTACCAGTTACGCAATCGCTCTCCTAAATCAAGTCACTGTGTCTAACTTGAGATAATCATTGACAGATTGGACTATGTCATTATAACCAGCACTACCCATTTTGTGATAGCACTCGTTTACTTCACGAAAGGCGACAGTCGTCATGAGGTTTGGAGACTACAAACAAGGCTTCATATTTAACGTCAATTAGGAAATCCGCTCAGTTTGCCACTCCTTTCACGCTAAAAGTGTTTAGTACAGTCTAGACATAGGCAAACATATATCGCATACGTACACAAATGAATTTCATACATGTAACCTTTTAGCTTAATGAAATAAGTTTTTTATTAATTCTGTTTATTTTTGATTTTTACTACCTGTATAAAGATTAAATATACATCTTAAGACGAATTGCTCAAAGCAAAATATTGCTTTTCTTTTTGGTTGGACACCATCTCAAACTAAAGTGTGTCGAACAGCTGTCCGAGTATTCATTTTTACACAAATATAGTTCAGAACAAAATGGTTAAACTTGTATACTGTATACCAAATTAATTTAATGAGCTTTTCGAAATTAAGCAGTGGGTTACATTATAATATAGTTTTTATTCTCACATTTCCTTAATTAGTATTGTCAAGTTTACTTTTGACATACGTACATATTGATTACTTGATGTATCATATCGGATCATATTTGCGTGTAGACATTTGTTCGTCATTTTGACGATTGAAATGTCCTGATGGATAGAAACAACACTAACATTTATGGAACCTGAATAAAACTGATATAGTTACGTGCGCATTATATCGATGGCTTAGTATTAGAAGGTCGTAACTACCAAATCGAGATTTTTTGAAAACACGAAAAAACTGTCTGAAATTTACTCTTTACTTATGGTAAAACAAACTTTTACAACTTCATTTTGGTCAACATGACAAGTTCAGATTTTTATGAAAATGGACTTATAAGAAGCAACTTGTTCTAAATATGAATGAATCATAAAAGGTCTTAAGTGGCACTTACGACCTTCTAATTCTAAGCCATCGATATGTGTAGGTTTATAACAACTATTTGATATTTGTGTGATTTCAAAGACATAACTACAACACAATAATGATATTTGCAACACGACATCTTACGTACATTACAAGTACAATTACTCACTATTCAAACATGAAACTATTGAAAGAATTAATTGTGTTTCATAAATCACAATTATATCTATCATGAGAAATTGATGAGAAATGTTTGCAAGTTACATCCGGTATTTAAACATGATATTTTTACATTGTCTGTTGGTAGAGTTCAAAGCAAAGCAATTATACAGCCTTTATTTCCACTAGTGTGCACTCATGTGTTCAAACGAATGGAGCAGCTAAATGTTTTTCAGCATGACACTTGAAAACAATTTCCCCGCCATAATGATCAACATGCAGCAATTTCATTCCCGTATTAAAGCCTCTTATTGTGTCTGGTTCTGGTCCATAAATTCTAGATTATAAGTTAGTTATAAATTGATTGAATATTAGTGTTGGCTGTTTTCACATATCGATTGTTTTCTACATAATGTTCTCTGATCGTGGTGCCTTAGTGGTAGAACAACATCATAATGTGGAATTTATGTTACTTCTAACCCTTTGAAAAATTGTTATTCTTTGTTAATATTCTTTGATTAAAATCAGCATTACGCCTGTGCAATCCCGATGATATATCAGTAAGGTAACGCTTACTGATCAATACAGTTTGTTTATCTATTCATATTCAGTTTTCATGGTTTATTTTGTAGTTCATCCGTGTGACTTGTATTTGAAATATGTTATCTTTTCAGCTGACTGCTGCTTGATTTGTTTGAAAGGTTTTTAGTTTATAAGAGGATTTTGTTATTAGACATGTGTCTTATCCTGATCAGAAATGAAATGTAAGTCTCAGTGATGCAGATGATGCGACGACGTTGCTACTTTGTGTCGAATTGGATAAATACGAGTAAATGAGGCACACATAGAAAATATATAAAAACACACGTGTACAATTTGTGAAATGGTTTCCTGCGTTTTCTTAAAGATACTAAATATATGTAATCTTACGATCGTATGTACTAAACAAGCTGACTATGACAATATAAATCACATTGTCAATATTTCAGCGTATGCATGCAGACACCGTTTATCATAATTAAAGAGCATATATTGTATATTGGAATCTCGTGTATGCTCCAATGGATGGGAACTTTTTAATTGATATATAAATGCGAAAGTCAAACTATCATATTGATTTCTATTCGCTTTAGTGGTATTTAACTTTAATTCTTGTTTGTTGTTAGATTTAGCATGTTTTTGTGTTGATGAGTTCGATGAAAATTAATTATTGGCAATCGAATAACAGCTATAATTTGTGGATAGCAAATTTGTCTAATATATTCATGGAGTCACATACATGTATATTGGCGTGTTTCTTCATTGCACAAAATGTATCCCTTGTGTACCATGTGCATTATATATTACTATAGCCGTTATGCTGTTACGTACATGTCCGTATTTAAAACTCACAATTATTCATCATTAAACTGGTGATTTCGCGCTGTAACAAATCTGTAACACCGAATTATTACATCTAGGAATATTATATTTATTTCCGTGCTTGACAAATTACCTTACTTTCCTGTAACGACGAATCTGTTCACGTTATTGCTTTAGCAAGATCTCCCAGGTGAGCCCTAATTGTTATAAGCACGCGATTTCAATCTTACCTCGTGTTCCTGTCTGATTCTATCGCCTGTATCTTCTCATTTACATGTATTTATTGAACTTGTCATCTTGAATTGCACAACGGAACTCCATTTGTCATAAAGTGCAATGTCGTTGTTTTTAGGAAGATGGACACAACAAAATATGCTCTGGTTGATTAAAAGTCAACAAATGATACTAGTGCACTAGCCATTAAAAGTTTGCAAACGATTGCCAGTTGAACAACTACTTGACGTTCTGTGTAACAATTGCAGCTACCGAAATATTGTGATTTTATCTTTTTTGGAGTGATGTACATGTAATCAAATGATTGTTTAGAGCGTGGACGTAAATTAACAACATATCAGGCGTATTTGCAGTCTTCCGTAGCATACATATGTAAACTTACTTCCAGCTGACTTTCCGTTCTCCGATATTCCGTCTATTTCGTTTACTGACAGTTCGTCTATTTCGTTTACAGAAATCCGTTTAAAGCCTGAAGCTTATGTTCGTGCAAGAGTATTTTAGTAACATTATATAGACAGTATCTGAGTATAAACATAATACTACGACAGAAAAGACTATTTTCTACGAAAAAGTGGTGATTATCAACTGACCCTATACTTTGTTTGTGTAGTTACCGTATTCGAATGTTTCTTTTCCAGACAATTATGCAAATAGAAAAGTCGGAAATCACCTTGTTGGCAACTTAAAAAATATCGAAATTGGTAAAACGACTGTCTTGATATCACAAAATCACACAATATTGCATATTTGGAGAAATTTAGTAGCTTGAAACAAAATAAAACTAGACGGTATGTAGAAAACATCAACTGACCAAAGTAAATGCCCACATTCACGAGACAATACAGTCGTAAAAGATCCTAGACAGGTAAAGTTCCGTTGGATGCTAAGAGACAGCAACATAGTTCGTGTTTTATGGGTGTAACAGAGAAACCACATTTTCCTGCTTTTCTTTCATTGTTTGGGATAATTGTAATGCTGACACCCTTGCACTTAACCTTCCACTATATTCCGTAAGTTACAAACTATCAAATCACAAAGAACTAATTTCACCGCTGGTTGTAGTGGGTGTCAGGATAGGAAATAATGTGAATGCTTCGGTTAGTAATGCATAAATGACAATTCGCCTAGTACGTTAAGTTATAGAAAGAGAACGCAAACGCGAGGTTGCCTTATTCCATCGAGGGCGGAGCCCGAGACTAAATAAGGAAACCGAGTGTTAAGTTTCTCTTTCTGCCTTATATCATTGGCTGTCAAATTGTATTGGGCGTTGCTAAATATCACATAACGGTACATTGTCTTCGCTGACCGATTTAAATTTCCAATACCACGTTGTGATATTAAGGGCACGGAGTATAACTTGGAGATTGTGCATGTTATTCAAGAACAATACACCTTTTCTTCTTTCGGTTTACAAGGTCATTGAAGTTTTGCATGATACAAGCTCATAAATGTATTTTATTTTCATCTCTATGTAATATTTCGTTCTTTATACTACTGACTAAGTCCCGACAACAAACTTGGACTTTTAATGTCATGTTTACTTTGATTGTGAACAAGCAAGATTTGCAATCCAATTGCTGTTATATGCTTCAACAAATTTTGAAATTTATTTGTGTCTAACCTCTAGTGCAAATGTAATATGATCATAGTACAATGCCTATTTTATCCGACAAAATAAATTTGAAAGAAAAAATCATATTTGAAACTTTACTTCACTATATATTACACTCTATTAGCAGACCCCAGTACGTACTTTTCAAGCACAGACATCACGGATTTTTTACGGTTAACGTATAAACAATGGTACACTGCAAAATCATTGAATTTCGTTGGGATCAAAAATCGTAGTTTTGGTAAATATGACCATTTCGATGGAACTTTAATTCGTGGACTTTGCATTTCAGGTATTAAATACAAGGGTAAAGTTTATTGTTCGAATGGATTTGATTTCGAGGTTGAAGGTGAACCATAAAGTCCGAGAAATTTAATAATATTATCATGCACTGTAGTTATTGCACTCATTCCATTGAATTTTAAGTCCCACCCCCTCGATTATCATTGGATTTAGCGCCACGCCTTCAGTTAACATCACGTAGCCATGATATAACTGTTTTAATGATATGCAATGTACCGTATTTACCCAGCAATGTTTGAGAGCAAGATGCACTGTATACATTTACAAACACCTTAGCAAAACGTTAAGTTCATTTTACATACAGAATAGACCATAAAATTTATGATAACCCCAATTATAAATACGACACGTTAGTACAGACTATATCATTGTAAATTGAGTCCAGTCCTGGTGAACAAATAACTGTTTGAAATATGTAGAAACTCTGTTCAGAAAAATGTTGCTCTTTACTGTCTTTATGAAAGCATGTTTATGTAATTGCACTACAATTGAAAGTTGTCATTCTTTATTATACAGTGAAAAAGGAATAACATTCTATGCTCGCAGTTGTTAGAGCGTGTGAATGAGAGTTATGCATAACATTGCCATACCGGGCTCTACTAGAATGATCCTGTACTAGGAAATATAACCGATACTTTCACTCTACATTCTGCACTCAGCACTCACACATTCAATTTGATCATTGTGAAGTTCATAGTCACCATTTGGAGAGCAAGAAATTGAACAAATGTTAGGTAGGTAATACATATTATACTGAGCGTCAAAAGTTTCGCAAACGACTTAAAAATTCAAAATTTTAAAATTGTTTACTCGAAAGAACTTTTTACTAACACTGCCCATTGGTGTACAAATAGTGTTCATGTTAAACCCATTCCGTTGGCGTCCGTCACGCTTGAGTGATCGCACCATCACAAATGGTAAAACGTCTATTCAAGCGAGCAAAATTAGGGCTTTTCATTTTCAACTAAATTTTCACTTCTTATTTACTTGGAACATGTCTGTGACACGAAATACACAAATAGTTAGTCAAATTCGTTAGCAATAAACGCTGAATTTGATGGCCAAAATTGATAATTGTCAATATGATCGTGTATATGATAGTTTAGAGGCTGGTGTTTCAGTAAAACTACTTTGTGTCGGAAAAAATTGACATGTCTCTATCATAATAAGACTGTTGAATCGTATCCAATAGATGAAATGTGTGTATGACGTATCACGTGACAACAGGTCAAGGGTCAATGCTGCTGACCTAGAAAGGTAATGCTGCTATAATTTTAGCACCAAACTCAATGGCATTGTTTTAGCTTAATCGTAGTCCGATCGACATTAAAATGTATGGGACACTTCCTTTTATTTCGCGTTTTTATGACCAGTGTGCTGTTTCTTAAAATCTGACATCTCGCGCAGTGCCTATTACAACATCCACAATTTTCTGTGGTTAAAGGGAGATTATTTTGGTACAATTATCGATTAAATTACCTCCCTTCCACTGTAAAAATATTATATACAAGGATATGTTCACAATTATCAATTTTTGACATCAAATTAAGTGTACGTTGCTAACTTCTTTGACTAACTAATTGTGTATTTCGTATCACAGACATAAAGAAATTAAATTGCAAGTGAAAATTTAGTCGAAAATGAAAAGCCCTAATTTTGCGCTCTTGAATAGACGTTTTGCCATTCGTGCTGGTGTGATCATTTAACCGTAACTGACACCAACGGAAATGGGTTCAACATGAACACTATGGGTACAAAAATCGACAGTGTTAGTAAATCATTATTTCGAGTGATCAATTTAAAAATATGGAATTTTTAATTTGTTTGCGAAACTTTTGACGCTCAGTATATGTTTAGCCTACTTCATAGTATACTGTAGTGTATTTGTAATCTATACGTGAAATCTAATAGTGTGAGTGCGGTTCCCATATTCATTAATGACGTTTTTACCTCATCAATTGTATAAAGTGGCAAATAAAATATATCAAATGTTATTTTCAACACTCAAATAACCATTCTATACATTGTCCTTACTTAGATTAGCAATCTAGAACAAATTATAGCTCCTTATATGACAAATTCAGTATTTGATTGTTGGGAACATAGTGTAAGTATTGGGCCCAGGTGTTCTAGTCCATTCGGAAACACGTGGTGTACTATTATCTTTTCATTAACCTGGCGTTGCCTTAAGATCACATTTAATCGTCAAAATGGATTTAGTATGACTATACTAGTATATCAAATGAATTGATGAAGCATGTAGCTGCAATTGCTAATAATTCCATCGAAATGTATTACGGCACTTTTAGTACATAAAGTAGAGCATATATAGAGTTTAAGAGTAGTTCGATAATTAATGAACCTTTGCATTAATGATAAGGAAAACTCGAAGATTACATCGTTAACATGTACATGTAAGTGTAAGGTATATCATTTATGTATTTATTACGACAACAACTTCAAAGGTTTACCAATTAACTCACAATCGATTTGTATTATTGTGGCTCCTGGAAGCTTGGTTTGTACATGTTACAAACCAATAGGACCGAAGGTCACATTTTTTGCCATAAGCCGCTTGAACTGTTACATGTATATATGCATTTGAGTCTGTTCGGGCATAAACTGTGACTATTACGTTTGCAAAGCAAGTGTTACCATTGCTTTCTCGTGCAACGGACCGCTTCGGTATGTCCCAATTGTGTTTATTGCTGTTTTGCCTGAGATGAATTCCTGCACGAAGAGTTGTTTTAAATGCGACGAGACAATCGCGTCGTAAAAGATCACATACTGTTTAAGTTCCGCTGGTGTTAAATATATGTTGTATTGGTATATAGTCGTACTCACTGCTTCAAGTGTGATGCTTAAACTAAGACGCATTGGGTGTGTCACTCTATCACATATGTATACGTGTTTACATTCCAAATACACTCTACATAAAACCTAGCAACTAGCAATCAATGAAGTAATTTAAATAATGGATTTAGGATTAGTGTTGCTTGTAATGGTATAGCAGAAAATACATATATTAAGACAATGTATTAAGGAGAATAAAACATTGACAAGTAAATGGTTTGATCAAGTTGACATCACGAAACTGGTTTATATGCTGCGGTGCATACGGATAACATCATGTCTAGAGTTAATTTTAGTATTTTATGTGATTTATATCATTATAACCTAAAGAACAAGCATTTTTCTGCAAAATACCGAAACCATCGTCCATTTAGAAAAGTCTACAAGAGCAAGTATGCCGTAACAAAACAGCTGCGGTATGTTGCAGTGGTAGAAAGATGCAATGCCTGGTTTGTTTTTTTGTTCTTTAACCTGTTACATGTGACAAGAATGCGACGCTACACCTAATATTTCTTAAGCTCTTAGTAAGGTAGCACCCGTACATAGTTCAGGACAATTCTTATCTATGCCGGGATATAAGTTGTTTCTTCCAGTTGATAGTGTGTTGTATACCCTAAGAAAACCATAATGATATAACACTTAAAGAACTCTTGAAGGCATTCATATTAATCACGTGAATTTATTGACGCCAAATAGCACTTTCTTTGTGCATCTTGCTAGGCATCAAAGTGGACAAATTCAGTGTTAATTACGCATTGTCTAAACAGAAATATTAATTTGTCGAGAATTGCGTTGTGTACTTATTCCTCCAGATTACTCTCCAAAGAAGATGACGTTTTACATTCAATATTGTTCCAAACGGTTGAGCTAATGAGCATTGTTAAATTGTTCCAGGTCCACCTTATAACTCACCGAGGAAACACTAGCTAATACCGCTGTCTCATCAATACCTACTTAATACCCCAGGTCGCCTGTGTCTTGGTATATGGGGACAAACTTACACTATGAAACACCAATTACACAATTTCTATCCTCAATCAAATCACTGTGTCTAACTTGGAGAACAATTAATGTCATTATAATCAGCACTACCCGTTCTGTAATAACACTAATTTTCTCCACGCAAGGCGACATTCGTGGTGAGATTGTGAAGACTACAAACAGCGCTTCATACTATGGCTTAACGTCGATTAAGAAATCCGCTCATTTTACCTTTCACGCTATACCTCTCTTAATACAGTGTGGACATGGCCTTTTTTGGAAGAAACCTATATCACATACGTGCATACATCAGTCCGAGTGTTCACCCATGTACAAAAACACATCAGAACATTTGGTTAAACTGATTTACTGTTTACATGAACTTTTTTAAATTTAGCAGCGGATTAGATTATATTTAAGCATTTACTCACGTTTCCTTAATCAGTTTTGTCAAGTTAACGTAAGATGGTCATGCATATCGATTTCTTGATCCTTAGCAAACTTTAAGTGGCATACTGTCGCATCATCTTTGCGTTGATGACTTTTTGTTAGACATTTGTTGAACCTGAAATAAAAATGGTTGAGTTTGTATAATACGTTTGCTGTTATGACGTTGACTTTGTATAGGATAGAACACGAGTAAGTGTTGGGAATGAAAACTAAATCGAGTTTGCGAGATTTTATGTTTTCATACCCAACACTTACGAGAGATCTATCTGTCTTAGACCACAGCTAAAAATGTTAGTTTCCCAGATACAATTTGCACAACAATCAACTACTTAATACTATGATTAATACTAAGTTAACACAATATCCCCAAATCGTTAACATTAGCCATTCATAAAATAAAATCAAGGAATGTTTGGTGCACGGGTATTTTGTGTTTTCGTTGGTAACATTCCATAGGTCAACTTTCTATCTGTATCGTACATATTTTACATATCTTTTTTAAAGCAAGTGTACATGCATGTGCTTTTAAAAACAAGTAGTGGAATTTGATTTACTTGATGAAACTACTAAATTGATAGCTTAGAATAAGAAGGTCGTAACTACTACTTACGACCTGATAAGACTCATGCATATTTGAAATTTGCTTCACAATGTGCTTCTTCTGAGCCTATGTTCATGAAAATCTAAAATTGTCATGTTGACCAAAATGAAGTTTTAAAAACTTGTTTTCCTATAGTTAAAGAGTAAATTACAGACAGTTTTCTCTTGCATGCATGATGTTTTCGATTTTGTAGTTACGACCTTCTCATTCTAAGCCATCGACATGTAGTATGTTTTTGGAGTTTGAGGACATTACCGCGGTTACGCAAATCAAGCATCTTCCATCCTGAAACCTTTTAGTCAAATATCTGAATGAAAATCAAAGGTTTAAGGACGTGTAACCGCATTCAGAACAGCGTCTGCCGAAAGATACCAGAAAGCAACATTCTTGGACATGTTCAGCATACGAGTAATATGCACAATGACGCAGTTCTAAGATATTACCAGGACTACATTTTCATCATTTAAATATACAGGGTATCCGTCTATATGAAAACAATTTTAACGAACAAGCAATAATGGCACGCAGTGGGCATAGAAGCACTGATGTGTATTATTATAAACAACCGTTAGAGGCACTGGAGTGTAACTTATCATCCAAACTGCAAACGCCATCGAATACACCTCCATTGCTCCAGCGCACAGCTAAACTAGTCCTCTCGGCAACGGTTATCAAGGCCGAGTCTGCTGGCTAGTCAGACCCAAATGCTATTGTGATAGAAGTACCTGACTGTATATCTGCTATTATAGGTTTTCAAAGGCGGCAGAAAGATGTCGATTACATTGTAAAATCACCAGTTGAAACATTTGTGTAAGCAGCAGTAAAATGTAAAAAAGTTTTTATTTCATTTTTGGCATACCGATTTTGTAAACGAGCAGAAAACTCTTATGTTGTAACTGAATAGTTCATTAATTAACAATGATTTAATATTTTTTTAGATATACTTAACTGCTTAAATAGTATTTACCGGTAAGTGCACGTACTGTAAATCACTTTATATTCGCGTGAGCTTTATTTCGCGATTTTCAGTTTCGAACTTATTTCGCGAATTGATGAATTCGCGATCGAGGGTCCCAAAATCTTAAATTCGCGAATGTATACAAATCTTAAAAACCGTAAAACATGCAACAATGGTGCTTAATTCTACTTTTATACCGATAATTAACAAATATATCACACGTTTTATACAGTGATCTGTGTTGTTTGATAAATGCATCACACCTTGTATCAGTTAATCGTGTTTTCACAGGTACGTGTGTTTGTCGATAGGGTGTTTGTTATATACTCCGTAAACAAGCTGTTCAACAATTTCAGGTTTGTTGGGAAGTATCCCTTATATTGATCAATTAAAAACATAATTTTACAAACTACAACCACTGGACGAAATTGAATGTTGACATGAAATTGTAGAATCTAAAACCATTGCATGCAAAATGGCTATATAGTATACTATGCCAACACAATAGCTTCGTCCACATAATTAATTACATGCGATAAAATTAAACGTTTTGAAATTTCTTCGGATACATCATATGTTGTGAAATGTTATTTACGCGAAATGATGAATTCGCGATTGGG
>OY787669.1:19433537-19587537 GCA_963678985.1 Spisula subtruncata
TGTGGTCCATGCTCCCTGTGCTCCCATTTCCACCACCCTTGCTTGTCTGACATGTTCTTCTGCTCTCCTGACCTCTGACTGGATCATGGCACGTCTCTGGTTTTGGTTTGACCTGCTCCACAGTACAGTCTTGGTTGCGCCTATACCTTGACGTCCCACAGTGGTCATCCCCACAATATCTTTATGCTTGAGTGAGCTCTCGGCCTGGTTCACAGTATGATTTACTAGGCCCCCAATTAACGTTATACGGTGTCGCTATTGCTATATCTTCAATTTTCCAAGGCTTGAAGCTGATCCGATACTATGGACTGGACGAAATATGTTTACAGTAGGTTTAGAAATTTCCCCTGGACTAATTGAAACTGCTCTCAAGAATACAGTTAGGCCTACAAAGTACAATAAAGGTATATGCCATTGATTTTACTCATTTTGAATCAAATTATGACAGTTTCATTTTGAATGTGTTGTGTACAAAAAGATATTTACATTGTACTGCTAGGCAAGCGCTACCAAGTGATTTCGTTAGAAACGGGGTGATTTGGTTGCCCTTTTCAGCGCTATGTAATCGTAACAGTCAGCTAGCCACAAGCGCATGCCGAAATAATAATATATTTTTCACTTTTTCCGATATACAGTAGCGCTTATTTTAAGAAGCTGTTTCTAAGCATAGCGCTCGATAGCGTGACTACTGTGCATCTCACGCAATGTTTGCCTAAAATCGTACTTATCTGCGGTCAGGGTCAAACAAAAATTTCACATGCATCTCTGCAGCCGCAAAGCCTAAACTTAGATAAAGTAAAATAATTTAACTCTATTCGCTTGGGTCAGTAGGTCAAATGCATTATGTGGTCACTAGGTCACAAATTTGGCCTTATATTCCAAAGCCTTTAATCAGAAGGATATTCTTGTAAAAATCAAGTTCAATATTGTGACATCCGGGGTCAAAAAATGTGTCACTAGGTCAAGTCCTAGAAATTTCTTGTCACGGTAGACAATAGAGATAAAAATGTTGGTCTTTTCTTGATGAAATTTCTACAGAATAAATTATTTCATTATAATCTAGGTCAAGTTCAATTATAGGTCTTCCGGACCGGGGTCCCTGATTTTTTGGCTACCCGACTTCCCGATAATCGCTGATAACCTGTGGGACTGACGATCTGGCGGACTAAAAAAAGTCGGTCTGACTGTCAGATGGACTTTTTTCAGCTAAAATCAACAAATGCAGTTATTCCCTTTTAAGACGGCGTTTACACATTAAAAGGTTTTCCTTGTTTCCAAGTCCTTTTATCATGATCTCAGTGTAAGACTTTGTTTTCCGGTTGTCATTTACCAATAATTCAATCGTTTTAATGCACAAAGTTTCCCCTTTTCCCTCGCGAAATCATCGAGACTTCAGAAAAAGAGTACAAAAACACCAAGTTAGAAAAATGTTTCAGCTTTGCGATTGGCCTAAGAATTTATTATCGAGTCGACCAATCAAAATATGTCTTACACAAGACACCGCATTGTCGCAAAACCAGTCTTTCTGTACGGGTGTCCGCCTAATGATGGTTGAAAATTCTTGAGAAACATAGGAGTTGAGCACAGAATTAATTGCTTACGCTGCCTGCCCACACATTTGTGGCTATACCTAAATATAATAACGAATGATTCTGAAGCCTGGTTAATAAGTGTAGAAAGCATGAATATGCCAGCACAAAACATAGCATTTCATGAAAAATGCCCAATGCAAACTGAACTTATTGACCGGAAACCTTTTTTATGTATTTTTAGTAAATGACCCCAAATACAATCCCAAGCTAGGTATCCATGCAAGCTTGCTATATACAAAGTATCATTAAGATCAGCCTATCCAAACTTCAAGTTATTGACCGGAAACCCCTAGTTAAAAATTGTTTGACATCGCTGCCTCGCTGCCCGTCATCTAGTCCGGGACCAATTGTCCCAATCTTATAAAGCAGGATTTTTCGTTGGAAAACCTGAAAAAAATACATGCGATAATGTACCCAGGAAAAAACGTACCCAGGACAGAAACTGAAATTGTTCAATTCATTGGAAGGCTAATTGAAAAGTCTGGGTACCCTTACAGAAAATATTCTCTCTGACAAATGTGTAGCATGTATGCGGTTAACATGTATCAAATATGAAATGAATATACTGCGAATGCAGTCTTAAAGGGACTGCGTCACATTTTAGCGTATGGCAAAAATCAAATAAAATTGTTAAATATTTACTAAATTTGGTATAGATGCCTGTATATCCCATAAATAAGCACACTGGTATAAATATAACTTGTGAAACATTATTTAAGTATTTTACCTAAAAAAATTCTATACCATATATCTGAAATATAGCTTAGCAATTACCCAACATCTATTTAATCCCCGTTTAGGCGGTGCCTTAGTTCATATTACTATTGTAATTCTTACTGCTTCAGCAATTAATTATTCTGTAATTTAATGACACTTTACTCTAGTTACACAAAATATAGATATAAAGTAACATAACAATTTTAAGCCATTGAAAACGTCGCTTCATCCTCTTTAAACTCTATGTTTGATGTTTGTCATGGATATATGCATGTATAGTGATTGTTAATGCTTAACTTCACTGTTACAATCACACTTGTCGATGGATTGTGTTTACAATAAAGCTATAAATTCCTGACTTGATAGATTATTTTGTTTGGCCTAAATAGTATTGGATAAATCAATGGATTTTATATACAACCCTTTTCCTATATACCAATGAAAAGTGTTGTATAAAAAAAATTATGGGATTTATTCAACACTTTTTCTGCTCGTTGATTAGTCAGTTACAGTAAGCTGTGGTCTAAGAACAGTTATTTGTTAGACATTTGAGTGGTTTTAAAGACATAAATTCAGCACCCTGATGATATTGTCAACACATATATATTTCATACAATACAAGTACAATTACGGAATTTGCAGACAAGGAGCAATTTATAATTGAGCCGTTCTCCAGGAAAAACGGGCTTATTGACAAAATCACAAAAATCATGAGAATAATTCGATAGAAAGACGAGACTCTTATGAACACTTTCTGAAATTTTGAAGGAATTATTGCATAAATTAACGAAGTTATAGACTTTCGAAACAAACCACTCCCGTCAAGTTTTTTAGTGACGTCGAAAACGTCATACGAGCGTTATTTGACGTAACGTTAACCATCAGTTCATAAACCTAGCATTTGATGAATTACTGACGTAAAATTTCAATGATTTTGATAAAACCCGACATAATTGTGAGTGTTTGCTTAAAGGGAAAAGTAGCTGCGTTTTTTAACCACTAACCCCTTGTTTTTTCTGAATTCGGATAGTTTTCGCAAAAGCATAGCAACGACGGAAGTAATTTTATCATAATTAACTAGAAAATTTAAATCTTTAAGATAGTACTATGATATCCAACTACTTACGATTAAATCGGTGAACATGACTTTTTTCTCATTTTAGACCTATTTCTAAACATTATTAAATGATTACTATTGATATGTCAATAAGCCCAGTTTTCCTGGAGAACGGCTCAATTTTATTGTGTTTATTGGTGCATTAATTTATAACAATTTGAAATAATACGAGAATCGATTCATTTAATGAGAAATGTTTGCAAGCAACATCGGGTACTTATATATAATAGTTTTACTTTGTATGTTGGGAGTTCAAAGCAAAGCAATAAGGCAGCAGTTATTTCAATTAATGTGTTGTTATTTGTTCCGAGGAAAGTTTTTGTTTATGAATGTATCTGGTAAATGTTTCTGAGCAGGGCAATTGAAACCGTAAATCCCAATATGGTAACAATAATGATCAAATAGCTGAAATTTCATTCACGTATTGATACAAAAATGTTCGTTCTGTTATGTCTGGTTCTGGTCCATAAACTCTAGATAATACTTAAGTTATGTAAATTGATTTAATATACCGGTACTGTAGTTTGTGCTGTATTCACATCAATTGTTCCATGATTGTGGTGCCTAAGTGGTAAAATTACCCCACTACGCACTCGTTAAATGTTATAAGTACACCAACACAGTACATAAGGATACGTGCATATAGTGGTTGTAAAGTTGTTTCTAGCTTGAAAAATAACAATGTATAACTGTTATATTACGTGCATGGCTTGTTATGGCATAACCATTTAAAATGTGTAAGTACGTATGTAAGTTTGTTTCTGGTATAGATGTGTTGTTATGAACAGCACATGCTTGCCGATCGGTCAGTCGACATGCCGAATGGTTTTCCAACAATACTTCCATAACGGGTGGACTTAGGATTCTAATGGTTTAAGTGGAAATTGTTCATTCTCCACAGTCGACCCTACCCAATTTCAAGGTCATTTGTATCAAAGGTCACAATCACCGTGACCTTTAAATACATAACAGTCTCTGGTCCACAACGTAAGAAACATCGATACTTCAATCGTAAAACTTTAAAGGTCATATACGCAATATTATTTTTTTGCTGTTTTAATAAGTTTATGGTATTAACATATGATTACATCAATCTCTACACTTCAGATATGATTATAACACACAATAAACGTCATCTCTTATTTCGATTATCTTATTTTGTAAATAAACTAACCCGAGTTACTTCCCTTAGCTTGTGACGTGTTTTTGGAACATCTGATTAACACAGAGGCTGTATACTATTAGTGTATATTCGCATAAATCTTGATCTCTATTGATTATGTTCGGTTTAAATGCATTAAAGTTACATGAAATGCATGTGCTATTATGTAATAGTGGGTCAAATATAAAGCACAATCATAAAATAATTCTCCACGGGGGTTATACGAGTACATACATATACACAGCGTCGATCTACGAAGTGTCATACAGTTAATCTTGGTACATTATGCACATCACGGGGGGTTGTAACATGCCAAAAAAAACGAGATTATAATCAGCTGCTGACCGATTTGATGTTTGATTTAATTGTTTCTGTACGTATTATTGAGTATACAAATTTGAGAAAATTCCTAAATCGGTTATGTGTACATAGATAAGTTTACGGTCAATGCAACTGGAGACGCGTGTACATTACGCGTGTTATTATAGGAAGTGTGTTGTAACGGGCCAAATATTAATCAAAATGCAAAAAAGAACAGTGTATTATACCAGATATAAAATGTTTATAACTCAGTAAACGTTTCATTAATTTATTAATTTATTTGGAACGATAAATTGCATTTTACTAAAACGATATAGATCGATCATTGGCATTTGAATTCAACAGTGTGTAAACTAATGATTCGTCCTAGCATGAACCTAGATCCACGTATCCATCTCCCGTTATTACCCCAAAAAGAAAGCACATAACGGAAAAAAAATAGTTACGCACAGTTGAAATCATATGACTATGATATAGATTTTATAAATTCGTGTTTAAATTGTGTATCGTTTTGCTTTATGGGTAATTTTTAAAAAAATACTGTCAGACTATCCGAAATAGAACGCTGGATATATTTCATATAAAAAATAGAGCGATATTAAAGATTTATTCTTTGTATGTGTTGTTCTGTCCACTGAATTGTAGAATACTGTATGGAACAACGCATGGGCTCGTATACATGTACAGCATTGTTTAAAATATTTTTAAAAATATGTCAAAACGTGACATGTCCTTACCCAGTGCGAGCATCGCGGATTTAACAAAATACAAACAAGATACATGTATGTATAGCGAACTCCACTGTTGGTAATCTGCTTCCGTAATATAACTCAATTCTTGTTACAAATCACAAAATAATACTTGTCTGAGAGTTCAAACACGTGCCTTATTTTCCAGAATATCAACGCACGGTCAGACATTTTGATCCTACAATTTAGACCGGCTTACATCACAATACTTACTAAACATCAGTAAAAGGTCGACACATATATGACACTGCACTATAGGCCGCCAAAAGCAGGCGGTCTATTTTATGTTTAAATAATATATAGATATCACGGTATCTAGCTCTTGGGGTGATCATTGGCCCTGCCTGGCCTGCCATAGGTCATGCAGGTGCAAGGGGGCGTGGCGAATATATAACAAACCAATTTGTATTCGCCAATCAAAATAACGCCATGAATTGAAATGTAAGTATTAATTATGGTCAGTTGAGCATGTGCGTAAAAATATCTTCAATGAATGTTCGTAATAAACCAAGTTTTTGTTTATCAATGTGAAACTTTTTGGAAATGACAAGCTTATGATTGTAAACACTAATATGTTTTCTGGTGTAATGGAAAGCTTCAAAAAGGTAAAAAAATATGTTCAAACTTCTGTGTGAGCATCGCACTATAATACTGTCACTTTTCAATGATACTGGATATATAGTTCAATTTTGAACCCTGAGCCATGACCTTTTAGACGAGTCTATTTGTGCGGGTAACCCGCGATTTATTGATTCCAATAGACATGATTTAAAGATATGCTACTTACTAATGTGTGTTATGCATATCTGAACAGTCAATCCCACGCCAATCTTTATCGGCGATTGGATTAAACTTTAAAAGTACAGTCACGGCTCAATGCACGAAATCGAACTATAGTTAATAAATTTTACCATGAGGTGTCATTCAAAGAAACCATGCTTTTTATTACATGTGCTTTGCAATACCAACTATATTGAAAAGATCATTACACCGATTATTGTGTTGGAAATGCGTGAGTTTATATTACCAAATTACTTAATTTTCAGCGCACTTCTTCTAACGTGCCATTGTTATGCACCTGTCAGTAGCATCCACGGTACCCCACTCCTGAGGATGGGCTTATGGGTTGTCGCCCCGCCTTCCACGGCCTGCGGGTGACAACTGATGGGACAATCTCCGGTATTTCCCCGGTCCCTGACGACGAAATAGAGTCACTAGGGTATTGGTTCGCTGAAAAAATCTCAACATTTTACCAGCCATGCGGCGGAAAGCTGGACGGTAAAAACACGACCGTCTATCCCCGAGGGTTTGGGGCGATGATGGAACTGACTGGTGCCGTATGTAATGTTGAAAAAAGTACCAATCGATTTAGTTAATGCTAACTCTCATCTGAATTTGCATCCATAATTGAAAATGATAAAATGGGATTAACTCGGCATCCAAGAACTATGGACAATGTCTCTAACTTTACCGGTTATCTACAGACTTTTTTTCTCAAATTTTCCTTTTACAATTTTTCGTCAATAATTTCCTGTCTAGAATTATAATGTTCATTTCTCAATTTAGGAATTCAGTGACTCAATTATGGTTAATTTATAAATTATTTACAATTAATGACAGAAACTGCCAACTACGCGTCATTCCGTGTGTACTACAAATCATGTATCTATGTCATTTGTTGCGAACATAATATTTTTCTCGTACGGAATGCTTTACTTATGGTCTGTTACAAAACCTAACATAAATATACAAAATAGTGACAGCTATGTATAATATATATTCAAAATCAATCACCGATGTATACACACGTGTTAAGTGTATAAACAGCGTGATATTTATACCCCCTGTAGCGCGCAGTTTGCACTGCTGCGTTTGTAATGTATAACACGCCCAGCAGTTGAAGTCAGTAATGTCCACATCCGTATGTGGTCGTTGTTTTGTTTCTTAAATATTGAAAGGAATTAAAACGTGATTGCAATGACAACACATACAATGCTTAGAACATACCACATTGTAGTAATTTCCGTCACTGATCATGAATTTAATCCGATAAAAACTCGACAGGACCCATTCAAATTTAGTTAAACTGAAGAGGAACAGTTCCACTTATGTCCAAAATGACGTCACACGGTCTAAAAATCAAGGGAGACAACCAGGTTGGATTTAAGTTGTAATTTTGTTATCGTCAACTTTATCGTTATAAATCATCTTAAATATTGCAATTATGTGGATTACAAGTACGCCATGCCTTTTATATGATATATATCTATGTAAATGTGTTACTATAGTTAAATTAAGAAATTCTTTCGTATTTGACCTTTAAAGAGAGGTTTCTGAGCATCAGTTGTTGACTCTTACAAGTTTTGGTGTCAGTACATCATAGGTGAAGGTCGTGGTGACCTTAATTACACAAGAATATTTACTGTCATGAGACGTGTATGTTTCAAAAAACGTCTCTTGCACTTTCTGTTATAAGAATTCTTCCGGTTTTGTGTTTCTTGATGTGAGTTCACGGTGCACTGCTTGCAGCGGACATATTATCGAATTATCGTATATTGTTGCTACAATACTCCCTTTAGATTTTTTTTTAATAAAGCCACTTACTTCCATTTAATCTACCTCAAATGGACACCAATAAAATACCCCAAGAATTAAATAAATCAAACGTCATGGTAAATAAAAGTCGGCCATTTAGACCTTGGCATACATTCGTCATATGGCGCGCGCGATCAATTGGGCCAAAACTATTCACTTTAGCTTAACGTCCCAATTATGAAATTAGGCCTGAGCATTGTTAAATTGAATTAAGAAACAATCTATGGCAAAGACCGCATATTTGTCACTGTAAAGTGATATTTACTCTTCATGTATTAATTTGGATTGATCTTGTCATATGCCCGTCTCTAATGGCTAATAAATAGACTTTGGCTGCATTATAAACGAACTTTTTTACATCGCCATTACGGGCGTGGATCACTTAATGAATTTTAAGATAATCGCCGATAGTGGTGTCTGATCTGCCGATGAATGGTCTACAGAAATAGAGAATTCAATAATGTTTTTGCTATTCTGACGGTAAGGACGGAAGCAACAGTGACCGAAGATATTTTTGGTTTGACCTTAATTAATCCGACCACGTGACTTTCATTCATGAAACTGTAAACAATGCCGACGTGTGGAAAATATTCGATTACGTTGCGCATAGCGTTTACTGTGATACTTCAACTACACGACTTTTTGGAAATAGTGAAACTGATAGTTTTATGAATTTTGAAATTTAATCGAAAATTACTTGTTATGACCTCGTATCTTCAGAAAAAAATATCCCCACTAAAAATTACTATTTTGTAAACATTTTCTTAAGATATGCACGCGCATCGTCCATATCTCGCGAGACTAGAGCCAAAACAAAATGGCGGGCGATCGAATGCCTGTGGTGATATAAGGGCTCTCTACGATATGAAGTTAGAGTATGAGAATTGAAATGTTTATAATCACCGGGCATGATACCATGTATGATAAAAAAAGATATACACATTTACAAGTTGGTGTACTTATAACAAGTGTATGGAATTTCAGTTACTTTTAACTCTTTGAAACCTGGGTTAAAATCAGCTAGGCCATCCCGATGACTAGCATATTGGTATATTTTGTTTGTTTATATGTTTATATTCAGTTTTCGTGGTTGAGTTTGTAGTTCAACCTTGTGCTTTGTTTTAGTACATGTAATCTGTGATTGTTTCACCTGGCTACTGCGTTATTTGTCTGGATGATTTTTCGTTTTTAAGGAGGTATTTTACACGCCTGTCTGAAACTATTAGTTTTCAGAAATGAAATGTTAAGTCTCGGTGGAGCGGATGATGCAACGTCTTACTTGTACTTTATGTCGACTTGAATAAGTACGAGACTCGGTGTGGTATGCATACATACAAATATTAACTCATGCATACAATTTGTGTAAGGGTTGCCCGTGTTTTCTTAAATATACTTAATGTCATCTTACGCGCCAATAAGCTGACTGTGACAATCTAAATTACATTGTCAGTGTCTCAGCTTCTTTATGCAAACGTCGTCTATCATAATTATAGATCATATATTGTATATTGAAAATTCCGTTGATGCTCCCATGGGTGGGAACATTATTAAAATATATAAAAGCGGAAGTTGTCAAATTAGAAGCTTGCATTTCATTCGCTTTGGAAATAGTTTATAACTTTAATGTTCGTGTGTTTTGAAATTTCGCGTGATTTTGTGTTGGTGAATGTGGTGAAAATAATATATTGGCAATTGAATAACGGCTATAATTCATGCATAACAAGGCGTCGTTTATCTTCATCACAAAATGTATCTCTTGTGTTTTGCGTACAAAATGTATTATGGTAGCATGCATGATGTTACGTACATGTATACGTTCGTATTTGAAACCAACACAAGTTCGGCTTTAAAATTGTGGTTCCTCGCTGTTACTAAACTGTCTTACGAATTTATTACATCTAAGAATATTAGTTTTTTACCGTGTTTGACAAATAATCATACTTTACTGTTACATCGAATCTGTTCACGTTGTCGCTCTCGAAACACCTCACTTGTGAACTGTAATTGTTCTAAGCACGCGATTTCAATCTGACTTCGTGTTCCTGTCTGTTTCTATCGCCTGTATCTTCTCATCTGTTTATTGTGCTTGTCATTTTCATTTGTCATAAGTGCATTTTTGCTTGATAATGTTGTTGTTTTTTGGAATGAACAATAAATGCGTGGACAAAACAAATTATGATCTGGTTGATCAAATTTCGACAAATGATAAATTAAAAGTGAGCTAGCCATAAAAAATTGCTTAATGATTTATAATGGAAATTGACAGATGATCAATTACACGGAAAATGTGCATACAGAACAAACCGTACTCTAAAATCTATTACGTCAAAAATATTGCCGAAACTAAGTTAGATAATAGAAATGCATATTGCATACACAAATCTACATAAAAACCTTTGATATAAAGACCTGTTGTAAAACTATTTAAAATCGTAATATCAATATGGCTACATAGCATATACTCTACGCAATTATTGCATAGTTAAAGGTGCATTGTGCATTCAATGATGATCAAGATGTCGAGTTAGGTTTCGTCGGGTTGGTGACAGTTGCGAAAAAATGATTCTGGAATATGTGCAATTTTTACCCCTTTAATGTCAGTTTTAACTACATTTCATTAACCAACTTTATACACATTATTAATTAAATGTAATACAATATTATTTGGGCCGCTATTCATACTTGACATTAAAACATGTTTAATTTGCATGTTTGATTCAAAATCGATAAACGATAAAGTGGACAAGCCACATTCAAACTACAAAATAAAAGTGTACCATGTGCTAGCAGAAAACTCTTCTTGCAATAAATCAGCAGCAAAATTAGGATATGTTTGCGAAGTAGTACTGACATCTTACCTCATATCACAGGCCATATAACCTAAAATTACTCAAACTTGATGCCAATAGTGAACTTCTTTGCTATACATAATGAACTTATGTATCACAAACCATAAACAATGATTTGGAGCACATAAGAAGATGTTTGAGGTCAGCATGGAAATATATCTCATTGAATTCTGAAATCACTGCTTCAGTTTATGGTATTTAAATGAAACATGCGATTGTAAACATGGGAGGTAACTCTGGGTATTGAACTATATAATCACAACAGTAATGCTAGTATTCTAAACAGTGTTCTTTCCTTATTGTTTTGACATATTAATAGTGTGATATCTATAATTGAGAAAAAAGTTACAATTGTTTTTCCTAGGTCCCCGTTTTTTTGGGACACCCTGTATAGACACAAAACAAAATAAACTATTCGGTATGTAGAAAACATCAAATTACCACAGTGAAAGGCCATATTCTTTAGACAATTCCGCCGTAAAAATCCCAGACAGGCTAAGTTCCGTTGGATAATAAGACACAGCAAGTTTTACATGTTTTATGGCAATAACAGAAAAAAGCACTTGTAATTTCTGGAGTTCTTTGATTGTGTGAGCTAAATTTTATGCTAACATCATCGCACTTAATCTTCCATGAAATTATGTTAGTTACATAATACATATATCAAATCACACATAACTAATATCATCGCTGGTTGTAGTGGGTGTCACAATATAAAATGTCTTAAATGCATAGACTAGTAATGTGCCAGTAATAAAAAGTCACCTACGTCGGTTGTCTTAAGGCAGTACAAAATGTAAACTACTTTAATTAGTATAAAAATTATATGTTTCGTTCTTGTATATCTTGAATTTGTAGGTGATTTATATTTGGAATTTTTAGCCTATTATCGTAAATCTATAATTTCTAAATTTGTTTTCTGCGTATTGGTGGTTTACGGCGGAATGCTCCGATACTTTCACTGTTGATAATTGCACTGTCGATCATTTCACTCAAACGGACTACTTTAAAATCCAAATGGAGCGCTACAATTCAGTTTATGCCTACTGATGAGTAAAACTCGAAATGATATTGCCTGCCTTGAACTCTCAGTGGCTAGCCTATAAAATTCACGATATAGGAGTAATGCAACCGCATTATAATGTCAGAATGCATCGGTAGTAATTAAAACGCCTGTTAAAACATTTAAAACATAGAAGTTGGTAAACATCCGAGTTGGTAATCAACTTTAAACAATTGTGCGACGCGTTGTTTTGAATCAATTGGCGTCATGACTAGTTGTGCTTTGTATTTTGTTTTGTAATAAAGCAAGCGCGCCTGTCAATAAAAATCTGCATGTGGACGCTGAAACATCGTATATTTATGAAAAAAATAGTTACCATTTTACTTTTCATTGAAGTACGTACCCTGGCGTCGGTCATGTGCTCGTGAGTTGCTACAGTTACGAAAATACGCATTATACGCATTTTAACAAACGAAATTATAGGTAGTGGCTTTTTTAAACATGAGAATATATCATACGCTCGTATAGTATGAACAATTTCAACCAAATTATTTAAACTGCAAAACTCGTTCCCTCACGCGGTTATTATTAACTGTATACATATTTAAAGAACGCTAAGCAATTTAACAAATTAGCGCGTTTGAAATCAGACATTGGCCATATTTATGTACACAAGGTCTGCACATGCATACACGTGTTCTACCTACGTTAAGTCGTATTTAGACATGTTGCCTGTTGACACACCAAATGATTCCTATTTGCAAAACATAAACATTTACCAAAAGTGCAACATATTCGTTACGATCATATCTCACTCAAATTTTTAACATGTTTTCAATTTTTATAAAGTATAGACATTGTGAACCGTCAATACATCAGTCATAAATTATATAACATTTACACACATGCTTTCTGTACAGATCAGACTAAGCTATAATCTTCTGAAGAACACGAGTAGCACTCATCACGCGTTCTTGTGCCTTCTGGAAGATACATAGCAAGGTAACTAACAATAGTGTGCTTTTCAAACTTATATAAGTAATAAGAGATTCCAATATCACTTTACATATGTTCATTTTTTCTAAATAACAAGTATGATACTGGCTTATAATTTGTAAATACTCACAATATAAGCAGTACCGTATTCTTATTGACAGTACGAAACATGAATATAAATTGTATCTACCCACATTATTAGCCTTATTGCTCGTGATATTAAAATAATAAGATATACGACCAGTAACTTGATACTAGTATCAAACATATCAACGTGTCGCAATACGCGTTGAATGGTAAGACTAAGTGAATATATTTATAGCTGGAATAATATTGCTTAGATTTGATAACCAGGAAGCGCTTTTGAAAACACGTACACTCCAATCGGAGCCATTGGTGCCATGTATGGCTTACATGTCATATAAGTACGTAAACTTGATATCGTGTTGGAAAGCACCAACTAAATCTACGTTACCTTAATAGCAAATACGAGAGGTGCCCCACTTATATTTGAACAGAATTGAATATCAAATAATTCTATGCTTATTATATATAATCAAAATATTTCTATATCATCGTGCATAACAATGTGTTATGAAACACATACAACTATTGATTATTAATTTATTTCTTAGTTTGCACTCAAATCTACAATTTTGTAGGGGGTATGGTGTTTGGCTTTTTGAAGACCGAATAATCCGATCAATGCTGTTTGCATTTCCCGCCTGTAATAAACGCAGCTATATTCCATAGACAAAAGGGTTTGTTGATATATGTTCATTGGACTTTGGCCTTTACTAATATTGCGTAATATACTTCAAATGTGTGTTCTTAAGGTACAGAATGGTGTTTTTGTGGAGGGAGTTGAAGCTCCGTGTTGACAAAACACCATGCTCCCCAAATGGTCTCCAGGAAAGTTGTTTTGCAAACATTTTGACCAAATATGGTTTGGAACCTAATGTACACACCAATGTGCATTCACCTTTGACTTTTAAGTAAAACATATATGTTCCATTAAGCCAGTATAGCAAACAACAGCATACGTTATGCAAACGTTCGGATACATGTGAAGCTTAACGAATGTCAACTTATGGGTAGCCTTATCAATATTTATCATATAGTAGGCTGTCCGTTCATGGTATATTTCTCAACGATAAAGCATTGCCTCTACAGAAGTGACAAAGTTGTGGCATTTACGGTTCCGTTGAAGTATACACAGCGTTAAAGACATTTGTCTCCCTTATGTTGTTTTTGTGGTATTGAGCATGTAAACACCGATTTTATCCAGAGTCCGGTATGTATAATTCTCTAAATGAACAAATCAAAAGTTCCTATGGGTTCTCTTAACGTCGCTGAAGTCCCTATTTTGGTTTTTGGATATGTCTTACTTATCAAATAACCAAAGTTTATGATTTTGGTAGGTATCATCACTTTTTGTCAGTTTTTAATATTTTGCGTAATTTCGTATAAAAAACAACAACAAAACGCAAAACATCCTTCCTGTGACAAAAATTGTATATTTTCTTCACAAAAATGGAATATCCATGCTCGACCAACAACTTTTAAGGGCTTTTATGGCAGTGGCTGACCTTCAAAACGCAAAACACCATACCCTCTACAAAAGTGTTGTTTTTGGTTAATTCTATTTATCAAACAAACCAAGCAGTTAGTGTAAATGTTACCTAACACATATATTTACACAGTACAAAAGAAATATTTGATTTATACCATATTTCCATGAAAATATTTCATGTTCAACACTGTTCAAATATAAGTGGGGCACCTCTCGTACGTTGTGAGACTTAGATTTACTGGCAAGTTTAATAATCACAAAGAAGCAAATTTGAATGTAGAAATCAAACAATAAATGATAACTGGACACATAGTATATTTAATCAAAAATAGCTCAACATTTTAATCCTACATTTCATATTAGCAAACCAAATTGTCCTATGTATATAAATGACAAATCTAAACGGTCACATGATTATTTCGGTTAATATATGTCAAGGGCTGAAAGCTGTATGTCTTAATCATGGAGAGAAATTCAGTAGGTGAAAACTTCAAGAATAGCTAGCATGTATGTTATACAATTGTAAACGACCACCATTATGTCATTATTACGCAATTATCCCGTTGTCTTACATGTATTTGTACGATATACAAGTGACCTGGTGAAAATATTTATCAACATTATTGCTTCTCCTATATGTGGAGGTTATGTTAAGGCTATTGTAAGGAAGAACGTATCTAGTCCTATACTATTGTAGTCGACCGTAGATCGACTTTGAGCATTGTATCCGTATCGAAACATACATCGCGAAGCCCTCCATTAATTGACCATCGAAAATGAAGCACGATGAGACAATTTAATTAGTGCACATTGTCAAACTATAAACAGTTATATTTCACAACGAGTCAAACCTATACGATTGTTACGCAAATTGTTGATTTGATATATCGTCCTCAAGAAAGAATTCGTGTTGATCTTTCAACTGTTTTCACTTATTTGTGACATAAAATAGCTTTATGGTATGTTATTGCGTACGCTCAAAGTAAATTGCACTAAGATGTAACATAATTTCCGAGCACACGTCATTTTTTAGGCAATTTGATTTTTTCAAAATAAAAGCGAGAAACTTCATTAATTGCACTATATCGTTCCATACACCGTGACCTGATGATAGCAGTCAAATGAATATTTCCTGTGTCAATTAGCGTTTAAAGCATAATATTGCTCGAGAGGAAACTTCTCACTTGTGCATAACGTGACAACCGCTCCGCTGTAAGCACTACTGTCTGAGTATAGCGAATGTTTTGTAGTGATACAACCACAGTTATAAACGTAAACAAGTGGAACGCGATTTGGATAATACTAGTATAAAGTTTTCATTTTGATTATAATATGTCGATATGATGTAGTTCATAATGTTAACAGATGATTTTGTGTAGGTGCGGTTGTACTGAGACAACTAGGTACAATTAAACATTGCACAATGTGTCTGGTGGAGCTATTGTTGTCTAAATAAAATATGTTGATTTTTGCATTGGTGTCATTTAAACTGCTTACGAATATAAACTATAAGATTTTATCAAATACATTGCACACGACAGTAAATCAAAAACAGTGTAATCTTACTGTGGGAACATTGTGGTAACAAAACAAGTTTTGTGCTATTTTCATATATACAATCATGGAACTCTGTACATTTATTTATTCCCTAGCAATGCATGTAATACCAAATTGCTAGGTTCGATACTGTATCGAAATTCATACAGATGTTCAAATAATGCACTACATGTGATATGATTTACATTTTTATAAAAAAGGGAAACACATCGCTATGTATATCAAATATGTTTTTGGATTATACCTGCTTTTAGGATAAATAATTTATTGTGGAATTTCTAAGTTTTAACTGTTTCCTGTTTCGCTGTCTCCAATACGATTCGTCTGAGCTCCAAATGTCTTTTTTGATTTTTTGAAAATACGCGATTATCGTGCAAAAGATTTTACTAAGAAGTTAATGCGTTAGCAAATAACTGTTATTTTAGTCTAGTCTACGACATTGAATACAAGAGTCTTATTCTATACAATAATGTTATGAGTGAACCATATTAATATTTTACCTCAGCCAATTAGCGTTCAACGAATATTGCTTCAGTGGAATCGTATCTCTGCTTTATTTCACGACACACGCTGAAGGTTATGTCTTAGAACATAGACTGGTTATAATTGCGCAAGGAGAAATTTACAACAAAAGAAGAGAAAGCAGCAGGAATAGTTATTATAGTAGGTTTTCATTTAGAGGACATTATAAACACACCTCATGACCAAAGACGTTATAACGAAGTAACAAAGAATTTCGTGTGCTAGAAATCACGTACAGTGTATACAGAGATTGTTGTCATACGTCGCACATCGATATATAATTACAAATACCGCAGACTGTTTTGTAGTGTTACGAACGTTTATTATGCAATTTACTTTTTGATTATTTCCGTATTCCCTTGTGGTTTCATTGGTGTATAAAACAACATGACAGCGTACGTGTTTGCTTTCAAGAACAAATAATTGTTCTTTCAAATACAATGGAGTCACATTGACAAACGTTATTTATTTCGTTATAACCACTGTACATGCGCAGATGATTCAGCGTCATACAGAATGGCGGAATCACATAGCAACCTACACAAATTGCACCACAGAACACGTCATACGTATCCTTCACATGTTATTTCGGGTATGCCTATATGTGTACTAGTGACTATACCAAAAGCAGCATACTTGGCTATGGGAGTATTATACACAAAGATTACACTGATATTAGATCTGATGATAAGTTTAGAATAACGATAATTTGCAATTTGATTTATTACGATTAGTTGCTCACTAAAGAGTTATTTCATCAGCATTCCATTATGAATTTCCCACACATACAATAATAGAAATAACAGTAATTTAATGCTGTGTAATTGATCCGACATTTCGGTAAAGGATAAGCAGGCACTAACTTTTAACGAGGCTCTCAGATATGTTGAGGGGACAGCACGTAAAACAGACAGACATTTGTTTGTTACATGGTTTATCCTGATTATATATTGGTAAGCACTTTATTACCTTCATACATGTTACACTCGCTAGTTACATACTTACAAAAACATGAAGCATTCTAGTCAATCATTGAGTTTTGTCTAAGAATGTGAGACGTTGTATGATATGCAGGTCATGTAGAGATACGCAGATTAATATTTCACCCCCGCTAATGTTACGTTCTATGCATTTTAGAGAGAAGTAGTTCACATGTGAATTTACACGACATTTGCTCAGAGCAAAGGCATTAAGAGGAGATGATGACAGGCAAAGGTACTTTCAACATGTAAGAATAAGAACACAAATGGAATATTTATTGAAGTAGCTTTTTCTCGCGTTTTTTTTTGTTTGCATTATAAACACACCACAGACATAATAAAAAGGTTTACCTTCTGTACAAACGAACGTGTCTTAAATATTTTGTTCCCATACGAAAAATATTGATATGTGATAATTCATACTGCTACAGTGTGGTGTGATGGTAGATGAAAGTTATGTAATGTCTAAATGGGACACAACGTATACACTCTCTTTTGTTCGTATTAGTGTGTATATAGCTACATATATACAATATTTCATTTGTATGCACTCAAGATCAAGCTTTTAATGCCATTTTCACTTTTTGAAATACAACAGATAAGCAATATCACTTACTCGAACAGGACAAGCAACCATTAACAGGAACATCGGTGCACTAAATGCAGAGCAGCTACAAACACATGATATCCTCTTGCATGTGGTTTTGGAGACAGATCAGACTAACTGCAAAATTTTGCTGAAGTTTGGCTATTTCATGTCTCAAAGGTCAATTCTAATCCAGAGTTTATAAGGTAGTTGACCAATGGCTGCTGCGAATGATAGAACGCATTAGAAATTGAATAAACATTGCCTTTGATGATGTGATCGCATTCAGATAATACGGTTGTATATTTTCATCCCGGTACATAGTAACCACATAAGCTAACTTAGTTATCCAATGTGTAAGCTGAATCGTGACTCGTTTAATGAGATAGATTCGATCACAAAAATATTCTGATAATGCGTTTGACTTTATTACAGTTTAAGCGAAGTAGTTCTAATGATTTGTGTTATTGTGTCATCCTCGTAAATCAAAAATATATCTTGCATTGTATTAGACACTGGCAACAACGCATATCTCTCTAAATGCTTACTCAGACCAAAGTATAGTTGGCCTAGTTTATTCCGACACTTTGAAATTGATTGGAGTAAAACTGTAAATGTCCACATTGACATATCGATGGCTTAGAATTAGAAGGTCATAACTACCAAATCGATATTTTGAGAAAACACTGAAACATTGTCGGCCATCTACTCTTTACTTATGGTCAAACAAACTTTTACAACTTCAATTTGGTCAACATGACAAGTTTTTATGAAAATGGGCTCATAAGAAGCGCCTTGTGATGCTTATTCTAAATATGTATGAATATTAAAAGGTCGTAAGTGGCACTTACGACCTTCTAATTCTAAGCCATCGATATAGAGCAAAGAGATTGTTATCAGATAATGTTTTCAGAATGTACCGACTCAAGGGGTGCGGTAAAACTACGGTTCAATTATACATGTAAATACTTATACACTAATGTGATTCAACTGATAAGTTGGTAAAATTGACCACTTTTGTACAATGATTTAGAAACATGACATTTTAGAAGCATTTTACCCGTTATGACAATCGTAATTGTTTTGTAAGATGATGATGGCAAGGAATACATCTCCTGCCACTTTGTCGCTGGCTTAGAATGAGAAGTTCGTGACAACAAAATCAATACTTAATAAAACAAAAAATAACTGTCTGAAATTTAGTCTTTACCTATGGTAAAACAAGCTTTTACAACTTCATTTAGTTAAACATGACAAGTTACGATTTTTATGAAAATAGGCTAATAAGAAGCGCACTGTGATACAGATTTCAAATGTATATAATTCGCGCCCAAAATAAGTATACAGATGTTCTTTCACCATTTACTTGCCTGTAAAACACTTCTTGCAGAACATAGAAGCAACAATGTTTTTGAAGATCTGGAATATTTGTTTGTTTATTAAGTGTAAAGGCCATAAATTAATTGGTACCCTACATGTAGATGTAAAATTTTAAGTTTCTTTGCCAGCCTTGAAAGGAAACTTGGTCATAAAAATCTGCAAATTCAGCCCCTTGATTCCCATGTGGGGTTTTTTAATTCAGAACATCTTCAACATTATTTCTACCACATCCTTGACTCGTTTAGTTACTGTAGTTTCAAAAGTGACTATAATTGTGATAATCTGATAAAAATTACTTAAAGTATTGAATAATTTAACCAACTGTTATTCTGCATCTGTCAAAAAGTGAATACTTATGCCCAACAAAAAAGTGAATAACTCACCTTCAATTAACAAAGTTTACAGTATTCAGTATTTGAAATATTTGAAACGCGTCAGTTTGTCGTCAGATCTCAATTTACCTTACGCAAGGGGAGGGATCGCCCCCTGGTTGTTTGTCGAAGACTGCTAGGCGAATGTTTTAAGGTTAATCCAGTGGACCATCATGTGATTTGAATTCGCCGTTAAAATTGATTTAAAGGATATTGATAGACGTCTGGCGTAATGTCAATTAACTCGAAATCACGTTATTTAACATTTTGAAATAAATATTATCTCAATTAAGAATACGTCCTTTGATTTTTCCACTCCACTGCTGTTGCCATATTGTAATATAAAATATAATTTGATTGCATTTTGTTTGACACTAGCGTCGTTGCCGTTGAATTGTTAATTTAATTATTTAAATACGACTGGTTAAATTAATGTCAAGGTTATCATCTGATTGCGGTATTTTGTTGAAAATATTGACAATTAATCATAAAATGTCTGAGAAATGGAGTAGAAGTCTCATTAAACACAACCCCATGTTGATAGAATGCATTCTTCCTACGCAATGTTATGGGAACGAATTGAGGAACAAAGAAACTCTCACGTTACTCAGACGGATCGGAAAGAAATACAGAGTGCAAATACAAACATGATATAATAGTTCACTTGCTAGTTACTTCGACAGAATGGTGATTACATAAAGTAGCACATCTACATTTATTGGCAAATTCTAAACAATGTATACTAGAGGTGCCCCACTCATATTTGAACAGTGTTGAACATGACATATTTCCATGGAAATATGGTATAAGTCAAATATCTCTTTTGTACTGTGTAAACATATGTGTTAGGTATCATTTTCACAAACAGGTTGGTTTGTTTGAAAAATAGAATGAACCAAAAACAACACTTTTGTAAGGGTATGGTGTTTTACGTTTTGAAAGTCAGCCACTGCCATAAAAGCCCTTAACAGTTGTTGGTTGAGCATAGATATGCCATTTTTGTGAAGTAACTCTGAATTTTTATCACAGGAAGGATGTTTTGCGCTTTGTTGTTCTTTTTAACGAAATTACGCAAAATATTAAAAACTGACAAAAAGTGATGATACCTTCCAAAATCTTAAACTTTGGTCGTTTAATAAGTAAGGCATATCCAAAAACCAAAATAGGGACTTTAGCGACGTTAAGAGTACCAATTTGAACTTTCGATATATTCATTTAGAGAATTATACATGCCGGACTCGGGATAAGATCGGTGTCTACATGCCCAATACCACAAAAACAACGTAAGGGAGACAAATGTCTTTAACGCTGTGTATGCTTTAACGGAACCGTAAATGCCACAACTCTGTCACCTCTGTAGAGGCAATGCTTTATCGTTGAGAAATATACCATGAACAAACAGCCTACTATATGATAAATGTCGATAAGGCCACCCATAAGTTGACATTCGTTAAGCTTCACATGTTTCCGTCCGTTTGCGTAACGTATGCTATTGTTTGCTATACTGGCTTAGTGAAACACATATGTTTTACTAAAATGTCAAAGGTGAATGCACATTGATGTGTACATTAGGATCCAAACCATATTTGGTCAAAATGTTTGCAAAACAACTTTCCTGGAGACCATATAGGGAGCATGGTGTTTTGTCAACACGGAGCTTCAACTCCCTCCACAAAAACACCACTCTGTTCCTTAAAAACACACATTCGAAATATATGACGCAAGATTAGTAAAGGCCATGTCTAATGAACATATACCAACAGACCCTTTAGTCTATGGAATATTGCTGCGTTTATTTCCGGCGGGAAATGCAAACAACATCGATCGAATTATTCGGTTTTCAAAAAGCCAAACACCATACCCCCCACAAAATTGTAGATTTGAGTGCAAACTAAGAAATAAAGTAATAATCAATAGTTGTATGTGTTTCATAACACGTTATTTTGCACGATGATATAGAAATATTTTGATTAAATATAATAAGCATCGAACTATTTGATATTCAATACTGTTCAAATATAAGTGGGCCACCTCTCGTACATCCATGTACAGTAGATAACTTTAATCGTACGATTGTGTCATTGGGCTTGTATTTTCATACATACATTTGCTTTCAAGTTTTATTTATTCTAGACATTTTTCACCGTTACCAGATAATTTAAGTATTAATTTGACTTTTCATACATACAAATCAGACATAAACTAGCCTCATCTGCGTCAAATGAGTAGCACTCACCACGCGTTCTCGTTCCGCCTGGAGGATACATAACAACGTGGCTAACAATACTACGTTCTACATACATGTACTTATATAAAAGTAAAACGGGATTCCGATATATCGCTGTGTTCATATTAATTAAACAAGTACGTAACGATCATGACTAATAAATTGTATCTACCCACATAATTTGCCTTGGCGTTCGTAAAATTAAAATAATAATGATATACGACCAGTATTTTGATACTAGTATTATACATATCAATTTGTAGCCAGATGCATTGGTGGAAAGAATACGTGTGTTCATATATTTATAACTTGAATAATATTGCTTAGAATTGATAACCAGGAAGCGTTTTTCTAGCACACATTTTCATTAAACTGGAATAGGAACCATGTATGGCTAACATGTAATAAAAGTACATAAGCTTAATTTCCGGATGGCAAATATCTCATAACTAAACGTAACCTTAAAACCAAATACATTACAAGACGTATATCTAATGACTAGCAACAATGCATCAAGAAACAAATTTGAATGTAGTTACCAACAATAAAAGATAACTTAGAATATAGTATATTTAAACAAAATGAACGTAATACGTTTCATCCTACACGTCTAATTAACAACACTGGTATGAGTAAATCAGACAGGGAATGTAGCAATCGACCTAACCAGCCGAGTGCAGAAATCAGAATACCACAACACAACTACACTGAGCGATCCCCACATATAAGCCAAAGAAAAAATCGAAAATACAAGTCCCCGCCGACAAAATGCAGGATGACCCAATTTCTTTATTTCTATAGAATAGCGGTTGGCCTAGTTTAAAATAGGAGCCATTTTGCTCTATTGAAAAGAAAGTAATAAACATGCTTTTGTCGGTAAATATATTCAACTCAAAAGAAAACGACCTATTCTAAACTATAGGGTTTGGCAATATACCAAATTATAACTTTATCTCAACCAATTATCGTTCAAGGAATATTGCTTCAGAGGACACTTTTTACTGCTGTATTTCACGACAAACGCTGGAGGTAATGTCTTGGAACATCGACTGGTTAGTAATTGAACAAGGAGAAAGCTACAACAAAAGAAGGCGAAACAGCAGGAATAATTATTATAGTAGGTTTTCATTTAGAGGACATTATTAACACACCACATGACCATAGACGTAGTGATTAAGTAACACAGCATTTTGCCTTGGAGTGCCAGAAATCACGTTTCGTGTATACCGATATTGCTGTAATACGTCACACGTCGATATATCATTACAAGTACCGCAGACTGTTTTGTGGTATTACCAGCTTTTATTATAAACTTTAAACGACTCGTCATTAATTTTATAATCACTTGTGGTGACATTGGTGTATAAAACAACATGACAGCATAGGTGTTTGCTTTCAAAACCAAATTAGTTTTGCTCGGTGGAATACAATGACGTCACATTGACAAAATATCATTTATTTGATAATAATCACTGTACATGCAGAGATGATTCAGTGGCATACAGAAATGGCATTTGCACAAAGCAACCTACACACATTACAACACAGAACACGCCATACGTATACTTCAAATGTTATTTCGAGAATGCCAATATACTACACCAAATGCAGTAGACTGGGTTATGGCGAGATATATACTCGAAGATTACACTAAGGTGAGAACTTATGATTACATGTAATTTAGAATAACGTTAATTTGCAATTTCGTTTATTGCTCATTGATCACTTTAAAGTTATTTCATTAGTATTTCACGATTTGTTGTCTATAAATGTAATCTTACGCTGTGTACATTGTATATCATGATTATATATTTTTAAGCACGATACGACCTAAATACCACCCAGTAGATACATAATTTACGAAAACAAACAACCTTTCTAGGCAATCAGTGATTATTGTCAAAGAAAGTGAGACGTTGTATCGTATGAAGTTAGAGGTAAGCTGATTAATATTTCACCTCTGCTAGTGTTGCGTTCAACGCATTTTAGAGAAACGTATTTCCCAAGTGCATTAACACGACAATTTCTCAAGGCATAAGCATTAAGTGGAAATGATTAACACGACATTTGCTCAAAGCAAAAACGTTAGCTGGAAATGACGGCACACAAAGGCACTTTTAAAATGAAAGAATAAGAACTATAATTGCAATAATTATTGAAGTAGCTTTTTACACGTATATTTAGGTTTACATTATAAACAGACATAATATAAAGTTTTACCGTCTGTATAGACAAAAGTATCTTATATTTTTGTCGCCATACCTAACATATTGATATGTAATAATTCAAAATGCTACAGACGGTGTGGTATGATGGTATGATGAAAGTTAAACAATGTCTAAATGGGACACGACATATACACCCTTGTGTTCCTATAGTGCATATAACTACATGTATGAACTTGACTGTGTGGTGCAGTGGTACAGTGGTTATCGCTTTCAACTGACAATTTTTTTTCCAATGTAACTTCGAACCCACTAACGAACAGTTTCTTTTTTTAATAAACTTATACTTACGTTATACGTATTCATGGTTTTATATGATTACGATATGACCACATATCATCATATTTTATCTATTCATTGTTTCTATATTCTCATTTCATTTTTAGTTTTTGCATAATTATACAATGTATCAGATTTAAGTATCCATTGAGTTACAAGTTACAACACTGAGACAGATATAATCTTATATGCATTCTATTTGCTAGCTCCTGTCAGTCCGACAACCATCCCTCACGCACTGACAAGCAAAAACTTCAATCCTATTCCCTTCTCCTCCATACAAATCCTATATACGTTTCCGATGAGATTTCTCGCGTCGTCGCTATATACACTCAACCGCTTTAAACACGCACCACATACGAAATATCGGTTTAAGTGATGAAAACGTCAATTGGTGGTTATTTATTTTCAGATTAATAATCTTCAGTCTATATTCAACGATGTGTGTGATTTCCAAGCCATTATTATGAGTTTAAAATGAATTATAATATAGATAGCACTGAGACCCATGAAAGTAAAAGTCACAATTTCAAAAGCAAGTATAAGAGCCCGCTACATTGATGCATGCACGTGGTATATCCTCCTAAAGCATAACATAAATTACGTAATATGATAGAATTATGTTCGACGTGATGTTTCCCACCATTCAAGCAAAGGTTAACTTGAATTATAAATGGTATGTGACAATGGCTGTCTGGCTAATACCATACGACCGAGTGCGGTTCAGATATGGGCATTATGTGAACTTAAGATGGATTCAAGCCTTATTTAAACTCGAAGTCTTGGTTATGAGCATCACACTGTCAGGATATATTCCATGGTGCTTCTATGGCACCCCGAATCAACAATATGAAGGAGCTTAATGACAAAAAGTTGAGAATTTAGGCTCTAAACGGGAGAAAACTCATTAAAAAATGTACTAAAATAATTTTCCTTTTTATTGACAATTATGAAAGAAATACTTATGAAAATGCAATAATGTACTTTTGGCTTGTTGATTGACACCCGGCATTATTTTGACACTGTGTGCAGCCATGCGGAACAAATTACAGTTTCACAACCTGTGTCCTGTTTCCTCCTTGCTCGGGCTCAATACCTTTAGCTGGTTTCATTCAGGTCGGTCTTTGACCGTGCCATTCGCCAGGAATCGATGTTCTAAACCCACAATCATTTTATGGTGACAGCTGAACCACCATGCTAAGGCACCGAGGCTCTTTTTAGTTGGAAGCGAAGGCACAATCATCGAGAACAAATATTCGAGATATTCGCCTTATAAAAATAAATTAGCCAATATTGCTTATGTTGTTTTTTCAATGTGTAAATCAACAACGTACAGTTTAAAGTTAATATTGATCACACAGGTCGACGCGATCGAACTGCACGCACAAAACATGCAAAATCAAAAAGGTTCTCTGGGCGGGGTATTCCGAATGAAAAATAAATCCTTTTCTTTAATTCGGTCAAGCTTATGAACTGAACAAACCATGTAAACTATTAATTTAGCAAAAAATATATTTTGACAAAATTTGATTATTTTCAATAGTGGTGCGTTTTTAAAGCGGTTGAGTGTATGTGCACTAGCTTAGACATATTTCTAATGTGCTTTTTACACGCCATAACGTTTATATACATCTCTGTGTAATTAAACAAACACGAAAAATGCTTGCTGAGCGAAATTTAAAAAAAATACCCGAAGGGGAATCGAACCCATTCGTTCAGTTCTGAAGAACTCGTATTCATAGTAGCTTAGCCAACTGCGCTATGCGAACTGCATGACGAACCCAAATTCTAAATGTATGTTTTATAGATAAATACACCCCTATAACCTGGATTACTCCGATGTTAAAAGTATATTTACGCCTGAGTGATTGTGGTTAATCTATAGTAAAACTAACTTACGAATTTGCGTAAGGTAGATCTATATGCGTAAATTTACGCGACATTATCCCAGTTGTATATCCCGAATGACAGCTGAAGCGATGCCGTCAGTTTGCCTCTAGGTTCGGCATCGCCTATACATCGACAACTTTTCGGCAACCTATCGACATCGATTCGTAAACCCTTCTGCAAATCACGCGGTCGGGGGAAACATTCGGGACTAACTCCTGAACTGACGGCATTTAGTCGCGATATGTTCGGCTGCTTTGGATAGGCTACGGCATTTATACTGATGTACATGTATACATGTAGCAACCATTCTTACCCCGAACTGCGAATGTCGTACTTCCCGAACAAGCACGATGACACGGCTCCGCATATTTTTATTGATACACGATTCCGAAGGGTTCCCGAAACAAGCACATTGTAACCGACATCCCTTCCGCGTAGCATCGGTGTCTAGTGGACGGCAGGTCTAACCGCAACCCGGCTTTCCGCACGATCGGATCTACCATTCGGCTATTTCGGATAGGCTTCGGCATGCATACTGCGTGTATACCACAATAATACAATTTGAATACCGATCCGCGAATACTTGCCAAACAACCACGATGACAAAGCCCCGCCCAGTTTTATTAATAAATGATCCCGAAGGTTTTCCGAAACGAGCAGTATGTAATCGGCATCCCTTCCGCATAGCATCGGGGTCTAAATGGACGGCACCTATAATGCATTATTACATCTACACTTTAATTCTGTCTCAATATTTTCATACTTTACATATATTATAACCTAATGGAAACAACTTAGCCTTCAATTCACCCGTGAAATAGTACACTCGATTACCACATACAATATAGTGCAATAGGATACCGGCGATTATCGGTACCGGAGGATACCGATATTTAGCTTTTAGTTACACGTATATACTCGCATAAATTGGTCATCAATATTATGCGTCCTCGATTTATAATGAAAACTTGCGAACTGTTCTCGGAACGACCCGTCGATTTCAGATTGTAAACAACGGGGTATTTTTTTCACCACATAAACTACTTAATTGGCGACTTGCGGAGATAATTATTCTAAGGATGAAAGTAAAAATAGATCAAATATGGATGCTGATTCTATGCCATTTAGGGAGCCCTATAACATGTCAATTTTCACGGTCTTATTAGTTTGTAAAATATTGCTGTTTCTGAAACTTATTGGGACTTAAGCTAAGGTGCGACTTTTTCAACGCATTGCTCTGAAAGAATTGATAGAAAAAATCAACGTGATGACCTATTTCATAGAATATTAGGCAATATGTGTTAAAATATAACCGATTCCTATACGATTAGAGTCAAGCTATTTCACACGGGCTTATTAAAGTGTATAGGGCTATATTCTAACAGTCATTTAATGTCAAAATAATTAATTGCAAATTGAAACTTTGGATGGGCTCCGTGTACTTTGATTCAATCGTTGAAAAATAGACGATTCTTATAATTTCATAGGGTGTTCTAGAACACTTTCGTACGAAAATGGACAATTCGCATGTCCAATAAATCACACAGAGTTTCAACTGAAACGGAAGTAAAACATTATCTAATGGATATGAAAGCATTATTGTTTTTTCAGTTTCTAAAAAATATCGTCCGATATAGCTCTATACACTTTAACACCAAACAGTACTATCATTAGAAACATATTTCTGCAACACATTGATCGACACACATACACGAATTACATGTATTGTTTATGCATCAACATTATGTGTTTAAAAAATAGCTGTCAGACTAACATATCCCATCGACAAAGGACCACATTACATTTGTATTTACAAAATCAATCCATCACCATGTCAAGGTTGTTCGTAAGAGAAAGAGAAACTCCAGCAATGTTCAACAGTTACTTTAGGTCGAGTTGTGTTCACTAGAATTCGTCTTTCGAACAGACTGACTGAAGGACAAACAGTATACACCCTACAACTGTGTTATTGAGCTTATAAAATTCAATTATAAACAAAATATGTTAGGAAGCATACTTATTACATGCATGCACTTGTACATGGACCGTTACGGGCGTATATATATTATGTAGCTTATTGACTTCTATAAATGATCACTATGTGCCCGTTCCGCATATTTCGATCGATAGAACCGTAGAAAACTGCCGACCGCACTGATGAATGTGCACTGCCCAGGTTCAATCGTGCGTCCTACCCTTAGCGTGGAACCTATCTTTCATGCAAATTGATTGTTCTATTTTTCAGAAAAACAAAATATATGCTATTCTGGTTGTAATTTTCTTGGAAAATGTTGGCGAAATGTTCGCACATTGTAATCGCATGAAATACGGATGATATAAAGGAGATAATAAAAATTATGATCATAATATGGTCAAAATCGTCATTATCGTGAGGTCTACCCCGTTAGTGTTTTGTTATTTACGGAACAATATCGAAGTATTTGAGCAAACTACGGGATCAATCGTGGAAAGTAGGGTACCAAAAGATTCAGTGGAGAAGCCATTGCGTGCTGGCCGAGGTGTCCATAAATAAACGAATCTCGGTGTTATATATTTACCTCAAAATATGGGTTAAGTCGACGCTATTTGGCCGCCATTTTTGTGGTGGCTCCTACCATCGAAACCACGTGATTCCTCACCGTGATAACGGGAGGACTTAGGATTCTAAAAGTTTAAGTGGAAATTGTTCATTCTCCACAGACGACCCTACGCAATTTCAAGGAAATTTGTATCAAAGGTCAAAATCACCGTGACCTTTAAATACATAACAGTCTCTGGTCCACAACGTAAGAAACATCGATACTTCAACAGAGAGTTGTGGACTCTTTCAAGTCGTGGTGACCTTAATTACACAAGAATATTTACTGTCATGAGACGTGTATGTTTCACAAACGTCTCTTGCGCTTTCTGTTATAATTATTCCGGTTTTGTGTTTTCTTGGTGTGGGTATTAATGGACAATCATTCTCATGAATCAGTGTATAGTCAAGTCTCTAGACTATACTCTGATACACAACGCTATAAATCGTGTGAAAATCTAAAAATAGCTCGCATGTCGTCACTAGTGTATTCCCGCTATCGTCCAATCAGAAATCGCGTTACAACAGCCGCGGGAATATTTCTATAAACAAACACAATTGTGAACATGGCTTATTTAATTAGCAAACGGTGAATGAAATTAAATGCTGAGATGTTTGTTGAAACCTGTTGAATCGAATTCGGTGTATAAAAAGTATGAAGAATGAGAGAATAACCTGATATCGGTTATCAAATGGAAAATGTAGATCTACCGGCGATTCGAAAAATATTTATCGGAAATAAAATTTAAAAAACGGCGAGTCGAATGGAGTGCTAACGTTTAATAAAGGTAAGTTCTGTTTTTGCATGACGAACCACCGCTAATTTCAATACAAATAACCAGTTATGTTGTGCAATGATAGTAAAATCTTCTTCTGATCATCGATGCAAAAATATCACAATATCTTTTTTCATACGTCGATTTAATAGTAGGAAATAAAATTCAAACACTGTCGATTTATATTCTGCATGTAACGTCGATTTTGATTGGACGAATGACGAGGGATGTTTGGAAAACACCTGTGACGGAATTTGATCAATTGCCTTATAAGGAAATAAACGAAATGGATTTGATTGGTGGAGATTTTCGTTCACCACGCTATGATTCGTTAGTATTATACCAGAGTATGTAATTGAAAATAATACGCTGGTTGAACGAGAATGATGGACAATGTGTAGATAACGTTTTGATGCCTCGTGAGCAAAACATTTGTTTCGCACATGCATTTTTCAATTTCTCAGAATTTGGAAATTCACGGTTCACTGCTTGTAGCAGACAAATTATCGAAATATTAAATATTGTTGCTTTACTACTCACTTGAAGACTTGCAAAAATGGACCTGGCCCGGTTATTATAAACATTGGAGTACGTACTCCATGCTCCAACTCATCCTCCGTACTCCAATGGGAGTATTTCTTAGTAACAAAAACTGCTGTATTTTCTTTATTACTGAATTGAAACATATGAAACGGTGTTCATTTTCTTAATTAGATCATTTGCTAAAAGTTGGTGTTGGTTTTGATGCAAAATTCTAAAAAAAATCTGTTTTTCAAGTTGGAGCATGGAGTATGGAGTATGGAGTTAAAGTATGCGAATGTGAAATGTTTATAATCACCGGGCCTGATACCATGTATGATAAAAAAGATATACAATTTACAAGTTTGTGTACTTAAAACAAGTGTATGGAGTTTCAGTTACTTCTAACTCTTTGAAACCTGGCATAATAAGTGTTACTCGTTTTTAGCTCACCTTTTGTGATCATTCTTTGTCCGTCGTCCGTCCGTCGTCCGTCCGTCAACAATTTGCTTGTGTTCAATATAGAGGCAACAGTTTTGATCCAATCTTCATAAAACTTGGTCAGAATGTAGTTCTCTATAAAATCTAGACCAAGTTTGAAACTGGGTCATGTGGGGTCAAAAACTAGGTCACTAGGTCAAATCTTAGAAACACATTGCGTTCACTCCAGAGGCAACAGTTTGATCCAATCTACATGAAACTTTGTTAGAACGTTGTTCTCTATAAAATCTAGGCCATGTTTTTAACTGGGTCATGCGGAGTCAAAAACTAGGTCAATAGGTCAAATCATAGGAAAACCTTGTGTTCACTCCAGAGATCACTATTTTGATCCAATCTGCATGAAACTTGGTCAGAATGTTGTTCTAGATAAAATCTACGCCAAGTTCGAAACTGGGTTATATGGGGTTAAAAACTAATTCACTAGGTCAAACCTTAAAAAAACCTTGTATTCACTCCAGAGGTCGTGGTTTTGACCCAATCATCATGAAACTTTATCAGAATGTTGTTCTCTATTAAATCTAGGCCAAGTTTGAAACTGGGTCATGTGGGGTCAAAAACTAGGTCACTAGGTCAAATCTTAGAAAAACATTGTGTTCACTACAGGGTCACTGTTTTGATCTTCATGAAATATGGTCAGAATGTAGGTTGTACTGATACCTAGACCAATGATCAACAAGTGAGCGACCTAGGGCCTTTCCGGCCCTCTTGTTAATAGTCTGGGGTAAAATCAGCATTTAGCCTAGGTAATCCCGATGACAAGCATATTTGTATATTTTGTTTGTTTATATGTTCATATTCAGTTTTCCTGGTTTAGTTTGTAGTTCAACCTTGTGCTTTGTTTTAGTACATGTAATCTGTGATTTATTCAACTGACTGCTGCTTTATTTGTCTGGAGGGATTTTCGTTTTTCAGGAGATATTTTTGCACGCCTGTCTAATACTATTAGTTTTTAGAAATGAAATTTTAAGTCTCGATGATGCGGATGATGCAACGTCTTACTTGTACTTTGTGTCGACTTGAATAAGTACGACTCAGTATAATACGCATACATACAAAGATTAACTCATGCATACATTTTGTGCAAGGTTGCCTGTGTTTTCTTAAAGATATACTTAACAACTTTTCTAAGTCCTCATTTTCATTTATCCATAACTTTTTTATTATATACAGTGAAGTAATAAACTTTCTCATGTGAAGTGTGTATAGCAATGACATTAAAATCCGCGTCTCGAAATGTCAGAATGTCACCTGGTTTGTTCGTCACGAGATTGACGTCTGTTTCATACTTTTTTGACGCCATGTGTTTACATATTCATGCCGTATGTAAAAATGCCTTCAAATAATGTCCAATGACTAACCACGTATGAAAAACAGTTAAAACATTATTAATCAATCACCGTTGTTCGTGGAATGATGTCAGAAAAAATATGGAGTGACGTCAGTACGGTACAGAGTAGCATTTTGTGTCGACAATCAAGAGTAATTACCTTAACATCCACGATTGATTGTTTTTCAACGTATAAACACATCTACGAGTGTTTAATCCAAGGTAAACGTATCGTTTGCTTCTCGTATAATGATGATTACGAGTACGTTTAGCATTTATTGTGACGTTATGACGTAAAAAAACGTAAAAATCGCATGACAACTTTGCGTCCAGACGTTAAAATTTAATTAGTCTCTTTGTTCAGCAATGCTCCCCACTGACGTCTTGACTGTTAATAGAAACATCATACTAAATGATGGTCATCCAGTATATCAAAATCTGTCTTTGCGATTTCTACTTTCTTTCGTTCTTATGTTTTGAGTGTGTTCATTCAATAAATTTAAATCGAACACGACTTTTTGTTGCTCATTTCTGCACATCTATAACACACGCAAATCATAGCAAAATTTCAATAGACTACTTGCACGATTAACGAAGTTATCTTCAAAAATATAAGTGTGGACTTAGAAAAGTTGCTAAGTATATTAAATGTGATCTTACGCGCCAATAAGCTGACTGCGACAATCTAAATTACATTGTCAGTGTCTCAGCTCCTTTATGCAAATGTCATCTATCATAATTAAAGAACATATATTGTATATTGAAAATTCCGTTGTATGCTCCCATGGGTTGGAACATTATTAAAATATATAAAAGCGGAAGTTGTCAAATTAGAAGCTTGCATTTCGTTCGTTTTGGAAATAGTTTATAACTTATTGTTCGTGTGTTTTTAAATTTCGCATGATTTTGTGTTGGTGAATGTGATGAAAATGATATATTGGCATTAGAATAAGTAATAGATACAGTACTAGTTTTTGATCAAAAGTGTCCTCTTACAACCGTTATAGGATAGTTTTGTAAGGACTAACAAGAAATTGTCCGATGCGAAGCCGATGATAATTTGTTGTTCGTCCTTACAAAACTATCCTATAACGGTTGTCAGAGGACACTTTTGATCAAAAAAAATGTACTTTATCTTACTTATACTCCGGCAAAAAGTAGATGATCTCCAGAGAGACAATGATTGGCACAATCAATTCTGGCACAATTCATGAGCAGAACACATTTTGAACTTTAGAAAATATGACTCTATGTAACATAATAATCTTGGCCTAACACATCTGAGGGATTAACTGTCATATAGATTGAGTAAAAATCAAGAAACTATTAATACAACATATAAAAGCTAAGATTACACAAGCAATTATTTTCCACATTCATGGATTAAGGCTGGATGCACAAAGGCCGTCATGGAATTATTTATAAAATTAATGTTTATTTTCAAACAGGATCATGTTAGCCGATTCTTATATATATCTAAAACTGCTTAGTTGATGTTAAGACAGTGTGTTTTATTTCATAGATATCAAAAAATGTTTGTATTATAATAGCGCCGTAATGAATTGACAAATGTTCTAATCTAAACATTCATTTTCATAGGGCTACATAATTTGATGATTACTAACTACAATATAATGTTGTATTCGAGTGATTCTAAGTGGCATCACATGTGTTCATGAAGACAAGTAGAAAATTATAACTGCTTTCGATCATTGTATAATAATAATTCAGGATTCTTCTCAGTTGCACAATGTATATTAATTTTTTTATACATTGTTTATACATGTAGGTTTGCTGTATTCCTCCTGATAACCAATAACGTAAAATCAATTTTGATGGATTTTGCTCTCAACTTTGTGGACAGCAATATTAAAGGATTAGCCATTGCCCTATAATTGTTGGGGTGTAGATAAATGGTGATTATTTTGTTTTAGTATTTTGTTCAACCGAGACTAAAAAATATAATATAAAAAATTAACGCTACATTTCTTTGTTTTATTATTAAGTTTCACAAAAGACACTAATTAAAATGTAATGCTGCAAATTAGATTAGTTTACAGTAGCACAGTCATGTTAATCCCTCGTTGTGTGTTTTTACAATTTTTAGTCCCCAGACAATCAGTATAGTGACATTTATTTTACTGTGTATGTGGTTATGCAAATCTGAAATAGTTTAAAGCTTAAATTGACCAATCATTTTCTGCGAAAATGTCTCACAAAAGTGTACATTTACAGAAATAATGTACACTTTATGAATAGAGTCAGTGGGCAAGACGGAGTATAACGTCAATAATTTATGCATAACAAGGCGTCTTTTATCTTCATCACAAAATGTATATCTTGTGTTTTACGTACAGAATGTATTATGGTAGCATGCATGATGTTACGTACATGTATACGTTCGTCTTTAAAACCAACACAAGTTCGGATTTAAAATTATGGTTCCTCGCTGTTACTAAACTGTCTTACGGATTATTGCATCTAGGAATATTAGTTTTTTTACCGTGTTTGAAAAATAACCATACTTTCTTGTTACATCGAATCTGTTCACGTTGTCTCTCTCGAAACATCTCACTGGAGAACTGTAATTGTTCTAGGCACGCGATTTCAATCTGACTTCGTGTTCCTGTCTGTTACTATTGCCTGTATCTTCTCATCCGTTTATTGTGCTTGTCATTTTCACTTGTCATAAGTGCATTTTTGCCTGGTAATGTTGTTGTTTTTAGGAATGAACAATAAATGCGTGGCAAAACAAATTATGATCTGGTTGATCAAATTTCGACAAATGATAAATTAAAAGTGTACTAGCCATAAAAAAATTGCTTAATGATTTATAATGGAAATTGACAGTTGAATAATTACACGGAACATGTGCATACAAAACAAATCGTACTCTAAAATCTATTACGTCAAATATATTGCCGAAACTAAGTTAGATAATAGAAATGCATATTGCATACACAACTACATAAAAACCTTTGATATAAAGACCTGTTGTAAAACTATTTAAAATCGTAATATCAATATGGCTACATAGCATAGACTCTACGCAATTATTGCATAGTTAATGGTGCATTGTGCATTCAATGATGATCAAGATGCCGAGTTAGATTTCGTCGGGTTGGTGACAGTTGCGAAAAAATGATTCTGGAATACATGTATGTGCAATTTTTACCCCTTTAATGTCAGTTTTTACTACATTTCATTAACCAACTTTATACACATAATTTATTAATGGAATACAATATTATGTGGGCCGCTATTCATACTTGACATTGAAACATGTTTAATTTCATGTTTGGTTCAAAATCGATAAACGATAAAGTGGACGAGCCACATTCAAACTACATTTTGTATTTGCCCAACGATTTATAACGTAATTTTATTGTTTAACAATTACACAGAATTCTTGGGTACCCCTCATAATGTAACTGATACCGTGAAATCGTGTTACTTATGACCTTTTAAGACCCATAATTATTATGAATCCACAGGTAAATTTATTTATCACCCATTGTAGTTCTGAGTAATAAATGTAGTTACAGGGATCTTGCATGTTTATCTTTTCTGAAATCAGATAGATGTGAGTAGAGCATGAACGTTAAATGAACAGCACATCAGGTACTCATGGAGTTTGTCGTGTTTCCGTAGAATACATATGCTAACTAATTTCTTATTCACTTTCCGTTTACTTACATTTCGCCTATTTTGTTTAATCTATATCTGAATCTGAATACAAAGAATGTAGTAAAGTTCATATTATGGCACAATGGTTGTGTAATTTCTAGTTACATTATGGGCTGTTTTATGGAAGTATTATGGGAATATAAACAGAACCAATAGGGAGACAAAGATATATGAAGAGAACTATCTATGGAAAATTGGTGATTATCAACTGACCCTATATTTTGTTTATGTAGTTACCGTATTCGAATGTTTCTTTTCCCGACAATTATGCAAAAATAAAAGTCGGAAATCACCTTATTGGCAACATACCGACATTGGTGAAAGCGATGTTAATATCACAAAATCACATAGTTGTGCACATTGGGATAAATTTAGTAGCACAGTATAGACACAAAACAAAATAAAACTATACGGTATGTAGAAAACATCAAATTACCACCATGAATGACCATATTCACGAGACAATTCCGCCGTAAAAGATCCCAGACAGGTTAAGTTTCGTTGGATGGTAAGACACAGCAGGTTAGTTCATGTTTTATGGCTATAACAGAAAAAAGCACATTGTAATTTCTGTTCCTGGGGTTCTTGGATTGTGCAGAATAGATGTTATACTGACATCATTGCACTTTACCTTCCACGAAATTATGTTAGTTACATAATACACATTTCAAATAACACAGAACTAATATCACCGCTGGTTGTAGTGAGTGTCACAATAGAAAATGTCTTAAATGCTTAGTCTAGTGATGTACAAGTAATATAAATGACAATTCGCCTACGTTGATTCTCTTATGGCAGTACAAAATATACTATGTGAACAAATGCTACTTTATTATGTTTGTTAGTTACATAATATCGAATCACACAGAACTAATATCACCGCGGGTTGTTGTGTGTGTCACAAAAGAAAACGCCGTAGATATTTAGACTAGTAAATTGAACGTACTAGTACTATAAATGATAGTTCGCCTAGTTTGGTTGTCTTAAGGAAGTACTGTATGAACAAATGTTACTTTAGTATGTTTGGGAGCATCTACAATGTATACATGTATAAACACCTTCGCACGACATCGCGTACAGGCAGGATCAACTGATTGAAGACTTGGGTTCAAGGGTAAACAATTTCCTCTGAATTATTTACGGAGATTATTTTATAGAAAATGACTTTTGTATCGAATAGTGCAACCACAGATTTAGTATGGTATAGTTTTGAAGTAAAGAGAAACTACTTTATTTAGTATATATGTTTCGTTCGAGTATATCTTGAATTTGTTGTTGATTTGTATTTGGATTTTTAGCTTATTATCGGTAAATCTATCATTTCTTATCATTATACAATTTGTTTTCTGCTTATTGGTTGTTTACGGTGGAATAACGGTGAGATACTCTCCGATAATTTCACTGTTGATCATTTCACTCAAACGGAATACTTTATAATCCCAGTGGAGCGCTACAATTCGGTTTATGCCTATTGACGAGTAAAACTCGAAGTCATACTGACTGTATTGAACTCACAGTGGCTAGCTCATGAAATTCCCGATTCAGGAGTAATGCATCCGAATTATGAAGTCGGAATGCAACGGTAGTAATTAAAACGCCTGTTAAAACATTTAAACATAGAAGGTGGCAAACATTCGAGTTGGTAATCAACTTGTGCGACGTTGTTTTGAATCACTTGGCATCATGACTAGTTGTGTTTTGTCTTTTGTTTTGTAATAAAGCAAGTGCGCCTGTCAATAAAAATCTGCATATGGACGCTAAAACATCGTATATTTATGAAAAAAATTGCCATTTAACTTTTTATTGAAATACGTACCTTGGCATCGCTCATGCGCACGTGAGTTGGCATAGTAACGAAAATACGCATTTTTTGCATTTAATAATCGAAATTATAGGTAGTGACTTTTTTAATTTGAGAATGCATTATACTCTCGTATAGAATGAACAATTTCAATCAAATTGTTAAAACTGCAAAACTTGTTCCCTCACACGGTAAGTATTAGCTGTATACATATTTAATAAAAGCTAAGCATTTTAACAAATTAGCGCATTTGAAATAATACATAGCACATATTTATGTACACAAGGTCTGCACATGCATACACGTGTTCTACCTAGGTTAAGCCGTATTTAAACATGTTGCCTGTTGGCGCACTTTGCGAAACATAAACATTTACCAAATGTGCCATACATTTGTTACGATCATATCACACTCATTTTTTTTATATGTTTTCAATTTTTATATATTCTAGACATTTTAACCGTTAATATATCAGTCATAAATTAATATAATATTTTAACACATAGTTACTTTCTATACAGGTCATACATAAGCTATTTTCGTCTGAGGAACACGAATAGCACTCATCACGCGTTCTTGTTCCTTCTGGAAGATACATAACAACGTAACTAACAATAGTGTGCTTTTCAAACTTATATAAGTAATACAAGATTCCAATATCACTTTACATATGTTCATTTTATCTTAATAACAAGTATGATACTGGCTAATAATTTGTAAATACTCAATACAATATACAATATAAGCCGTACCGTATTCTTATTGAAAGTACGAAACATGAATATAAATTGTATCTTCCCACATTATTAGCCTTATTGTTCGTGATATTAAAATAGTAAGGTATACGACCAGTAATTTGATACTAGTATCAAACATATCATTGTGTCGCGATACGCGTTGAATGATAAGACTAAGTGGATATATTTATAGCTGGAATAATATTGCTTAGAGTTGATAACCAGGAAGAGTTTTTGCAAAACATATTACATTGAACTCAAATCGGAGCCATGTATGGCTTACATGTCATAAAAGTACGTAAACTTGATATCGTGTTGGAAAGCACCTCATAAATCTACGTTACCTTAATAACAAAAACGTTGTGAGACTTAGATTTACTGGCAAGTTGGATAATCACCAATAAGCCAATTTGAATGCAGAAATCAAACAATAAATGATAACTGAAACCATAGTGTATTTAAACAAAAATAGCTTAACATTTTTAATCCTACATTTCATATTAACAAACAAAACTGCCCTATGTATATAAATGACAATTCTAAACAGTCACATAGTTATTTCGATTAATATATGCCAACGGCTGAAAGCTGTACGTCTTAATCATGGAGAGAAACTTAGTAAATGAAAACTTTAAGAATAGCTAGCATGCATGCTATACAATTGTAAACGACCACCATTTTGTCATTATTACGCAATTATCCCGTTGTCTTACATGTATCTGTACGATATACAAGTGACCTGATTAAAATATTTATCAACATTATTAATTGCTTCTCCTATATGTTGAGGTTATGTTAAGGCTATTGGTAGGAAGAACGTATCTAGCCCTATACTATTGTAGTCGACCGTAGATCAATTAGAGACTTCGACCATAGTACCCGTATCGAAACATACATCGCGAAGCCCTAAAATAATTGATCATCGAAAATGAAGCACGAAAAGACACTTTAATCATTGTACAAACTATAAACAGTTATATTTCGCAACAAATTAAACCTATACCATTGTTAGGCAAATTGTTGATTTGATATATCGTCCTCAAGAAAGAATTCGTGTCGATCTTTCAACTGTGCTCAATTTTTGTGACATAAATGATGTTTTTGGTACGTTATTGCGCACGCTCAAAGTAAATTGCACTAAGATGTGACATAATTTCCGAGCACACGTCATTTTCTAGGCAATTGGATTTTTTCAAAATGAAAGCGAGAAACTGCATTAATAGCACTATATCGGTCCATACCCGTGACCTGATTATAGCAGTTAAATGAATATTTCCTGTGCCAATTAGCGTTTAAAGCATAATATTGATCGAGAGTAAACTTCTCATTTGTGCATAACACGAAAACCGCTGTTAGCAATACACTTAACAAATCTTATAAGTGGGCATGTGTTTTACCTTGTAACTTTTTTATTTATAAATATTTCTGCAAGGAATTTTGTATATATGCTATTGCGTACCTCAAGATTGAATCAATAAAGTTTTTTTCATTGAACCGTGAAAAATCAAAACAAGCAAAATTATCTGGAAATTTAAGCATACGTGCAAATTATGTTTAAGTATGGTCAATTTAAATTCAAGTTGTATCACCAAATTTAAAAAAAAAACACACAAAATAATTAGATTTTTTACTCAACGTCATGGTATTTATCAACTTTTAAAAAATCATTTTTATTTTGATGGCAAAAGGGAGGTAACTCTGTCAAAAAATCATTTTTCGGATGAAAATGGGTATTTCTAATCCTCAATTTTACTTTATTAGAATGATCATAGTTTACATTGTTTTTAGACAAATGATAAGCACATAAGCTTGAAAATAAAAGTTAAAAGCAAAGCGGTCAAATAGCTGCATCAAGACCCAGACAAACGACCGATGAATTTGCTGCTAAAATTGGTGACATAAGCATTTGCTTATTCTGATTGTAATTGTTTTAGTCAGATAGTGTTAAATCAATTGAATTGTAATTCCCAATATCCGAGCCACATATGTTGAAAATTTTAGCACAATCCATCAGGTATTGACTGATCTATCGTTAATATAACCATGCACATTAATAAGATTTGTTAAGTGTACTGTCTGAGTATAACGAATGTTTAGTAGTTGACCAACCAAAGTTATACACGAAAACAAGTGGAACGCGACTTGTATAATACTAGTATAAAGTTTTCATTTTGATTATAATAAGTCGATATGATGTAGCTCATAATGTAGCAGATGGTTTTGTGTAGTTGCGGTTGTACTGAGACAACTAGGTACATTTTAAAATTACAAAACGTATCTGGTGGAGCTATTGTTGTCTAAATACAATATGTTTGTTTTGCATGGTGTCATTTAAACTTTTAACGAATATTAACTATAATATTTTATCAAATGCATTGTACAAGACAGTAAACTCAGGAAATTAAAAAAAAAACAGTGTATTGATGATAAACATTTGTGGGGAACCAAGGCGGAACAGTTGTACTATGTACTCAAATTAAACCATAACATCTAGTACAACTGATCATGGGTTTTTTACTATGTACGAGCCTATACAGTAATAAAAACATAATTGACATTGAATAATAATAATAATTGAATCATCGTCGCGTGTGTATGGTCTTATAAACAGTATACTATATTATTACCCCTCACTTTTTTCGTAATGTTAATTTCCCATAGGCAAACAGGTAGTATTCTTACTGTTACGATGAAGCGGACCAATACACCACGTGATTGAACATTTTTCTACTGTCAGCAGGGTGATAGTACTTTTTTGACAGTACTTTTCATGTCACGTGGTATATTTATGGAAAAACAAACATGGCGGCGTATTCCACCCGCATTACCATGTTTTAGTTCGAGTTTTCCATATCCAGCCTAGTATTTGGTGCCGAAAAATATTTCAAGAGTTAGGTGTATCTTACGCATTGATACTTTTCGCTACAAAGTTTACTTTTGGTTAATTGGAGTTGTTTATTTTCTGGTCGACGGACAGACGTGCATGATGAAAGTTCAATCCGTTAAATAACCAGGTAATTAACTAATTACACACGAATTCAGTACTTGGCAACAAGGAACATAATCTTTAACTCTTATAATTCAGGTATTATACCATGAAATCGACTGCTGTAGAGTTCAAAGCTTGGAATTGAAAGAAAGTTTTTTCGTACCCGTAACGATTCGTACCCTGTAAATATATCTACCAAAAATAGATTGTGGACGAAAAAAGTTCGGGGTAATAAAATAAATAACACATAGCTTTGAGGGTGACAGTAAAATGTCAGCCCTCGGATAGTACTGTTACCCGCGGGCTTCGCCCTTGGGTAACAGTACTTTCCTCAGGCTGACATTTTTACTGTCACCCTCAAAGCTATGTGTTATTTATATACTATCCCTGATATTTTAAAGAAGATTAGTCACACAACGCACTGGGATTATATATTTGATATTGTTTCTGTTCACACCAAGCAGATTCATTGATTTGTTCTTATGTGTCACACAATACATACAATGTCTCCCTTAGGATTAACATGTATCCAATCTTATTCTAGGAATAGTGTGGTTACAAAACAAGTTTTATGCTTTTTGCATATATAGAGTCATGTAACTCTGTATATTTATTAACCCTTAGCAATAATAGCAAATTGCTAGGTTCGATACATTCTCGTTCAACCAGCGTATATTTTTTCAATTACATACGTGTCTGGTGTCTAAGTAATTGACTAACCACTGATTTATGAGAATGGGTTCGATACTGTATCAAAATTCATACAGATGTTCAAATAATGCACTACATGTTATATAATTTACATTTTTATAAAAAAAAGGAAAACATCGCTATGTATATCAGATGTGTTTTCGGACTATACCGGCTATTAGGATGAATAATTTATTGTGGAATTTCTAAGGTTTAACTGTTTCCTGTTTCACTGTCTCCAATACGATACATCTTAGCTCCAAATGTCGTATTTGTATCTTTGAATATGCGCGATTATCGCAAAAGTTGGTCTTTACTTAGAAGGTTATGTGTTAGCAAATAACTGTTATTTTAGTCTAGTCTATACAATAATGTTATGAGTAAACCATATTTATATTTCACCTCAGCCAATTAGCGTTCAACGAATATTGCTTCAGAGGAAACGTATCGCTACTGTATTATGTGACAAGAACATCGACTGGTTGTAATTGTGCAGGGAGAAATTTACAACAAAAGATAGAGAAAGCAGCAGGAATAATTATTATAGTAGGTTTTCATTAAGAGGACATTATAAACACACCACATGACCAGAGACGTTATAATAAAGTAACAAAGAATTTCGTGAGCTAGAAATCACGTACAGTGTATCCGGAGATTGTTGTTATACGTTATACATCGATATATAATTACAAATACCGCAGACTGTTTTGTAGTGTTACGAGCGTTTATAATGCAATTTACTCGTTGATTATTTCCGTATTCCCTTGTGGTTTCATTCGTGTATAAAACAACATGACAGCGTACGTGTTTGCTTTCAAGAACAAATAATTGTTCTTTCAAATACAATGGAGTCACATTGACAAATGTTATTTACTTGATAATAATCCATGTACATGCGCAGATGATTCAGCGTCATACAGAAAGGCAGTGGCACATAAAAACATATGCAAAATACAACACAGAACACACCATAAGTATTCTCCAAACGTTATTTCGGATATGTCAATGTACTAGTGACTACATCAAAAGTAGAAGTCTGTGCTATGGCGAGATACATGTATACACGAATATTACACTGAGATAAGAACTTATGATTAATCTAGAATTACGTTAATTTGCAATTTAATTTACTACGAGTAGTTCATTGATCACTTAACAGCTATTTCATCAGGATTTCATTTTGTTTACCATACATACAAGTTATGTAGCTCTGTGTAATTGATCTGACGTTTCGGTCAAGGATAAGTAATGTTATTTCGGGTATGCCAATATACTAGTGACTACAACAAAAACAGACCCGTTCTGACGTTTCGGTTAAGGATAAGCAAGCACGTACTTTTAACGGGATTCTCTAATTGTTGATGGGAAGAAGGGACAGACGGTTATACATTGTTTATTCTGACTATATATTGGTAAGCACGATATAACCTAAATACCACACAGTAGTTACATAATTTACAAAAACATGCAACATTCTAGGCATTCATTGATTTCTGTCAAAGAATGTGAGACGTGGTATCGTATACAGTTAGAGATAAACTGATTAATATTTCACCTCTGCTAATTTGCGTTTAATGCATTTTAGCGAATAGTAGTTCACTAGTGCATAAACGCGACATTTGCTCAAAGTAAAACCATTAGCTGGGAGTGACGTTATTGCAAAAAGACGCATTGGAAGTAAAAGCATGAAAAACAAAAGGATTAATAACCAAATTAGGTTTTCAGTACGGTTTACATTATAAGCAACCCGAATACGTAATAAAAAAAATTTTATGTACACACGAACGTGTCATATATACGAGGGCCTCGTATTATGTGCACATACGTAACATATGTAATGTATATGGAATAATTCAAAATACTGTAGACGGTTTGTTGTGGTGATCTGGTCGTATTGTGATAGTTATATAATGTATATATGTGACATGCCGTACAATATACATTCCCTCTTTTTCGGATAGTACATGTACGTACAACTACATGCATACAACATTACATTTGCTCGAGCTCAAGATAAATCCTTTAATTGCGTTGTTACTGTACGACTCAAAACAGCTTTACGATAACATTAACTCGAACAGGACAGGCAACCATCAAAATGAAGACCAGTACACTAAATGCAGAGCAGCTACAAAAACATAATTACCTCTGCATAAAGTTGTAGCGAGAGATAAGACTAACTACAGTATTTGCTGGAGATGACAAATGCGTGTCGCAATGGTCAGTTCCAATCCAGAATGTATAAGGTCATTGGCCAATGGCTGCAGTGAATGATAAATCATATAAGAAATTAAATCAACATCGCCTTTGATGATGTTATTGTATTTAGATAATACGATTGTATCTGTTCATCCCGGAACATCGTAACCACATAAACTAACTTAGTTATCCAATATGTTAGCTGAATTGTGACTCGCTTAATGTGATAGATTCGATCACAAAAAATATTCTGATGATGTGTTTGACTTCATTACAGTTAACGCGAAGTAGTTTTAATGATTTGTTTAATTGTGTCACCCTCGTAAATCTAAAACATCTCTTGAATTGTATTAGACTCTGGCAACAACGCATATCTCTCTAAATGCTTACTCAGACACAAGCATAGTTGACCTAGTTTATTCCAACGCGTTAAAATTGATTGGAATAAAGCAGTAATTTGTCAACATTTACATAGAGAGCAAAGATTGGTGGTACGGTGGTCGAGCGGATAGCCTGCTTGACTGCTGATCGAGAGGTCCCGGATTCGATCCTCGGCCGGTGCACTTGATCATATCTGAACGCTTTTTTGTGTCTCCCACCTAACAAAAGATAAACTGGTTAGCAACCCCGAGGTAGTCTCGCGTATATTGGTGCTATACACCGGGTACTTTAAAGAACCAAGTTGTCTCTTCGGAAAGAGCTAGGGCATCGCGCCCGGATACATTTCTTTCTCCTTCACATGCTGTCCCTTCAGCAAAACACAGGACCCCATTGGAAATAAGGGCTTGCACTTTCATGGATTATACTTGGCCGAAAGGTTTAAATAATTACACAAATTACACATACACAAAGATATTGATATCAGATAATGTTTTCGGAATAGACCGAGTATAACGACAGCCAGTGCGAAATAACTAGCTTCAATTACAAATTTTAAATAGTTATACACTGATGTGATTCAACTTTTGGTAACAATGACCATGTAGGAAAAAATGATGAAAGAAGCATGTCCTTTTGGACAAACTATTGTATCTCTTAAGGTACTCGTAATTGTTTTGTAAGAAGTCAATGTAAAGGAATACATCTCCTGTCACAAAGTTGCTGGCTTAAAATGAGAAGTTCGTATCTGAAAAATCAATACTTCGAGAAAGGCAACTTGATCACTAAAAGACGGCAAATTCAGCCCCTTGGATCCATTGGGGTTTTTTTAATTCAGAACATCTTCACCTTTATTTCTACCACATATTTGACTCGTTTAGTTACTGTTGTAGTTTCAAACATCACTATAAGTATGACAATCTGATCAACAGATATGGAATGATTTAACCAACTGTAATTTTGCAAACACTTTTGTCAAAAGTGTATACTAATGCCCAACAAAAAATAAACAACACACCTTCAATTTATCAAATGAATCGTTTTTCTAAGTTCGTTACAGTATTTAATATTTTAAAGATTTGCAACGCGTCAGTTTGTCGTAAGACCTCAATTACGCCAGGGCAGATGATCGAGTTTGCTCCTTCTGGAAATTTGTCTGGATGGCGAAGGTTTTCAGGTTAATCCAGTGGACCATGTGATTATAATTCGCCGTTAAAATTGATTTAAAAGATATTGATTGACATCTGGCGTAATGTCAATTAACTCGAAATCACGTTATTTAACATTTTGAAATAAATATTATCTCATTTAAGAATACATCCTTTGGTTTCTCCACTCGACTGCTGTTGCCATATTGTAATATAAAATATAATATGATTGCATTTTGTTTGACACTAGCGTCGTTGCCGTTGAATTGTTAATTTAATTATTTAAATACGACTGGTTAAATTAATGTCAAGGTTATCATCTGATTGCGGTATCTTGTTGAAAATATTGACAATTAATCATAAAATGTGTGAGAAATGGAGTGTAATCTCATTAAACACAACCCCATGTTGATATAATGCATTCTTCCTACGCAATGTTATGGGAACGAATTGAGGAGCAAAGAAACTCTCACGTTACTGAGACGGATCGGAAAGAAATACAGAGTGAAAATACAAACATGATATAATAGTTCACTTGACGGTTACTCCGACAGAATGGTGATTGCATCAAGTAACACATCTACATGTTTTTGCAAATTCTAAACAATGTATAAATTAATGTACAGTAGATAATTTTAATCGTACGATTGTGTCATTGCGCTTGTATTTTCATACATACATTTGTTTTCAAGTTTTATATATTCTAGACATTTTTCACCGTTACCAGATAAGTTAACAATCAATTTGAATTTTAATACATACAAATCAGACATAAGCAAGAATTTTCTGCTCACCACGTGTTCTTCTTCTGTCTCGAAGATACATAACAACACCGTTAACAATAATGTGATTTACATTCTTATATAAAAGTAAAACGAGATTCATATTATTTAAACAACAAGTACTATTACGACAATGGCTAATAAATGGTTTTTACCCACATTATTAGCCTTGGTGTGAAATTATATAAACGACCAGTAATTTAAAAATTTTATCATACATATTAACTTCTAGCGATACGTGTTGGTCGGTACGACTGTGTTGATATATTTATAACTTGAATACTATTGCTTAGATTTAATAATCAGTAAGCGTACTTGCTAGCAAACATTTTCATTAAACTCAAATAATCGGAACCATGTATAGCTTACATAACTTAAAAGTCCATAAACTTAATTTCCGGATGGCAAATATCTCATAACTAAACGTAACCTTAAACCAATGGCTAGTACATTTCACAAAAAAACCAATTTGAATGTAGTATCCAAATTATAAACGGTTATTTAGAACACATTTTATTAGTATATTTAAATAAAAGTAACGTAATACTTTGCATCCTACATTTTATATTAACAAGCCATTATTGCCCTATTAAAAAGAAAATAATAAACATGTTTTATCGGTGAATGAAATGAAAATGGCTGAATGTCGAGTACTTAATCATTGAAAGAAATAAAAAAGTAAACAATTGAAAAGTAGTTGTCATGCATGCAACACGATTGATAACTACCTCCTTTTTATTATTTATTGAAATAAACAGAAAAGTTCTTATCTATATTATATACAAGTAATCTGGCCAGTTTTCTGCAACTAATTATCAGCATGATCGCTTCTCCTCAACTATTAATAACTTTTCTAGCGGTGGCACGGTGCTCGAGCGGATAGCCTGCTTGACTGCTGATAGAGAGGTCCCGGGTTCGATCCTCGACCGGGACACTTGATCATTTCTGAAACGCTATTCTGTGTTTTCCAACCAACTAGAGATGAACTGGTAAGCAACCCAGAGGTAGTCTCGCGCGTATCGGTGCTATACACTGGGCACGTTCAAGAACCAATGTGTTTCTTCAGAAAGAGCTAGGGCATCGCGCCCGAATACCTTGTATCACATTACTGTCTCTTTCACCTGCTATCCCTTCAACAAATCACAGGACCCCATTGATGATAGTGCTTGCACTTTCATGGGTTATCCTTGATCGAAAGGTTTAAATAATTACTACTACTACACGTGGAAGGCATATTTGATGCCTAACATTGTAATAGATCGATTGGAGAATATGAGTATTACCCGGTATATAACAATATATCGCAAAATATTGTTATACGTACGATTGAAAATGGAGATCAAAAGTGAGTATTTTATTATTGTTCGTGTAAATAATCCACGATTATAAATATTTCTCATAGCATTAAAATTATACGTTTGTTAGGCAGATTGTTGATTTGATATATCGTCCTCAAGAAATAATTCGTGTCGATCTTTCAACTATTTTCTATTATTTGTGACATAAAATAGCTTTATGGTATCTCATTGCGCACACTCAAAGTAAATTGCACTAAGATGCAACATAGTTTCCGATCACACGTCATTTTCTAGGCAATTTGATTTTTTCAAAATGAAATCGAGAAATTTCCTTCATTGCTCTATATCGTTCCATACCCGTGACCTGATTATAGTAGTCAAATGAATATTTCCTGTGCCAACTGGCGTTCAAAGCATAATAATGCTCGAGAGGAAACTTCTCACTTATGCATACCGCGACAATCGCTGTAAGCACTACTGTTTAAGTATAGCGAATGTTATGCAGTTGAACAACTACAGTTATACACGAAAACAAGTGGAACGCGACTTGGATAATACTAGTATAAAGTTTTCATTTTGATTATAATAAGTCGATATGATGTAGCTCATAATGTAGCAGATGGTTTTGTGTAGGTGCGGTTGTACTGATACAACTAGGTACATTTAAAAATTACATAATGTATCTGGTGGTGCTATTGTTGTCTAAATACAATATGTTTATTCTTGCATTGGTGTCATTTAAACTTTTTACGAATATTAACTAAAATAGTTTATCAAATGCATTGTACAAGACAGTAAACTCAGGAAATTCAAACATCAGTGTATTTATGATAAACTTTTGTGGGGAACCAAGGCGGAACAGTTGCACTATGTGCTCAAATAAAACATAATACCTAGTACAGCTGATCAAGGTTTTTTACTATGTACAAGCCTATACAGGAATAAAAACATAATTGACATTGAATCATCGTCGCGTGTGTATGGCCTTATAAACAGTATACTATACTATTCCTGATATCTCAAAGAAGATTAGTCTCACAACGCACTCGGATTATATGTTTGATTTTGTTTCTGTTCACGCCAAGCAGTTTTATTACTTTGTTCTTATGTGTTACACAATACATACAATCTGTCCCTTAGGATTTACATGAATCTAATCTTACTATGGGACCATTGTGGTAACAAAACAAAAGTTTTATGTTATTTGCATATATACAGTCATGTAACGCAGTATATTTATTTACGCTTAGCAATAATACCAAATTGCTAGGTTCGATACTGTATCGAAATTTATACAGATGTTCAAATAATCCACTACATGTTATATAATTTACATTAGAATGAAATAAAAGGAAACACATCGCTATGTATATCAGATATGTTTTCGGATCATACCGGCTACATGTATTAGGATAAATAATATTGTGGAATTTCTAAGGTTTAACTGTTTCCTGTTTCGCTGTCGTATTTGTATTTTTGAAAATACGCGATAATCGTGCAAAAGTTGGTCTTTGCTTAGAAGGTTATGTGTTAGCAAATAACTGTTATTTTTAGTGTAGTCTACGACATTGAATACAAGAGTCTTATTCTATACAATAATGTTATGAGTAAACCATATTAATATTTCACCTCAGCCAATTAGCGTTCAACGAATATTGCTTCAGAGGAAACGTATCACTGCTGTATTACACGACACACGCTGAAGGTAATTACAACATCGGCTGGTTGTAATTGTGCAGGGAGAAATTTACAACAAAAGAACGAGAAAACAGCAGGAATAATTATTATAGTAGGTTTTCATTTAGAGGACATTATAAACACACCTCATGACCAGAGACGTTATAACAAAGTAACAAATATTTTCGTAAGCTAGAAATCACGTACAGTGTATACGGAGATTGTTGTTATACGTTATACATCGATTTATAATTACAAATACCGCAGACTGTTTTGTAGTGTTACGAGCGTTTATTATGCAATTTACTCGTTGATTATTTCCGTATTCCCTTGTGGTTTCATTGGTGTATAAAACAACATGACAGCGTACGTGTTTGCTTTCAAGAACAAATAATTGTTCTTTTAAATACAATGGAGTCACATTGACAAACGTTATTTATTTCATAATAACCACTGTACATGCGCAGATGATTCAGAGTCATACAGAATGGCGGAATCACATAGCAACCTACACAAATTGCACCACAGAACACGCCATACGTATCCTTCACATGTTATTTCGGGTATGCCTATATGTGTATTAGTGACTATACCAGAAGCAGCATACTTGGCTATGGGAGTATTATACACAAAGATTACACTGAGATTAGATCTGATGATAATTTTAGAATAACGATAATTTGCAATTTGATTTATTACGATTAGTTGCTCAATAAAGAGTTAATTCATCAGTATTCCATTATGAGTTTCCCATACATACAATAATAGTAATAACAGTAATTCAATGCTGTGTAATTGATCCGACATTTCGGTCAAGGATAAGCAGGCACTTACTTTTACGAGGCTCTCAGATATGTTGAGGGGACAGCACGTAGAACAGGCAGACATTTGTTTGTTACATAGTTTATCCTGATTATATATTGTTAAGCACTTTATTACCTAAATACATGAAGCATTCTAGTCAATCATTGAGTTTTGTCTAAGAATGTGAGACGTTGTATGATATACAGTTACATATACATGTAGAGATACGCAGATTAATATTTCACCCCCGCTAATGTTGCGTTCAATGCATTTTAGAAAGAAGTAGTTCACATGTGAATTTACACGACATTTGCTCAGAGCAAAGGCATTAAGAGGAGATGATGACAGACAAAGGTACTTTAAACATGTAAGAATAAGAACACAAATAGAATATTTATTGAAGTAGCTTTTTCTCGCGTTTTTTGGTTTACATTATAAACACACCACAGACATAATAAAAAGGTTTACCGTCTGTACAAACGAACGTGTCTTATATATTTGGTTCCCATACGTAAGATATTGATATGTAATAATTCATACTGCTACAGTGTGGTGTGATGGTAGATGACAGTTATATAATGTTTAAATGGGACACGACGTATACACTCGCTTGTGTTCGTATTAGAGTGTATATAGCTACATATATACAATATTGCATTAGTATGCACTAAAGATCAAGCTTTTAATGCCATTTTCACTTTTTGAAATACAACAGCTAAGCAATATCACTTACTCGAACAGGACAAGCTACCATTAACAGGAGCATCGGTGCACTAAATGCAGAGCAGCTACAAACACATGATATCCTCCTGCATGTGGTTTTGGAGGCAGATCAGATTAACTACAGTATTTTGCTAAAGTTTGGCCATTTCAAAGTTTGGCCATGTCGCAAAGGTCAATTATAATCTAGAATTTATAAGGTTATTGACCAATGGCTGCTGCGATGATAGAATGCATTAGAAATTGAATAAATATCGCCTATGATGATGTGATCGCATTTAGATAATACGTTTGTATATGTTCATCCCGGTACATAGTAACCACATAAGCTAACTTAGTTATCCAATGTGTAAGCTGAATCGTGACTCGTTTAATGTGATCAAATAAAAAAAAATTCTGATAATGTGTTTGACTTTATTACAGTTAACGCGAAGTAGTTTTAATGATTTGTGTTATTGTGTCATCCTCGTAAATCAAAAATATATCTTGCATTGTATTAGACTCTGGCAACAACGCATATCTCTCTAAATGCTTACTCAGACCAAAGTATAGTTGACCTAGTTTATTCCGACACGTTGAAATTGATTGGAGTAAAACAGTAAATGTCCACATTGACATATCGATGGCTTAGAATTAGAAGGTCGTAACTACCAAATCGATATTTTGAGAAAACACTGAAAAATTGTCTGACATCTACTCTTTACTTACGGTAAAACAAACTTTTACAACTTCAATTTGGTCAACATGACAAGTTTTTATGAAAATGGGCTCATAAGAAGCGCCTTGTGATGCTTATTCTAAATATGTATGAATATTAAAAGGTCGTAAGTGGCACTTACGACCTTCTAATTCTAAGCCATCGATATAGAGCAAAGAGATTGTTAATAGATAATGTTTTCAGAATGTACCGACTAAAGGGGTGCGGTAAAACTACGGTTCAATTATACATGTAAATACTTATAAACTAATTTGATTCAACTGATAAGTTGGTAAAATTGACCACTTTTGTACAATGATTTAGAAATATGACATTTTAGAAACATTTTACCCTTTAAGACAATCGTAATTGTTTTGTAAGATGTCGATGTCAAGGAATACAACTCCTGCCACGATGTCGCTGGCTTAGAATATGAAGTTCGTGACTACAAAATCAATACTTAATAAAACAAAAAATAACTGTCTGATATGGCGTGTAAAGTGTTGCAATATTGTATGTTTAAAAAATATGGTCTATTTTTATATATTCATTGTATACGGTAAAATTTTATTCTAAAACAAAAAGTAATTGTTGTAAAAAGTAAAATATTTATTCAATGTGAAAAATATTTATTTGATAGTTTCAAATTTTTTATTCTATCCTATAAAATATGTGTTCTATGTGATAAACTATTTATTCAATACGTCAAATATTTTTGTGCAATCCTGTAAAATATTTGTTCAATGTCTAAACTATTTATTTCATTCTTTGAATATTGTATTTAATACTTTAAAATTTTTGTGCTATGTGAAATATATTTATTCGATAAATCGAAATTTTTTATTGTATCGGTTACAAATAATTGTTCAATAATTTGAATGCTGGGAAATTTGCTATTTGTTACGACGGACTTCATTGGTCGCGACCAATAGCGTATATTAAAGTTGCTGCAGTTAAAAAGTTCGTAGTTGGATCTCGGGTGCAGGCTTGCGGTCCGCCTCGCGGCGGTCACTGCTCGTCCTGACCTCCACGCCGGTTGTCCGCGCCTTGGTGCTCTTGATTGAGTGTCTCGGCCGGCCGGAACGTTTACTTTGAAGAAATTAGAGTGCTTAAAGCAGGCTACTACCGCCTGAATAATGGTGCATGGAATAATGGAATAGGACCTCGGTTCTTTTTTGCTGGTTTTCGGAGCTCGAGGAAATGATTAATAGGGACAGACGGGGGCATTCGTATTGCGGCGCTAGAGGTGAAATTCTTGGACCGTCGCAAGACGAACTACAGCGACAGCATTTGCCAAGCATGCTTTCATTAATCAAGAACGAAAGTCAGAGGTTCGAAGACGATCAGATACCGTCGTAGTTCTGACCATAAACGATGCCAACTGTCGATCCACCGGAGTTGCTTCAATGACTCGGCGGGCAGACTCCGGGAAACCAAAGTGTTTGGGTTCCGGGGGGAGTATGGTTGCAAAGCTGAAACGTAAAGGAATTGACGGAAGGGCACCACCAGGAGTGGAGCCTGTGGCTTAATTTGACTCAACACGGGGAACCTCACCCGGCCCGGACACCGTTAGGATTGACAGATTGAGAGCTCTTTCTTGATTCGGTGGGTGGTTGTGCATGGCCGTTCTTAGTTGGTGGAGCGATTTGTCTGGTTAAATCCGATAACGAACGAGACTCTAGCCTGCTAAATAGCTCGGGGATCCTTCGCGAGTCCCCGTCAGCTCCTTAGAGGGACAGGTGGCGCTTAGCCACACGCGATTGAGCAATAACAGGTCTGTGATGCCCTTAGATGTTCGGGGCCGCACATGCGCTACAATGAATGGATCAGCGTGCGTCTCGCCTGGTCCGAAAGGATCGGGAAACCCGTTGAACCCCATTCGTACTAGGGATTGGGGCTTGCAATTGTTCCCCATGAACGAGGAATTCCCACTAGGCGCGAGTCATCAGCTCGCGTCGATTACGTCCCTGCCCTTTGTACACACCGCCCGTCGCTACTACCGATCGCTCCAGTTAATGAGCTCTTCGGATTGGACCCGTGGGCCCGCTTCGCGGCGGGCCGTCGGTGGCCGAGAAGATGCGCAAATTGACCGGGGTAGAGGTCGTAAAAGTCGTAACAAGGTATCCGTAGGTGAACCTGCGGATGGATCAGTACATTGCATTGATCCAATCAGATGACGCATTACAATTGGTCGTCCTTCCCAGCATTCAAATTATCGAATAAATATTTTGTACAACATCCAATAAATATTTAATATAGCACAAAAAAATTCAAAGTATGGAATAAATACTTTTAACATGGAACAAATATTTTGCAGGATTGCACAAAAACACTAAACGTATAGAATAAATATTTTTATCACATAGAACAAATATTTTAAAGGATAGAATAAAATTTTGAAACTATCAAATAAATATTTTTCACATTGAACAAATATTTTGCCTTTTACAACAATTATTTCTTGTTTTATAAAAAAAAGTTCCGTATACAATGAATATATAAAAATATACCATATTTTTTAAACATACAATATTGCAACACTTTACACACCATAATCTGAAATTTAGTCTTTACCTATGGTAAAACAAGCTTTTACAACTTCATTTGGTTAACATAACAAGTTACGATTTTTATGAAAATAGGCTAATAAGAAGCGCACTGTGATGCAGATTTCAAATGTATATAATTCCCGCCAAAAATAAGTATACAGATGTTCTTTCACCATTTACTTGCCTGTAAAACACTTCTTGCAGAACATAGAAGCAACAATGTTTTTGAAGATCTGGAATATTTGTTTGTTTATTAAGTGTAAAGGCCATAAATTAATTGGTACCCTACATGTAGATGTAAAATTTTAAGTTTCTTTGCCAGCCTTTAAAGGAAAATTGGTCATAAAAATCTGCAAATTCAGCCCCTTGATTCCCATGTGGTTTTTTTAATTCAGAACATCTTCAACTTCATTTCTACCACATCCTTGATTCGTTTAGCTACTGTAGTTTCAAAAGTTACTATAATTGTGATAATATGATAAATAATTACAGAAAAGTATTGAATAATTTAACCAACTGTAATTCTGCATCTGACAAAAAGTGTATACTTATGCCCAACAAAAAAGTGAATAACTCACCTTCAATTTACAAAGTTTACAGTATTCAGTATTTGAAAGATTTGAAACGCGTCAATTTGTCGTCAGATCTCAATTTACCTTACGCAAGGGCCTGGTTGTTTGTCGAAGACAGCTAGGCGAATGTTTTCTGGTTAATCCAGTGGACCATCATGTGATTTGAATGTCATTTTAGAATACGTCCTTTGATTTCTCCACTCCACTGCTGTTGCCATATTGTAATATAAAATATAATTTGATTGCATTTTGTTTGACACTAGCGTCGTTGCCGTTGAATTGTTAATTTAATTATTTAAATACGACTGGTTAAATTAATGTCAAGGTTATCATCTGATTGCGGTATTTTGTTGAAAATATTGACAATTAATCATAAAATGTCTGAGAAATGTTGTGTAATCTCATTAAACACAACCCCATGTTGATAGAATACATTCTTCCAACGCAATGTTATGGGAACGAATTGAGGAACAAAGAAACTCTCACGTTACTCAGACGGATCGGAAAGAAATACAGAGTGAAAATACAAACATGATATAATAGTTCACTTGCTAGTTACTCCGACTGAATGGTGATTACATAAAGTAACATATCTACATGTTTTTGCAAATTTTAAACAATGTATACATCCATGTACAGAAGATAACTTTAATCGTACGATCGTGTCATTGGGCTTGTTTTTTCATACATACATTTGCTTTCAAGTTTTATATATTCTGGACATTTTTCATCGTTACCAGATAATTTAACTATTAATTTGACTTTCATACATACAAATCAGACATAAGCTAGCATCTTCTACTTCAAATGAGTAGCACTCACCACGCGTTCTTGTTCCACCTGGAAGATACATAACAACGTAGCTAAAAATACTGTGTTTTACATACTTATATAAAAGTAAAACGAGATTCCGATATATCGCTGTGTTCATATTAACTAAACAACAAGTACGTAACGACCATGACTTATAAATTGTATCTACCCACATAATTAGCCTTGGCGTTCGTGAAATTAAAATAATAATGATATACGACCAGTATTTTGATACTAGTATCATACATATCAATTTGTAGCCAGATGCATTGGTGGAAAGAATACGTGTGTTCATATATTTATAACTTGAATAATATTGCTTAGAATTGATAACCAGGAAGCGTATTTTCTAGCACATATTTTCATTAAACTCAAATAGGAACCCTGTATGGCTTACATGTAATAAAATTACATAAACTTAATTTCCGGATGGCAAATATCTCATAACTAAACGTAACCTTAAAACCAAATACATTACAAGACGTATATCTAATGACTAGCAACAATTCATCAAGAAACAAATTTGAATGTAGTTTCCAACATTAACAAATAACTTAGAACATAGTATATTTAAACAAAAGAAACGCAATACGTTTCATCCTAAACGTCAAATTAACAACAAAGGTATTAGGAAATCAGATAGGGAAGGTAGCAATCAACCTAACCAGCTGAGCACAGAAATCAGAATACCACAACGCAACTACACTGAGCAATCCCCACATATAAGCCAAAGAAAAAATCGAAAATACAAGTCCCCGCCGACAAAATGCAGGATGACCCAATTTCTCAAAGAAATTATAGAATAGCGGTTGGCCTAGTTTAAAATAGGAGCCATTTTGCTCTATTGAAAAGAAAGAAATAAACATGATTTTGTCGGTCAATATATATTCAACTCAATAGAAAACGACCTATTCTAAATAATAGGGTTGGCAATATACCTAATTAAAACTTTATCTCAACCAATTAGCGTTCAAGGAATATTGCTTCAGAGGACACTTTTCACTGCTGAAGTTCATGACAAACGCTGGAGGTAATGTCTTGGAACATCGACTGGTTAGTAATTGAACAAGGAGAAAGCTACAACAAAAGAAGGAGAAACAGCAGGAATAATTACTATAGTAGGTTTTCCTTTAGAGGACATGATTAACACACCACATGACCATAGACGTAGTGACCATTTTGCCTGGGAGTGCCAGAAATCACGTACCGTGTATACCGATATTGTTGTAATACGTCACACTTCGATATATCATTACAAGTACCGCAGACTGTTTTGTGGTATTACCAGCTTTTATTATAAACTTTAAACGACTCGTCATTAAATTCATAATCACTTGTGGTGACATTGGTGTATAAAACAACATGACAGCATAGGTGTTTGCTTTCAAAACCAAATTATTTTTGCTCGGTGGAATACAATGACGTCACATTGACAAAATGTTATTTATTTGATAATAATCACTGTACATGCATAGATGATTCAGTGGCATACAGAAATGGCAGTTGCACAAAGCAACCTACACACATTACAACACAGAACACGCCATACGTATACTTCAAATGTTATTTCGGTAATGTCAATATACTACACCAAATGCAAGACTGGGTTATGGCGAGATATATACTCGAAGATTACACTGAGGTACAAATGTAAGAACTTGTGATTAATTTAGAATAACGTTACTTGGCAATTTCGTTTATTGCTCATTGATCACTTTAAAGTTATTTCATTAGTATTTCACGATTTGTTTTCTATAAATGTAATCTTACGCTGTGTCCATTGTATATCATGATTATATATTGTTAAGTGCGATACGACCTAAATACCACCCAGTAGATACATAATTTACGAAAACATGCAACCTTTCTAGGCAATCAGTGATTAATGTCAAAGAAAGTGAGACGTTTTAACGTATGAAGTTAGAGGTAAGCTGATTAATATTTTACCTCTGCTAGTGTTGCGTTCAACGCATTTTAGAGAAACGTATTTCCCAAGTGCATTAACACGACAATTTCTCAAAGCATAAGCATTAAGTGAAAATGATTAACACGACATTTGCTTAAAGCAAAAACGTTAGCTGGAAATGACGGCACACAAAGGCACTTTTAAAATGAAAGAATAAGAACTTTAATTGGAATAATTATTGAAGTAGCTTTTTACATGTATATTTAGGTTTACATTATAAACAGACGTTATATAAAGTTTTACCGTCAGTATAGACAAAAGTATCTTATATTTTTGTTGCCATACCTAACATATTGATATGTAATAATTCCAAATGCTACAGACGGTGTGGTGTGATGGTATGATGAAAGTTAAACAATGTCTAAATGGGACACGACATATACACCCTTGTGTTCCTATAGTGCATATAACTACATGTACGAGAGGTGTTCAACTTATTTATGAACAGAAAATGAACATCGATATTTTGTTACTCTAACAATGAAATTGAATAAAAACTTTTATATTGTGTAGAGTAGTGTATCAAGAAGTATATATAATAATTGTAAATTGACAATACGTTACGGTTAAATCATAATCAGCATTAGGGTAGACGGTGTTGTTTTTTGCGTTTTGAAGTTCCAAAACACGTAATAATTACGTTTACATGTTCCTTCTTTAATCGTTGTTTTAGTATCAACCAGGTGGAAAATTATATTGTTAAAGCATGAGAAGACTTCGACATCCACTGTTTGGTTATGATATATATCAAAGTTATATTCTTAAGTTTTTTTATTTGGCGTTGTATATGGTGACTTGAAGCTGAATCCGGACAAAACTCTATGTTCTTGGAACAGTCACTAGGAACGATACGATACGTAACACTTTTTTGTTGAAAACCTTATTTGAAACGGTTCGTATATAGACCACAGCTTTCAATTTCGTCAATTTGATATTGATTATGATGTGCGTATTTCCAACAACAAACCCCATGCCTTTCCATGAAAACGGCCGCGAACACACAATGCTGGACAAACATGAACTTCTCCCTATCCCTGTGACCTTTTCTTAAATAGCATACCATAATCTATCATAACATTCTTTAAGATTTAGCATTTCTTCCCCATAATGAATTAATGTTGTTTATTTCGAATTTCTAGATTCCATGACTTTTGGCTGCGAGGCATGTTTTTCTTGATTTTCAGCGTAGGAACTTCGCATTTTCCCAGAACTATGCATTAAACTGTTTCGAAATAATGTCACTGATAGTTTCTATGGACACTCCCATCTGTGGTACTATTCCACGTTTTGCTAATGGATTCATCATAGATGTCATAAAACCAATTTAACTTTATTGTGTAGGTTTTGGCAATGTTGGGCAAGTTTCAATTTTTGGTGCCATTTCACAATTTCTGGAAACAGAACTTTAATAACGCGTCTTACCACAAATATTACTGATGTTCTCATTAAAAATAAAAAATAAAAAATTACCAACACTTTCTTGATGCTTATAAAAGTGCCAATTTGCCTTAAAAGCAGGAAAAACAACATCATCTACTAAATTGTTGTTTTTAGCTTTAACCAAATGAGATATACAATGTATGATGATCATAATGTTCAACTTGAAACATTTTCTCGCATGGTCTAAAAAAGATATTTCAATTATTTTCATTCAATATTGCACAATCGGTGTTCATGTTTTGTTCATAAATAAGTTGAACGTATACGAGGGGTGTTCGAAAAGTAATGCAAATGTATGCATTTCTTTGTAGTTTCTGGATTTTAAGGCGTTAAATTTGGCATGTTTAACTATGTAACTATCGTTTATAATTGGATACAATTTGGTTGACTTCGATTCATTGGTTTTGTCATAATGTAAGTTTAAAATGCACCTACTACATGTAATGTACACTAAGCTGAAAGCGTTGAAATAATGTGTGACAAAACTGACTGAAAATATGCCTTATATTAAAGGAAGGACTTAACTTAGATAAAGTGACAATTTGATACGCCAGAAACTTTTTAAGATTAACAGACATCTTATGATGTATTTTAGCAATGTTTTTTTTTATTCAACATGTTTCAAAGCAGACCAATAGCTACTGAAAGACAACAACAAAAATGATCAGTCGACAACAACAACAAGGAAACAAAATGTTGACAAAAAGTTAGATATTGGTCTCAAAGCTGCAATATTGGTAGTAGGGCAGTTAGCTGATCGCACATGCTCGATGTTAATCCACTTTCACATCATTTTGAAGAAAATGATAGAAATTAACAACATTTGGACCCCATGGGTACCATGCTCACTGCGTGGTGTCTAAAATATCATCTTATTTTAAATGCTAACACATATTTTATTTATACCCATAATACGTACAAACTATGTTTTTACGAAGCGTAACAGATGTCGAAACACTGACTCACTATCATTTACGAAGTCTGAACCAGAAATATTATGTATTTGATTCCTGAAATTCTAAGAAGCTAGTATTTGTAAATTACACGTAGTCAGTGACAAAGGTGATGCATTTGAATTTTGTCCACCGACCAAGGCCCTACTATTCAATTGCCCAAATTAATGCTGAATTAGTAGCTTATAGGTTCTACGGATAGTATCTGCAGGAAAAACTTTAGAAACATTTCTTATAGCGTCGATTTGTTACAGCAACTGAGCATTATGTCCCTTTCACATGAAAATACCTCCTTGCTTCAGGAATCTACTTAAGAGTAGTTTTTGAACGAAAATCAGATAAATATGCCTGATAAACAAGTATATTCTATAGATCTAGTACCATGCGACTATTTTTAAGTTCTTGGTCTTAAATCGCATTCTGTATAGCGAAGGTACGTTTCCAGGAAGCCTATGGGGTCAACCGTATTTCAGTGCATGAAAGTAGTACCTATTGCGGACGCTCAAACATGATTTCAATCTTGAATTTAATAATGCAATTTGTGTACATCTTGAAGCGGAGATTTTGATGAAGATTGTCAGTAAGTTTCATTGAAATCAGTTCAGTCAATAAAAAGTTAGAGGCCAATTGGCATTACTTTTCGAACACCCCTCGTACTATATTGCATTCGCGTGCACTCAAAATCAAGCCTACAATGCCATTTTCGCTGTTAGAAATATGACGGCTAATCAATAACATTAATCATAAAGGACAAGCAACCACCAATAGGTACATCGGTGCACAAAATGCAGAGCAGCTACAAAAACATGATAGCCTCTTGCGTATAGTTTTGGACAGCTGTAGTATTTTGCTGAAGTTTGGCCATTTTATGTCGCAATGGTCAGTTCCAAACCAGAATGTATAAGGTCAACGGCCAATGAATGCCGTGAATGATGAAACACATTAGAAATTGAATGAACCTCGCCTTTGATGATGTTATTGTATTAAGATAATACGATTGTATCTGTTCATCCCGGAACATCGTAATTGAGTTTTCCCAATAGGTAAACTGAATCGTGAACCATTTTAATGTGTCTTTGATAGCTTTGATCACAAGGAGTATTCTGATAATGTGTTTAACTTTATTATAGTTACATGTAACGCCAACTAGTTACAACGATTTGTTTCAATGTGTCACCCTCGCAAATCTAAAGTATCTCTTGAATTGTATTATACCCAATTATAGTAAACTCAGTTTTTCCAACGCATTAGCATATATTGGAGTAAACCCGTATATTTACATATAGAGCAAACAGATTCAGATCAGTTATTGATTCGGGTTGTACCGGATAGTACGATTAATGGTTGTAAAAGTGCTAAAGTTCAATTAGATACAACAAATTGTGTAATTTGACTCAGCGGTTGCTGAGATATTGAACTAGTTAGAACATTGGCGAAATAAAATAATGTAATGTTTTTACTAGTATACACACGTGATTTAACTTAGCCTCTGATAACATTGGTCATTGGTTAACATGACAACTTCCGATTTTCATGAAAATATACTAATAAGAAGCGCATGGTGATGCAAATTTCAAATACATAAATTATATATATATATCATGAGTCGTATAAGGTAAGAAGCAGTTACGACCTTCTCATTCTAAGCCAACGATATAATGACAAAAACTATAAATGGCCATTACCAAAAATAAGTATTCATCTGTATAATGTAAAAATATATTATATTTATGTAATAATTGAAACAAAATCAATCGGACAGTACAACGAATCGTGCAAGAAAAGGACACTGCCTAATAAAAAAGAGAACAACTCACCTTCAATTTGCCAAATGAAGCGTTTTGTAATTCGTTACAGTATTCAGTATAAGAAAGATTTGAACCCAGTCAGTTTGTCGTATGACCTCAATTGACATTACGCCAGGGCAAATATCGCTCCTCCTGGTTGTGTGGCGAAGGTTGTTTGTCGTAGATTTTCAGGTTAATCCAGTGGACCATGTGATTATAATTTATCGTAAACATTGACTTAAACGGCATTGATTGACAATTTGCGTAATGTCAATTAACTCGAAATCACGTCATTTAACATTTTGAAATACGTATTAATTAGTTTAACATATGTCCTTTGGTTTCGCCACTGCTGTTGCCATGTTGTAATTAAAATATAATTTGATTGCATTTTGTTTGACTTTATCGTCATTCTCGTTGAATTCTTAATTAAATTAATTTCAAAGCATTAATCTGATTGCGGTAATTTGATGGTAATATTGACATTTAATCATAAAATGTGTAAGAAATGCGTTGTAATTACATTAAAGACAACCCCATGTTGATGGAATGCATTTTTCCTACGCAATGTTGTGGGAACGAGTTGAGGAACAAAGAAACTCCCACGTTGCTCAGACGGATTAGAGATTTCTATGACAGAGCATGAAAATACAGCCATGATATGATTGTTCATTTGGCATTAACACCGAGCGGATGGTGATTGCATAAAGTAACACAGCTATATTTATTGGCAAATTCTAAGCAACGTATACATCTTTATCAATTTGCTTTCGAGAATTTTGCTGTGTACTTACTTTTTGTTACAAGCCGTGTATAAATATATTTAAACTGATTCAATAGCAACGTGGTCTCCTGTGAGACTTTATGTATTGGTTAAACATGCAAGAATGTGTAACAATTTTAGTCTAGTATGAGAATGATTATTTTTGTAATTTGAAAGAAATATTTGCATTCGTAACCAGGTCCCGTTCTCCCAAAACATCTCAATCTCATCTCAAATATCGGCATGTGTCTTTTAGTTAATGTCCATGGGAGACTGGATTAAAAATTGTCATCGCACAACAGAAAACGTTATTCTGAATTGATGACAACAACATAAAGATAGTTTGAACTTAGGATTAATCTCGAATGCAGACTTTGATTTTCGCAAAATCTCAAATTGAGTTGAGATTTCTACTTTAGATATTTCGGGAGATCGGGGCCAGGCATTTAGATTCATGTACTGATAGTATTACAATGTATGATGAGCGCTCAAAGCAATTTATAGTCAACTAATGCGTTATCATTTGCTCAAGCGAAAGCGTCTGCAATTTCAATGGATTTGGTTGCATGTTCTAGGACAAGGTAATTGAAACGAATGTACCCTAACATTGCCACGGCTATTGCATTCATTGAATATAATTGAAATAATCATTACGTCTTTTATACCAGTTATTAATTCATATAACGTGTTTGTGTAGCTGGCCAGCTTCATTTATGTTTGTTTAGGTTTGTAGTTCATCTTTCTGTCTTTTACATTTTGTATTTGTAATCTGTGATTATATGTGATTTGTTCTTTCTCGTGTATTCGTTATGTGTGCCTTCTATTTCTACTGACTGCTGCAATGTTTGTCTGGAGTGTTGTTATTTTAAGCGAATTTGTTCGAAGACGCCGTGTCTGATCTTCATGCAGATGATGCGACGTCGTTGCTACTTTGTGTCGATTTGATCAAATACGAGTATAATATGTATACATACAAAGACAAATACAAGATCTGTGAAAAATGTTGAGTTTGTACCGACAATGTGATGACGAGCTTAATCGCATGAAAGTTAAGTATCGTTAGCTTTACGCTATCGAAAAACACAACGGCTACAAGTTGTGGATAACTAATTTAACTTACTCGTATATGATTATGGCGTCCTAACATTATGGCGTCTTTAATCATCATCACAAAATGTATCTCTTGTGTACAAGGTGTGTTATTTATTACGGCGGCTGGCATGCTGTAACGTACATTTATGCGCTCGCATTTTGAAACCAAAATTATTGCAAGTTAAGAAATCATGTTTCTACAAGAACCGCTACACAAATGTGTCACCGGTTTATGAAATCTAGGAGTATTATTTTTGTTCCTTGTTCGACATATCCCTAGTTTCCTGTGACAAATGTGTTCACGTTGCGTATTTCACTTGTGAGCGTTACTTATTTTGAGCACGCGATTTCAATCTGTCTTAGTGGTTTTTATCGCCTGTATATTCTCATCTAGTTATTGAGTTTGTCATTTTGAATCGCACAACAGACACTCCATTCGTCATAAAGTGCATGATAAATTATATTTTTCTTCGTGATATCGTTGTTTGTCAGGAATGAACACCAATGCGCGGACAAACAAATCGGCATTGGTGAACTAATCCACAAAAGATGTTAAAATTACAAAATCACATAATGATGCACTTTGGTAGAATTTAGTAGAAATTTAGTTGCCTATTACGTATAGAGACTAAAATAAAGTATATAAAACTAGTCGGTATGTATTACCATAGCCCACATTCACTAGACTATCCCGTCGTAAAAGGTTCCAGACAGGATTTTAAAAATTCCGTTCGATGTTGAGACACAGCCACCTATTAGTTGTTTTATGCGGAAACAGGAAAACAAAAGTGATTTGTTGTTTCAGAGATTATGTGGATACATGTCGCACTGAAACCTTTTACGTAAATATGTTCCTTACATTCTATATAATTACACTGAAATAATATCGAATGTTCTTATCACTTAGGTCAAGCAGATTGAAGACGTGTAAGAAAATTGTTAAAAATTATTTACAGAGATAATTTTGTAGCGCATGACGTTTTGTATCGAAACTGCACATTATACGTGTATTTTAAAATTGGGAAGAGAAGCTACACTATTAAATATGTTTCGTTCGTGTATATCTTGAATCCTTTGACAATATATAGAGGATTGGTTATCTTATCGTGAATATATCATGTAAAAGCATTTACATAGCGCTGGCGTAGAATGAGAAGGTCGTAAGTGCCACTTACGACTTTATAAGACTTATGCATATTTGAAATTTACATCATGAGGCGCTTCTTATGAGCTTATTTTCATGAACTTGTCATGTTGACCAAACTGAAGTACAAAAAGCTTGTTTTACCATAATTAAGAGTGATTGTCAGTTTTTTCTTGTTTTCTCGAAATATTGATTTTGTAGTTCCAACCGTCTCATTCTAAGCCAGCGATATGTATTATACAAATAACACATCCTCTTTGGGACATATTGACAACTCGAGGAATGTAATATCAACTGAGGCGCTACTCGATGTTGACCATTTATCCCGATGGATACTTATAAAAAATATTTTCCCCAATACAATGGACTATTCGTTTTAATTAACTGCATAACGCATGGCTCAATTGTTTCGACAATAAAAATGACTAATATATCCTGTTCGTATTGGCAATATGGGCACTATGTTGTGTATCACAAAACTAGTTGCATATGTAGGTCAGTTGTGCATCTTTTTCTAGTGAAATAAAAAGGCCTGCATAGTTTCTAGCTAAATCTCTTAGGTTGATGCAAATGATGCACAGTGCACATTGAGTACGTATTTTCTTCGCGTGATATCAATATGCTGTTTTCTCACATCAGCTAAGAAAATGCCATTTTAAGATTCACTCATGGCACTTGTTAGGTTTAATAGTTTTTTATATGAAAACAAAAGAACAAGAAAACCTGAAAGCGATGTCATACTTCTGCTTTTTATCCGCTGTTTCAAGTGTGATGCTTAAACTTGGACACATGGGACTTGTCACTCTATCACACGAACTTGTTTGCATTCCAAATACACAATACATAAAACGTAGCAACCACAAACAGCAAAAGTGATTTATGTAATGGACTTACGTTGCTTTTAATGATATAGCATAAAATACATTTATTACGGCTTTGCGTTTAGGAGAATGCCAACATTGACATATAAAGTTTACATAACAAAAACGTTTTATCATATCGATGGCTTAGAATCAGAAGGTCGTAACTACTACTTACGACCTTATACGACTCATACATATTTGAAATTCCCAGTACCAGGCGCTTCTAATGAACCTACTTTTATGAAAATCGGAACTTGTCATGTTGACCAAAATGAAGCTATAAAAGCTTGTTTTACCATAAGTAAAGAGTAAATTACAGACAGTTTTTTCTTGTTTTCTCAATATATCGATTTTGTACTTACGATCTTCACATTCTAAGCCTGCGATATGTAGCGGGTGAATATGGATAACTTCACTTCAAGGTTTAATTTCAGTGCTTTCGGTTATTTGCGTCATTATAATTGTAAAAGCAAGGCGCATCTCTGCAAAATACCGAAGCTATTGTCCAGTTAGAAAAAACTACAAGAGCAAGCAAAACATCCACTCTACTTAAGCTTCGTTATATTGCAGTTGTAAAAAGATACAATGCCAGCTATTCATTATTTTGTATGTTGCATGTGAAAAGGCAACGTTGTACCAAATATGTCTAAAAATCAGTGTAAGGTATCATTCATTCATAATTAAGGCAAATTATTTTATACTACTGGGATAAATTAATATTTGTTTCCTAAAATTGATTTTTTATAAACAAAGAATAGAACAGTAACATGATATACTTCATTAACTCTTGAAATAATAAATATAGATAAGATGGATTGATTGAAACATGACAGCACTTTCATTTACTATTACTCGGTATACAAGACGGTTGCATACAGTGACCAAGACGCAATATCCAATCGGAAATATTAATGTTTTGGGAATGGCGTTGTGGACTTCTTATTCCTGATTACTCTCCAAAGGAGCTGTCGTTTTACATCCAATATTTTCCAAACGGCTGAACTAATGAGACACTTTAAATTGTCAATTAGCGTGTTCCAATTCAACCTAATAACTCACCAAAGAAAGATTCGCTAAATGTCATTGTCTCATTAATACCTACTTAATACTTAGGGGATATCTGGAGGTCGCAATTGTCTGGTCATACGAGGAAATACTTGCATCACGAAACACCAATTACGTAATCTCTCACCTAAATCAAGTCACTGTGTCTAACTAGAGATAATCATTAACAAATTGGACTATGTCATTATAATCAGCACTACCCTTTCTGTAACAACACTCATTCCCTTCACACAAGGCGACAGTCGTGGCAAGATTGTGGAGACTACAAACATCCCTTCATATCATACTTAACGTCAATTAGGAAATCCGCTCATTTTACCTTTCACGCTATAACAGTTTAGTACTGTCTGGACATGGTCATTATTGAGGCAAACTTATATCGCATACGTGCATAAATTAATAGCCTCATTAGTTATTTTAAATACATTTGTTTGTGTACTGTGTTTGTTTGGTATACTGAGAACATGTATGAAGACGGATTGATGAAAGCCAAACAATGCTACTCCTTGTGTTTTGGCACAATATCAGACTAGTGTCAGTCGAATAGCTGTCAAAATGTTCATTCACGCTCAAATACGTGTAGTTCAGAAATATTGTTTAACGGATATACTGTATACCAAATTCATTATACGAAAAGTGTCATATCGTCTTTGCGTTGATGATTTTTTTTAGACATTTCTCGAACCTAAATTAAAACTGAAATAGTTACGTTTGCACTATATATGTATTTTTATAACAAGTCTGCGTGTATGATGTTGATATTGAAAAGCTGTTTGTTAGACATATAAATAATGTTTTAGGCGTACACAGAACACGCTTATAACATTGGTAACGCAGACATAAGTCATGCATTACAAGTACAAGTACCCACTCTGCAGGCAAATAGCAATTTCCAATTACATTTGTATGTTTAATAATTCATAAATTTATAACAATTCAATTTAGTATGAGAAAGAGCGTTGCATCATTCAATTTGATATGTTTGCAAGCAATATGAGGCATTTAGATCTGATAGTTTTACATTGTTCGTTGAGTTGAGAGTTCTAAGCAATTAGATAGCATTCATGTTCACTTAATGTGTTGTCATTTTATCAAACGTAATCGCTTGCACTGTGATTAATTTGTTTGCATGTTTCAGGGAATTGTAACTGACGCGAATATTTCCGACGATTGTTAACATAGTGAGCAAAATGCAGCACTTTCATTCAAGTTATCAATGCTTCTTGGTGAGTATGGTTCTGTTCCAAGAACTTTAGATTAAAAGTAAATCGAATGCATATAGTTTGTGCTGTTTTCACATATCGGTTGATTAATACATAATATACACTGTAAAGCTAAAATGTATAACAACCCATTGTATGGAATATTAGCACATATGGTGGATTGGTCAGTCACGTGAGATTGGGAGTGTTGAAGTGTTTGGTCCCTTAGACTTGTAAGTTATGTGTCCAGTGCCATGTACAGTGTACACTTATTGTTGTATTATATTATTGATATGTATGTGCATTCTGTAAGTCATCATTATCTGGAAGTGTTAATGTGAAAGGCTGTGTAGTCAGGCACTTGGATTCATGAACTGTATTGTGACAGATAATTATTTCAGGACTTTTATGTGATTCTTAGTGCAACTTATGTGTGTTATTGTCTGTCTATTGCAGGACGCATTTCATCTATATTTATCTATATTCTTCATTGGATTGACGTATTAATACTTATACTGAATACAATATAGACTACATTAGATACCATCTGATTCTGATGTTGTGTTGGCCATCCCAGCGTACAATATATAACACAAGTTTGACTTATTTACCCAACAACTAGATAGAGGACCTGGGTACATATATATCATTTTTGTTTAGCTACTCAGCTTCGGTTTTGCATGTTTAAGTTTGTAGTTCATCCTTGTGTCATTGGTACATTTTTGCTTGACGCGGCTCGTTTGTAATCTGTGATTATATGTGATTTATTCTGTCGTGTGCTCCTGTGTTTGTGCCTTTGGTGATCTGCTATTTCTACTGACAAGTTCCATCCTTGTAAGGTGTTTTGTTATTAAAAGATACGTTTTCTTTGACATGTGTCTGGTCTTGATGCAGATGGTGCAACGGTTTTGCTGCTTTGGTTTGAAGTATCAGATGCATGCAGACAAAGGTAAACACACGTATATGTATAAGAGTTGTGATAAAAAAGTTGATTGTTGATTGCGAGTTAAATCGCAGTGTCGGTGTCTATAACTTTTCGAGAAAACGACGTTCATAATAATTATAGAACAATATATATAGTCTGTTGTATTTTGGTAATTTTGTGCATGCTCCCTTGTGTGGGAATCATTTATTTGTAATAATTATATAAATGTGGAAGTTTTCAAATAAAGAAATATATTTTCTTTCGCTTTTGTGATATGTAATCTTCCTTGCCTTTAATACATGTGTTTGTGGATAACGTATGGCATGAGCACGTGTGTGTGGTGAATATTACTATAATATTTGTAGTTTTAAGCAATCGAAAAAACGGCTACAGTTTGTGGATAACAACTTTGATTTATATATTTATGGTGTCCCAATATTAAGGCGTCCATTGATCATCACAAAATGTATCATACTCATGTTGAAAAAGAGTGAAATAACTGCAATACGCCACAGTACATGTATAGAAGATTGCTCAGGAAAGGAGACCATTACATGTAGCTGCAATGATACATAGGAAGGAGCCCGTTTGCTGCAATATTGCACAGGAAGAGACTGCAATACCACACTGCTTGTATAGGGGAAAAACTCTATGTAACAATCTCTGTAATATACGCTGTCGACATATCAGATCGTTCACTTTAAGTTTAAAAATGTTGTTTCACGCTGTAAAAATGTGTCACCGATTTATGGCAAATGGGAATACTAGATTTGTTTCCAGGTTTGACATATGACCCTAGTTTCCTGTTACATAGAATCTGCTCACGTTGCATACTCAGCAGTATCTCACGGGTGAACCTTAATTGTTATACGCACGCGATTTCAATCTTACTTTGTGTTTCCATTTATCTTGCTTGTCATTTTGAAGGGTACAACCCATTTGTCATAAAGTGCATTATAAAATCTATTTTCTTGGTGAGGTCGTTGTTTCTTTAAGGAATTAACAAATTAATGTGAAAAATATGCTTTGGAATATATTTCGTCACAGATATTGCCAAAATGCAGATAGTAGAAAGACCTTCTTTCAAAGCAAATCTTTAAAAGGCATTAGATAGAAAACACCAATTTTACGTCATTATGACGTAAGTACTAAAATGTCATATAGCGTTCTCAATAATCGCATCATATAATGTTTATTCTAGTTTATATAATGGCACAATGGTTATGTGATTTCTAGTTACACTCGTTTGTAATCTGTGATTATATGTGATTTGTTCTTTCGTGTGATTTTGTTATTGTGCCTTCGATGATCTGCTATTTCTACCTACAGCTTCCATCTTTGAATGATGTGTTGTTATTTTTCAGAGACTGTTTCCTTGAAATGTGTCTGGTCTTGATGCAGTTGGTGCGACGGTTTTGCTGCTTTGGTTGACGTATAATATGCATGCAGACCGAGATAAACACACGTATAAGATTTGTGAAAAGGGTTGTCATATTGATTGAGACGAGTTAAATCACAGTGTCGGTGTCTATAATGTTTCAAGAAAACAACGTTCATAATAATTATAATTATATTAATAATAATATTGGTAGTTTTAAGGAATCGAAAAACCGGCTACAGTTTGTGGATAACAAATTTGAGTTATATATTTATGGTGTCCCAATATTAAGGCGTCCATTGATCATCACAAAATATATCCTACTTATGTTGAAAAAGAGTGAAATAACTGCAATACGTCACAGTAAAAAAGATTGCACAGGAAAGGAGTCCATTACACGTAGCTGCAGTGATACATAGGAAGTAGCCCGTTAGCTGCAATATTGCACAGGAACAGTCTGCAATACCACACTTACATGATTGTATAGGGGAAAAAACTATATGTAACAATCAATGTAATATACGCTGTCAACATATCAGATCGTTCACTTTAAGTAAAAAAATGTTGTTTTACGCTGTAAAAAACGTGTCACCGATTTATGGCACACAGGAATACAAGATTTGTTTCCGGGTTTGACATATGACCCTTGTTTCCTGTTACATAGAATCTGCTCGCGTTGCATACTCGGCAGTATCTCACTGGTGAACCTTAATTGTTATACGCGATTTCAATCTTACTTTGTGTTTCCATTTATCGTGCTTGTCTTTTTGAATGGAACAACGGCAATCCATTTGTCATAAAGTGCATTATAAATGATATTTTCTTGGTGAGGTCGTTGTTTCTTTAAGGAATGAACAAATAAATGTGAAAAATATGCTTTGGAATATGTTACGTCACAAATATTGCAAAATGTCAGATAGTAGAAAGACCTTTTTTCAAAGCAAATCTTTAAAAAGCATTAGATAGAAAGACCTTTTTTGGAATAAAAAATCTTTGAAATGGTAACATCAATATGACTACACCAATCTCACGTTATTATGACGTTAGTTTATATAACGGCACAATGGTTATGTGATTTCTAGTTACATTATGGGCAGTATCCGAGTATAAACATAGAAAATAGGGTGGAAAAGACATAACAAGACAATTGTCTACAGTGAATATGCGATAATCAACTAACCCTATAGTTTGGTTAGTGGCACTTACGACCTCCTGATTCTAAACCAGCGAATAATGCAAATAGAAAATACCTAAATCTCCTTATTGGCAACATACCGTCGTTGGTGCAAAGATCGCCAATCGATGTTAATGTTAATATCACGTAATGATGAATATTGGGATACACTTAGTAGCATACAAAAGACACACAAAAAAATCTAGTCGGTAACAGAAAGCATCAGTAAAAGTCCACATTTACGTGACAATCCCGTCGTAAAACATCACACACAGGTTACGTGCCGTCGGACGTTAAAATACATCAACCTAGTACATGTGTTATGGATGTAACAGCAAAAGAACGTAGTATTTTGATTTACTGTTCTTTGATTGTGTGGGATAGATGCCATGCTAACACCCTTGAACTTAACCTTCCACGAAATTCTGTTAGTTACATAATACCAAATCACACTGAGCTAATATCTCTGCGTCACAATAGAAATTGTCGTTAATGCTTAGTCTAGATATAGCAAACTTCATTATGTACAAACACCTACGAACAACGTTACGTTCTAATTGCGTAGGCTAATTAGATTTAAGACTTTAGTTCAAAAGTGAACAATTAGCTCTCAATTATTTACGAAAATGCTTCTTTAGTGCTTGATTTCGTCTATCAAAATTGGGAAGAGCTATAAAAGGGTATGTTTCGTTCGTGTATATATTAAAAAAATGAAATAATCTAAATTTATTACAATCCTGATCATAAATACGACGCGCATCTCTCGATCTGCCGACGTCCTATTAAAAAGCATACAAGGGCATGTTAGTTTTAACAAAACACCGAACAAACTGTAGCTTCGGAATATTGCAGTGGTAAACATGTGCAATGTTTGTTGTGATATGTGTTTTAGTATGTTACATGTGAAAAAGTCGATGCTGCATCAAATAGTTCTCCACAGAATTGCACAATTAAGGACAATTAAAATCTTTACTGGGGACGTGTATATTTTGTCAAATGTATTTGTTTCTTCAAATTGATTGTTGGATACACTAAGCATACTTTTATGACATACTTCATTGTGTTCTCAATTTATTTGCGTGATACAAATATGCAGCCAGATTTACTGTACTTTTTTCGAAGTGTTTTTCATTATACTGCAAAATGTATTCAAACGAAAATATTAATACCGTGAAATTATTGAAACATGGCAGGAAATTGTGCATCTTGCCGGGCGTCCAAGGCGGCTAAATACAGTGATCAAAAAGCATTGTCAAATCAGAACTACTAATTCGTCGAGAATTGCGTTGTGCACTTATTCCTCCAATATTGTTCCAATCGGTTGAACTTATGAGAAGTGTTAAATTGTCAATTAGCTTGTTCCAATTCCACCCTATAACTCACTACAGAAACATTCGCTTAATACCATTGCCTCATTAATACCTACTTAATACCTTGAGTTAGATCCGTAGGTCGCCCTCTTTGGCGTGGTATATGAGGACAAACTTACACCAAGAAACACCAATTACGTAATATCTCTCCTAAATCAAGTCACTGTGTCTAACTTGAGATAATCATTGACAAATTGGACTATGTCGTTATAATCAGCACTACCCTTTCAGTTATAGCATCTATATATTTACTCCACGCAAGGCGACTGTCGTGGTGAGTTTGTGGAAACTACAAACATTGTCAATTAGGAAATCCGCTCATTTTGACTTGCACTACTTAGCAAAGCTTGACCTGGAAAAATTCATATCGCATACGTGCATAAATTGTTAGACTCTATATTGTCCAAAATAGTCTTTGTGTGTACTGTGTATACCCATTACGTGTACAAACAAATTGTAAATCGGGTTGATATAAGCCAAAACATGTTGCTCCATTGGTTTGACTAAAGTTTAAACCAGTGTGGATCGAACCGCTGACCGAGTGTCAAAACAATAAGTCTTGCTTAAACTGATATACTGTATACCAACTTCATTACAGCGGATCAGATGATATTTTAATATTTCCTCACGTTTCCTTAATTCGTTTTGTCATGTTTACGTTACAGAGACATGTATACAGATTTCTGCACCCTTAGCAAACTCGGAGCGATATTGTGTGAAGAGTGAAATAACTGTAAATACGCCACAGGAAGGAGTCCATTAGCTGCAAAACTGCACAGGAAAAGAGTTCGTTAGCTACAATACTGGACAGGATAGGAGTCCGTTAGCTTCAATACTGCACAGGAAAGGAGTGTGGTGGACTTGTAGTTGTAATGCCCCAATGTCCTTGCCACAGTAATATCATTCAACAATAAATGACTCAACTTAAACGACGTTTCACCATTTATTTTAGTTTCACAAATAATCATAGTTTTTATCACAATTCAACCGAATTGAGCATTTATTTTTAATCCAAAAATATTTTATTTAAACCGACAGAATGATGATAATTCCCAAGTTATAAATCCAAGTTATACGAATGTTCTTTTCATATTATTTCCAAAAAGACTGTCCAAGTTCAATGTCACCCTGGGTATTTATACCAGATGTGATTTATTCAATGCTGCATGTGAAAATCATGGACCATGTGACTGTTCCTTGCAAGGAGCAAACATTAAGAACAAGGAGCAAACATTAAGAACAAGGAGCATACACTTAGAACGATAAGTTTAAACAAGGTCACAGCATGAAATTCATGCTTCTAGATTTACATAAGTTGGTCAATAGGAGCAAACATAAGAACGAATATTGTAAAATCATGTACTATATGAATCGTGAAATACGCAGACTGTCACATCCATGAGCTCCTAATGAGATTAAAATAACCTTTAACCTTAATTTCTACAGAAATATTATTTCTGACCAAAACATTAAAATTATACATACATCAATGCAACATACAAATTAAACATTCGCAAGTTCGCGACACTCCACCCGGAGAGAAAATATACAAATACATTTCTAAGCAAAACATATTTTCTACAAGACTTAAAGTGTTTTTCCTTTTTTACAGAGAAATAATTTCATTATATTGTCAGTTTGTTCATCGCATCACTTGAACCATTTAGTAACATCAAAATGTTTATTTTCTATAGTTTGTTTTGTCATGGTTTTATTTGTATCGTCATACACCTGACGTCTTAGTTGTTGCACTTTCGTTCGATTTATCTTCTTCGATATTGTCACTGGTAAAAGCTCATGGGTATGCCATGACCTTACTCGGTTGGGGTTTTTCTTTTGCCGATACAACACATTTGTATCCACTTAGTTTCACAAGCATATATAATCCAAGGGAATCAAGCACAGGAGCTACCCAGTGTAGAATGCAAACGATAACATTTCGTCTGCTGTTAGCAACTTCTGGTTGTTTTACTGACAACGAATCTTTTGTATTAATCCACAAACATCCTCGAGTATGTGTCACTTGATGGTCACTTTTGTAGTTATTCTGATAAGTCGTCTCAATTGTTGTTCCGAGAATGAAAGGGAATGACACAACATTTGCAACATTTCTATTATTACCCATGTGTAATCCAATCCTGTAATATTCTTTCTTAACGCAAGACACTTTCGTTATCTTGTGTGGCATAAATAACATGAAAATATCACACAAACTGAGTAACATAATCAATCCTATGTACAAGCATTTGGTAATACTATTGTATTATTGTTTCGTTTTAGCTAAACTATCATGTACAACATGATAGTTTGTAGAAATTATATCTGGTGTGCTGAATTCATTGTTTGAGATACTATGTTGAATGTCATCTTTTGTAGAACAATCAACATTTTCCATAAACTGTTTTATCCTGTGACATTTTACAACGGAGTCATACTTTTTCTTGACATCCTGATCAATTTCCACTTTGTTAACACATGATTTCAAGATTTCACTTTTTAGCGGCTGTTCTGGATCTGTCTCTTTTTTAAACTGGTAGTTGGCATTCTCATACATTGGAATAGTTCTAATACTCTCAATGGCTGTTTCGTCATCTTGAGCAATAGGAGTGAAATTCACACCTATAGCTTGTTTTCTCCTGACGTCATGTGACTCACGTCGTGTAGAATCATTTTCATTTAAACACTGAGAACCATTATCCAAAACGTTTTGAACTTGCTGAGAATGACCATTATCCGGTTGTGGTACCTCATTATTCGCTGTCTGCATTAGTAACATTTCATTTGTAGACAACAAAGCTTTCTCTTTACATACAGTGCTACTGTTCTCTTCAATGTACACCTCTTCAGAAAGGCTAACATTTTCAATTGTAGGGTTATGCTCAAACTTTTTGGAGCATAAACTTCGATGATGAGCATATTGCTCACCACAGTGAACACATATTTTATTTAATTTACACTGATTTGCTTTATGACCATTCTTGAGACACTTGTAACAACTTCCGTGTATTCTCTTCTTTCAGTCAGTGGTTGTTGTATACACTGGGCATTTGTCACTCCAGTGACAATCTGAACAATACCGACAGTGGTATCTCAAAGATGAATTCAGATTTGTTTTAGATCTGTGTAAACCTGCTGTCTTAGACATTTCGGGTTCATTCAGAGTTTCAATCATTTGTTGATCTTCAATTTTCTCAATTGGTTGACCGATATCAATCGCTTTTTCACAAGCTAACACATATTCATTGAGTTGATGCCGCCTTAGCTTATCAACAGTCCATTCCGTTTTGGTTCCTTTACTAAGTTCAAGCCAACGCAACACTTCTTGTGGTAGTTTTGATCTAATTATTGAAACAAACACGGTTTGACTTACATCTTCGTTTAACCTCTCTAAACTTCTCAAATTTATTTCTAACACATCCAGGAATGTACGAAGGCTTTCCACGTTCTGTGTTGCTGATAGGATACCCATTATTTCTTTATAATGTAGATCCGCCATTTCTTGTTTATTTCCAAATCTTTCTTGCAATATTTTAACTGCTTTTCCATAATTTGCGTTTGATAGTGCTAGCCCAGACACTGCACTTTTGGCAGCTCCGGTTAGCTTGCTCAACAGATACAGTAAAAACTCCCTAATCCGAAACCTCTCTAATCCGAAATCCTCCACAATCCGAAATTTTTTCAAGGTCCCAATTTTTTTCCTTCTATATTCTTATATAATGCTACATGAAAAAACTCCGCAATCCGAAACCTCTCCAATCCGAAATCCTCTCTAATCCGAACTAAGATTTCAGTCCGGAATTGGTATTTTGTTCATAAATTGAACTACCTAATCCGAAATTCAGAAATATGTTCAGCACTGTATATTGAATTGTCAAATATTTCAAAATTGACTGGTGACAATACACTCCATTGTTTCTGTTTGTACCATAAAAGGTGACACTTTGTAAACAACCTATTGTCTATTGATGCAGAATGACCCCTTTATATCTAGCAATATAATTGAAAAGCATGGTACAATGTACATGACTTTTAACACCTTTACACAACTAACATGTCATTTGCTATACATGGACTCAGCTTGAATAGTAAGTGGTCATGATGAAACAGTGGGTATAACGGAACGTAATTGGGAAAACGCAATTGATTTCGAAAGTTTATATTAAGTTTTTATTAAGAAATAAATAATTAATTTTGATTACAAACTTATTTTAGTATATTTAATATTATTCTTATTTATTATGACCAAGGAAATACAGCTCAATGATATATAGGAATACATGTATACTACATCTCCTGTGGTTTTCAATACATATACTATTAGATTATTTTGGTAACAAACACTGAAATAATAAAAACCTCTCTAATCCGAAATCCTCTCTAATCCGAACTTTTTGGCCGGTCCGGAGGGAGTTCGGATTAGGGAGTTTCTAATGTACATGAATTTTTCAACACTTGATATTTTATTATTGGTGTGCACTGTCCATTCAAAAGAATCCCAGAATTCCATCCATTTGAGTTTATTTCCATCAAATGAACACAGCTCTAACTTCGGTAATTTAATAGATGTAGACTCTTTAATTCGTCTTTGGTCATATCGCTCAAAGAATTCTCGTTGGTCTTGTATTTGAGTAATAATCGTGTTTTGTAGTTTTTCTTGTCCTTGTAATAATTTCTCTATTTCAGGAAGTACTCCTTTCTTTTCTTCCGTTGCGCTATTTATGGAGTGTATACAATGCTCAATCTCAACTGAGCAAATTTCAACTTCATAAATCAATTCACAATCTTCGTTCAGTATTTTGCTGACAAATTCTGCATCATTTTCTCTGATAGAATATGTCAGTTGTTTCATTTGCTCGTCAAGTTTTCCACTATATATTTTCATTAAACTCAGGCTCTTTTGAGCATCTGAAGAACATACAGACTTGTCGTCGATTTCACTTTTTAAACTAGACATAATGCCTTTTGCATTATGCAGTTCTTTAACAAGAATATTTCTATACCTTGTTCTAATTCCTTTCATTGTAGCCACGTTGGCCATTTTATTTGTAATTTTTCTCTCTTATTTTAAACACTATGTTTTATTCTTATTTTTACTTCTCTCCATATCTAACACTTTTATGTAAGCCGATTTTCGACTACACTCAAATTGGAACACTATCATTTTATCCAATTTTCAAATCACTCAAATCCATACACTATTATTAAATCCAAATTTCGATTCATTTAACTTCTAACACCATTATTTAATCTAAACTTCGAATCACTCAAATTCAAACAGTATGATTAAATCCAATTTTCACTTCACTCAAATTCAAACAATATGGTTAAATCCAATATTTGAATCACTCAATTTCCAAGGCTCTCGTTGAATCAAAATTTATAATCACTCACCTTCAAACACTTGCATCAAATCCAATATTTGCTTCACTAAACTTCAATTACTCTTATTAAATTCAATTTTTGATTCACTGAATTCAAACTCTCAAATATGTAATCCAATTTTAGATTCACTCAAAATAAAACACTGAAGTCCATTATTTAATCCAATTTTGGAATCACTTAATTTCAACCACCTATATCAAAATCCAATTTTCGAATCAATCAATTTCAAGCACTATCAAAAAATTCAATTTTATTTTTTAACTCAAAGTTCAAAGGGTACGTAAGTCCCGGGTTCCGGCGCCATTTAATGTGGTGGACTTGTAGTTGTAATGCCCCAATGTCCTTGCCACAGTAATATCATTCAACAATAAATGACTCAACTTAAACGACGTTTCACCATTTATTTTAGTTTCACAAATAATCATAGTTTTTATCACAATTCAACCGAATTGAGCATTTATTTTTAATCCAAAAATATTTTATTTAAACCGACAGAATGATGATAATTCCCAAGTTATAAATCCAAGTTATACGAATGTTCTTTTCATATTATTTCCAAAAAGACTGTCCAAGTTCAATGTCACCCTGGGTATTTTTACCAGATGTGATTTATTCAATGCTGCATGTGAAAATCATGGACCATGTGACTGTTCCTTGCAAGGAGCAAACATTAAGAACAAGGAGCAAACATTAAGAACAAGGAGCATACACTTAGAACGATAAGTTTAAACAAGGTCACAGCATGAAATTCATGCTTCTAGATTTACATAAGTTGGTCAATAGGAGCAAACATAAGAACGAATATTGTAAAATCATGTACTATATGAATCGTGAAATACGCAGACTGTCACATCCATGAGCTCCTAATGAGATTAAAATAACCTTTAACCTTAATTTCTACAGAAATATTATTTCTGACCAAAACATTAAAATTATACATACATCAATGCAACATACAAATTAAACATTCGCAAGTTCGCGACAAGGAGTATGTTAGCTGCAATATTGCACAGGAACAGAGTCTGTTAGCTGCAATAGTGCACAGGAAAGGAGTATGTTAGCTACAATACTGCACAGGATATGAGTCCGTTAGCTTCAATACTGCACAGGAAAGGAGTTTGTTAGCTGCAATATTGCACAGGAACAGAGTCTGTTAGCTGCAATAGTGCACAGGAAAGGAGTATGTTAGCTGCAATACTGCACAGGAAGAGGCTGCAATATTGTACTGGTTATAGCCTTTTACTTCACACATAGCACATATAGGGGACAAACACTTCAATAATATATATAATGTACGATGTTGACATATCAGATCGTTTAATGCAGTTTTAAAAAAATTTGTTTGCGCTGCAAAATTGTGTCAACGATTTAAAGTATCTAGGAATATTAGATTTGTTGTCGAGTTTGAGATATAACGCTAGTTTCCTGTAACACCGAATCCGTTCACATTGCAGCTTTAGCAACATCTCACTGGTTAACCATAATTGTTTTAAGCACGCTATTTCAATCTTACTTCGTGTTTCTGTCTGTTTCTATCGCCTGTATCTTCTCATCTAGTTATTACGCTTGTCTTTTTGCATTGCACAACGACACTCCATTTGTCATAAAGTGCATGATAACTTCTATTTTTCTTGGTGATGCCGTTTTTTCTTTTAGGAATGAACAATAAATGCGCTGACAAAAAATGGCGAAACTAAGTCAGATAATAGAACGACGTATTACAAGCACAAATCTATAACAAAAACATAAGATAGACAGAGTTATTTGGTAAATAATTCTTTCAAACCGTTACATCAATATGGCTACACCGGTGTAATGTCATTACGACGTCAGTACAAACACGTCATATAGCATTCTCAATGATAGCATAATTGGTGGTGAAATATGCAGCAACTGGTTTCTTGTGTTTAGAGCATGGACTCAAATGAACAACCAATCAGGCAATCATGGGTTTGTAGTGTTTCCGTATCATGCATAATGACAACTAAATTCTAACTGACTTTTCGCTTACTGACATTCAGTGATACATGATCTTTTCTGCAGTATCTGGGAGAACGAAACTATACCGACAGACTGGAACAAAGGAGTGATTGTTAAACTACCATAAAGGGGACCTACGAAATTGTGACAACTGGAGAGGAATAACACTGCTATCAATCCCAAGCAAAGTGTTTTGTAAAAAAGGTATGACTACCTGACACAACTACCCTGAGCAGTGCCCACAGAAACCCATGTCAAAACGGCGACCAAAATCTTACTCAACAAAATAGAAACAGTAATTGACACCACACTTAGAGATGAACAAGCAGGATAACGGAGAGGAAGAGAATGTGTTGACCAAATCTTCACACCCCCATATTTATATATTATATCAACATTCGAAAAGCATTTGACAGCATCCATAGATACACCTTATGGAAAATAGTGAAAACATATGGAACACCAGACAAAATATGCAACATGCTTAATGCAGCTTTGAATGCAGCGTTATCATGAGAAACTTCACAACCACCTCATTCGAAGTAAAATCATGAGTAAGGCAAGGATTTATTTGGTCACCAATACTTTTCCTGCTTGCATCCGACTGGATACAACGACACACAATAGCATGCAGAAGTAGAGGTGTTCAGTGGACACTATTCAACTCGAAGATCTTGACTTTGTTGATGATCTCGCTGAATTATCAACTACCAACAGCCATCTACAAGAAAAGACCACGTTACTGAATGATGTTGCTAATCAAGTAAGACTAAACATAAACTCCAAGAAGACCAACGTAATGAAAAACACTGCTAACCCATGTAACATCACCATAGTAAACACGAGAATTGAAAACGTTGATGATTTTGTCTACCTTGGCTGTAAAAGCAGCAAAGAAAATGGAGCTGGTAAAGACATTGGATCCAGACTTGCAAAAGCCAGGGGTACCTTCGCTAGATTGAAACCAATATGAAGGCCAAACAAGTACTGTAAGAAAACCGAACTGCGTATCTATAACAGCAATGTTAAATCAGTACTGCTGTATGGGTCTGGATGTTGGCGAGTCTTTGAATCTGATGACAGGAAAATAGTAATATTCCACCATAGCTGCCTAAGAAAAATCAACAAAATATTTTGGCCCAACAAGATCAGCATCATAAAAACATAAACCTCCTAAAAATAAGCGACTCAAAAAGCATCACAACTGAAATCAAACAAAGACTATTTAGATGGCTCGGACACGTCTTAAGAATGCCACGACTGCGTATTGTTAATACTGCCTTATTTTGGACACCACCTGGAAAAGGGAAACCCAGAAGACCACGAAATACCTGGGGAAGAACGATGACGTCCGAGCTTGCTGAGATGGACTACATGTACACTTGGGGCCGTGCACTGTTTACAGCGATCGACAGAGGGAAATGGAGGAAACTTGTTGCGGCCTTATATCCCAAGACGAAGAGGATAGGTAAGGTAAGGTACTTTATAAAAACTATATCTATTTTGGATCGATTATTGTTTCATTTAATGAATAATGTTTGCAAGCAACATCAGGCATTTAGATATGATAGCTTTACAATGTCTTTTCGGAGTTCTAAGTAAATTAATGTGTTGCCATTTGTTGCAACGAAAGCGCTTGCGTATCAGCTATTTTTTCTGAGCAAAGCAATTTCCCACCCGTAATGATCATAATGAAGCAATTTCATTCACGTATCAATGCATCTTGTTATGTCTGACTCTGGACCATTAACTCTGGATTATAGAGTAGTTATATAAATTGATTGTATATCATGGGGACTGTTGTCACGATATACCCTGCGGTACCTAAGCTTTAGTACTATCACAGCAAATAATTCGTTGACGTTGGCTCATGCATACGGTCATTATAAGCAGTATTTTGTATTTGAATAGAATCGACAAAAGCTTCACGCCTGGTTAACTACCTGTCTAGCTGCTCAGCTTCATTTGTGCTTCATCAGGTTTTTGGTCCATCCTTGTGTCATGTATGATGTTTATTTGCAATCTGTGATTATCTGTGATTTGTTCTATATCATGTGTTTGTTATTCTGCCTTTGGTTGTCAGCTATTTCTACGGAAAGCTGCCATTTTCGTCTGACTTGTTATTATCTTAAGAGAATTTGTTTCCTAGAAATGCGGAAGTTTTTAAATTGTGAAATAGAATTTCGTTCGCTTTTTGTGATATTTAATCTTCATTGCCTTAAATGTTTGTGTTTTTCGATAGCGTATGGTATGAGCGCGTCTGTGTCATGAAAATTAAGTTTGGGTATTTTTAGCAATCAAAACACGGCTACTGTTTGTAGATTAACAAATATTTATTTATTCATGGCGTCCCAATATTTAGGCGTCCATTTACATGTATCATAACATAGTGTAAATGTTGCTCTTGTGTATTTCGTTCATTGAATATCACGAGAACACGTTATAACGCACATGTATACAAGTCTACAAAATACGTTTATGATTAAAACAAAATAGACAAGTATCATAATTATGACGGAAAAGAGCGAAATAACTGTAATACGCCACAGGAAAGGAGTCCGTTAGCTGCAATACTGCACTGGAAGAGGCTACAATACTGTACTGATTGTGGCCTTTTACTACATATATAGGGGACACACACTTAAATGTTCTATGTGATATACACTGTCGACTTATCAGATCGGTTATTTCAGATTAAAAATGCTGTTTTGCACTGCAAAATTGTTTAACCGATTTAAAGTTCACTTTGCGGTTTAAGCAGCATCTCACTGGTGTACCCGTATTGTTTCGAGCACGCGATTTCAATCCTACGTGTTTCTGTCAGATAATTAAGCCCGTTTCTACTCATCTAGTTATCGTGCTTGTCATTTCATTTTGAATTGTACAACGGCAATACATTTGTTATAAAGTGCATCATCAATACTTTTTCTTGGTCGTTATTTCCTTAAGGAACGATCAATACATGTGCGGACAAATAATTTATGCTTTGGAATCTTTTGCGTCACAAATATTGTCAAAACTAAGTCAGATAGTAGAAAGATCTATAATTACAAACACAAATTTATGAATAAGCAAACGATAGAAAAAGTTTTTTAGTATAAAACATCTTTGAAACTGTATCTGTTACATCAATATGGCTGCACCGGTCTGACGTCATTATGACGTCATAGACTATCAGTAGAAAACAATATTATAGCGTTCTCAATAATAGCAGAAATCATTGTGAATTGTACATTCAATGATTCTAAAATTGTTCAATATAACAAAATAATATTCAATACTACAAGGAATACACGTTAGATTTTGACGTGGTGGTGTCAATTTTACAACAATGTTTCTGAATTTCCCATGATTTACCAAACGGAGGAAACACTATTTTAAGAATTAATTTATGCTGGCCGCTATACTTAGTATATTCACAAAAAAGGGAGGAACATACACCTAATAAGACATGTTTACAGAAAATTGGTGATTATCAACTGACTATTTACTTTGTTTATGTAGTAACCATATTCGAAAGCTTCTTTTCCATAAAATATGGCATAATTATAGAAAAGTCACATTGTTGGCAACACAAAGGCATTAGTGCAAAGATCACCAAGCGATGATAATATTACATATTGATGCACATTGGAACACATTTAATGGCATACTAAATACACACCGAACCAGACAGGTTTAGGTCTCTCAGATAGTTAAAGACAACAACTTAGAACATGTTTAATGGGTGTAACAGAAAAAGCACGGAGTAAATTATTTTCCTGCAGTTCTTTGGTTGTGTGGGATAGGTGTTATGCAGACAGTCATGAACGACCATAAAACGTGATATTACAATGTGCGAGGAGAAGCTACAATGTTGAACGGTTGGACTAATGAGATATATTAAATTGTCATTAAAGGTGCTCTTATTCCACCTGTTAACTTACTTAAGAAACATTCGCGAAATGCCGTTGTCTCATTCATATCTACTTAATACCTCGGGTTAGATCTATTGGACGCCTTTGTCTGGGTTATCAGGAAATACTTTTACCAATTACGTAATCTCTCCCTGATTCAAGGCGCTGCGTCTAACGTAAGATACTCATTGACAAATTGAATGTGTCATTATAATCAGCACTACCCATTCTGTAATTATAACGCTCATTTACTCTACGAAAGGTGACAGAGACGTGTTGCATTTGTGGAGACAACAAATAGCACCAATTAGGATATCCGCTCATTGTTCCTTAACATGACCATTACTGGGGCAAATGTATTTGGCATAAGTGCAAAAATTGAATTAAAACTGAAATAGTTGTGTCCGCATTAAACGTTTAGTTATACAACAGGTCTGCAGTTATGGCTTTGCCTTTTAACAGGTATGTATTAGATACAGTACTAGTTTTCGTTCAAAAGTGTCTTCTTACAAGCGTTATTGTACAGTTTCGGAAGGACAAACAACATAATTGTCCGAGGCGAAGCCGAGGATAATTTGTTGTTCGTCCTTCCGAAACTGTACAATAACACTTGTAAGAAGACACTTTTGAGCGATAACAAGTTCTGTATCTGACTTATACTCCGACAAAAAGCAAAATGATCCCCAGAGAGACCATGGTTATCCAAAAGTTCCTTGCACAAGCCATGAACAGAGCATCATTCGCAGCATAGAAAATATAGTTCTAATGTAAAAATGTGCTTGGCCTATAATGTACCAAAGGGATTAAGTTAACTGTCCAAAAATGTCCATTCATAGGTTTAATTAGCTTGTGATTAAAATTCACACAAGTGTCAATGTGTTTATACACCTTATAAGTGCTTATAATACACTTGCATCTAGTTTTCTTCATTCATTGATAAAGGACTTAGTGCACAAAGGTAGAAATTTATGCATCTTATTTTCACAATTGTCATATTTCTATGGAAATACTGGTATTGTTTTATTTCTAATACACATAACAAGGTTATATTCGTACTGCCCATGTTGACGCTCACATTGTTACAAATACTTTAAAAAATACTGTAAAAGCACTGCTTTTCTTGGGAATAATAAGAAAATAAATTTTGCTTGGTATGAATATTCTGTAACTTTGCTTCAATTGCTATAATTAATTTCTACTTTTCTTGGTCATTACAATGATATAAATTTTGCTCCCCATTTTGCGGTTTACAAAACAATAAACAATTTCTCTAAAATTTGTTCTGGCCTAAATAAATCAAGAATATTGGAATTCATGATTTAGTTATCTACACTATTGATTCGAGTAAAAGCCACAAATAAGTTGGTTTTACAGTAGTACAGTCTAATATTGCACTATCTTTGGGTGGACTTTCAATTTTCTAGCTACATGTTTTTGACGAGTAAAAATAATTAAATTTCAATGTGACAAAATTTGTGGATTTGTGAAAAAGACCATTTCGTGGAAAGTTCAATGTAATTTAAAGGATTTTCGTGGTTGAAATCATCCACAAAATTAACGAAATTAAATGGCCCTCTAATATTATTGATTTTACAGTATGTCATTTATTTAACTGTTCATGTAGATAAGCGGATTTGTCATGATTGACCAATTATATTCTGAGTAAATGTTTTGTACAAACAACTTTCTTACAAATCAAAAAGTGTACACTTACGAAAATAATGTACACTTTATCAATGGAGTCACAGGGCGTATCGGAGTATAATTGTTAGATATTTGAGTGTTTTTAAAGACATAAATATAACGCGCTAATGATATTGGCAACACGACATGTTACATTCATTACAAGTACAATTACGCACGTTGCTGGCAAGTAACAATTAATATAATTATTTGTGTTTCATAAAGTATTAATTTACAACAATTATGTCTAGTATGAGAACGGTTATAGTTTAAATTGATGAGAAATGTTGCAAGCAACATCCGGTATTTAGATATGATAGTTTTACATTGTCTGTTGAGAGTTCCATTAAATAGCATTTAGTTTCACTTAATGTGTTGTCATTTGCTCAAACGAAATCGCTTGCAATGTGAATGGATTTGGTTGAATGTTCCAGATATTTGTAATTGAAACGTATTTTCCCAAACGACTGCAATTATAATGATCAAAATGCAGCAATTTCATTCTCGTATGAAAGCCTCTTGTCGTGTCTTGTTCTGGTCGATTAACTCTAGATTATAAGTTGGTTATGTAAATTGATTTAATATAGTGTGGGCTGTTTTCACATATCGATTGTTTTCTAAATGACGTTCCCTGATCGTGGTGCCTTAGTGGTAGAACAAGACTAATGACTCTTTGAAAACTTGATTACCGATTGCTATTCTTTTATAATATTCTTTATTTAAAATCAGCATTACGCCTGAGGGATCTCGGTGACTTGCTGGTCAAACTCAGTTTTCCAGGTTTATATTGTAGTTCATCCTTGTGACTTGTTTTGTAATTAGTGATTTGTTCAGCTGATTGCTGTTTTATTTGTCTGCATTTGGTTTTCGTTTTTAAGAAGATTTTGTTTTTACAAGCCTGTCATATCTTGATCAGAAATGAAATTTTAAGTTTCGGTAATGCAAATGATACGACGCCGTTGCTACTTTGCGTCGAATTGAATAAATACGCGTATAGTACGTACATATACAAATTATATAAAACACACGATATGTAAAGTTTGTGAACAAACTGTCTGTGTTTTTATTTCTTTATTTCTTAAAGATACTAATGTGATCTTACGTACACAGCAAGCTGGCGGCGACAATCTTAATCATATTGTCTATGTATCAGCTTATTCATGCAAACACCGTTCATCATAATTATAGATCATACAAATGTATATGGTATATTGGTGATTTTTTTTATTTGCCTACTGTATGAATTGGAACTGTTTTATTAGAATATGTAAATGCGGAAGTTGTCAAATTATAAGATTGCTTACCGTTTTCTTTTGAAACATTTATTTGCATTAACTTTCGCATGTTTTATGTTCGTGTTTGTAATGTGTGCCTAATGCAAATTAAGTTTTGTCCAATATAAAGACGTATTTATTCAAACTAATAAACTTTATCTCGTGTGTATTGCATGCATTGTATATTACGGTGAACTGCATAGTGTTACGAACAAGTATATGTATACGTTCATAGGTTGAATTATCACCTCTGAAAATAATATATTTGTTTCAATGTTTGACAAATAACCTTACTTTCCTGTTATGTCGAATCTGTTCAGATTGCATTTTTAGTAAACTCTCACTGGTGAATCCTTATTGTTTTAATCACGCAATTTCAATCTGCCTTCGTGTTTCTGACTGATACTTTCGCCTGTATCTTCTCATCCATTGTTGTGCTTGTCATTTTTATTAGTCATAAAGTGGAGGATAACTTTGATTCTTTTTGGTGATGTCGTTGTTTTCAGAATGAGCATTAAATGTGCAGATAAACTATTTATGCTCGACAAATGATAACGTGTACTAGCCATAAACAATTTGCTAAAAGATTCATAATGTAAATTGACAGTTCAACAATTGCACGCAAAATGCACAGAAAAACATTCTACCATGCTTGGGATATAAATAATTGGACTCAATCGCCTAGAACACTCACCATACAGCCCTGATTAGGCCCCCATGGACTTTAAGATGTTTCCAAAAGTTAAGTCTAAGTTGTTGGGTCGTAGATTTTCCTTCCTGATAATTAATAATTTGTCGAAAATAGTGTTGTGTACTAATTCCTTCTGATTACTCTCCAAAGAAGATGGTGTTTTACACTCATTATTGCCTTATGAGAAATGTTATTATCAATTGGCGTGAACAAATTCTACTTAACAACGCACTGACGAAACATTTGCTAAATGCCGTTGTTTCATTATTACCTACTACATAATATATCACCTTAGATCTATAGGTCATTTTCGTTTTGTCTAGCTGCACGAACTACCATTTACGCAATCTCTCTCCTATGTCTAACTTGAGATAATCATTGATAAAATGGACTATGTCATTATAACCAGCACTACCCTTTGTGTGATAACACGCGTTTACTTCATGAAAGCCGACAGTCGTCATGAGGTTTGGAGACTACAAACAGTGCTTCATACTTAACGTCAATTAGGAAATCCGCTCATTTGCCACTCCTTTCACGCAAAACGTGTTTAGTACAGTCTAGACATGGGCAAACGTATATCGCATACGTACACCTATAAATATATACATGTAACCTTTTTAGCTATATGAAATAAGTTTTTATTAATTCTGTTTATTTTGGATATTTACTACCTGTATAAAGATTAAAGATACATCTTAAGACGAATTGCTCAAAGCAAAACATTGCTTTTCTTGTTGGTTGGACACCATCTCAAACTAAAGTGTGTCGAACAGCTGTCCGAGTATTCATTTTTACACTAATATAGTTCAGAACAAAATGGTTAAACTTGTATCCTGTATACCAAATTAATTTCATGAGCTTTTCAAAAGAAAGAAGCGAGTTACATTATAATATAGTTTTTATTCTAACATTTCCTTAATTAGTCTTGTCAAGTTTACTTTTGACATACGTACATATTGATTACTTGACTTATCATATCGTATCATATTTGCGTGTAAACATTTGTTAATAATTAACTCTTATAAGTTAGTTATATGAATTGATTGAATATTAATGTTGGCGGGTTTCACATATCGATTGTTTTCTACATAATGTTCTCTGATCGTGGTGCCTTAGTGGTAGAACAACATCATTATATTGAATTTATGTTACTTCTAACTCTTTGAAAATTGGCATAATGATTGTTATTATTTTTAATGGTCTTTTATTAAAATCATCATTACGCGCGTGTAATCCCGGTGATATATCAGTAAGGTAATGTTTACAGATTAATCTTGTTTGTTTATATGTTCATATTAAGTTTTCGTAGTTTAGTTTTTAGCTCATCCGTGTGACTTGTATTTAAAATATGTGATCTTTTCAGCTGACTGCTGTTTGATTTGTTTGGAAGGTTTTTCGTTTATAAGAGGATTTTGTTATTAGACATGTGTCTTATCTTGATCAGAAATGAAATGTAAGTCTTAGTGATGCAGATGATGCGACGACGTTGCTCCTTTGTGTCGAATTGGATAAATACGAGTAAATGAGGCACACATAGAAAATATATAAAAACACACGTGTACAATTTGTGAAATGGTTTCCTGCGTTTTCTTAAAGATACTTAATATATGTAATCTTACGATCGTACGTACTAAACAAGCTCACTATGACAATATAAATCACATTGTCAATGTTTCAGCGTATTCATGCAAACACCGTTTATCATAATTATATATTGTATATTGGAATTTCGTGTATGCTCCAATGGATGGGAACGTTTACAGTGTGGCCATACCACGTGACCATGACATCACAAACGGCTATAAACCCAAGTAATTTTTTGATAATAAACCGTCGACTCGGAAAGGAAAACAGGCGTAAGTATTTTATTTCTTCATCGATTTCTATGACATATAGCCCATGCTAAGCGGAGAGTGATAAGCTTTCAACAAAATATAGTGACTCTATCCGTAGCTGGGCCGTTTTTTCAAACATTCGGCGAAACCTTTGCTTCAGCTTGGTTGAAAGCGGACTACTTTGCCAAGCCGTTCTGTTTTTTACTTGTATTATCTGCTTTATCGTGCCTGAAGACTGATGTTTAAACCAATCGGTAACATCGGGTGCTATTTCGCATCAAATAAGATACATATTGTCACAATGCATGGTGGAAATCTTACATTTTCCTTTGATTTCTTTTTTGTGGCTACAATTGCAAGACTAAATTACCGGCTACAGTTGCAAGCTGTTTTCAGAATTCGCTACAATGCAAATCAAATACCATCCAGTATTAATGTTATTTATTTAGTTGTGTTTCATTTGTTACTGTTACAGAACAAAACACGCTGGTACACTACACTAAGTAGCAATAGTTTACAGAATATACATGTAGGTTGGTTGTGCTGATTTTCTCGGTTATATATAACATGTTATAATTATTCAAACAAGCGTAATAACAGTTGCCCTTTTTGGCAAATGAATAACGCGAAAATGGAAATCGCTCTAATGCTACGGTCACAATGCTCGTACGATGTCCGTACGGATTTACCAACTCGTACGAGTAGGCTACGAGTCCAAAATATTTCAAATCCTAACGGTATTGGTAGGTTCTTAACTTCTGGTCACAGCTCGTACGGACCTCGTACGAATGCCTCGTACGAGGTCCGTACGGACATCGTAATCTTCGAACGGAGATCGTACGGGACTCGTACGGAGATCGTACAGGGTTCACACGGTACTCGTGTGTCAAACGAAGCTCGTAAGTCACTCGTACGATGTCCGTATGGTGTCCGTACGGTGTCGGTAAGATGATCGTACGAGGTCCGTGCGACAATAATAAAATTATTCGGCATTCTTCAACTTTTCCAGGTCACATTAATCGTACGAGCTCCGTGCGAGTCGAAATTTGTCAATGCCGTACGGAGTCCGTACGGGGTCCGTGAGGACATCTTAAACTCGTACGAGCATCGTACGGATTTTTGTAACTCGTAGAGGACCTGGGAGCTCTGTGAAAAGTTTTCAACGAGCTCCCGAGTTGTCTACGAGCTCGTAGGTATATTTGAAGTAGGGAATTCACAAGGAAGCTGGCATCACCTGTTTTTAGTTATTATTATATGTAGGACGATTATAGAATATTCAAACAATATCGACTTAGTACTATGCACACTTCTAGCGCAACACTTTTATAATTCTAATTTCTCAGACACTGCTGAAGATATCAAGTTGAGCTTATAAACCATGTTGTTTTAAGTCATTAGCAATACAGGAATGTTGAAATCATTCATCCGTGACGCTTTGTCAGTTCTGAGCGTTGTGCGGTGGTGATTTCTTCGTGCTGCACGTGCAAATGGTAGTCAGTGGCAAAAATCGATATTTTAGTCATTGAGTTCCGCTCTGGCGACAGTCCCACTGAAAAAAAACAGATTTGTATAAAAAATAGCCCTGATGACTATTGAAGAGCATGGTCGCCGGAAACTTACAGAGTGGCCAATCCATTAGACAGGTATGCTCTGTGATTTATTACACATTTTTATATAGGTTGAAAAAACGTTGAAATATCATCGTTTGTCAATATTTCGAATATTATAATAATATAACTAAAATATGATCAATATTTTCAAGTTTCATATCGTCAAATTTTTCGGCCGCCATGTGTCTACAATTTCAAGACTTCAGAAGTTGCAACTCCCCGACTGACTTAATGACCAGCCAAGGAAGTCTCACGGTAAGGTAACAACACAATGTCAGTATGTACAAATTGTTGCTGACCGTCTTCACGACCCTTTAAAAACAGCAACGTCGACTGCAAGAACTACACATGGACAGCATGGTGGGCCAGTCGGTCGCATTGTGCCGTTTTGTGACTTTTGATTTTACAGTGATACTGAATATTTGAACTTATTTTCACCTTACTGTTTATCAACTAGAATAAAAATGCTATGAGGCATTTGTAAAGGGTTGGTTTATTTGTACTTCAAATTTTAATCAAATCCCTTCATGAATATTTGAGAAATCATGAAAAATACAAGTGTTGCGTTAGGAGTGTGCGTAAGTGTATATCGTACTTTATACGTTTATGGTGTATATTTCACCTAGTCAAACAATCTCGACTCTAGACTATATATATCGTACGTTAAGGAGCTAGAAAAAAGAAATTTAAAAGAAGCTACAAGAAGACAGCCTCTCGTCTAATATATCACCATATCTTTTATAACGCATGATGCATTTTGGTCCAACAATTCACTCGTAGTTTGAATTCACAAAAGAAAGATAGTTTTAAATCGTTGAACTTATTTTATTGCAGATTGTTGCAAAGCGAAATGCCATTTGTGTTCTTTGTGTACCAAGGAGTTCAAATACAAGAGGAACCTGAGAACACATTAATCCTATTTTGGATATTTCATCGTCGGTGAAAATTCTGTATCGTGGATCTTCTGTCGCTTTCCAAGCATCTGTTCGGGATTTAGTTTTATGATGATTTTAGACAGAATATATAAGGCTGTTGTAATGTCATCACTGAAAAATAATAAAGTAAAATCGATTAGTTTTTCCGTAAGAAGTGTTATATTTAAAAGTGATTTCTTATTTGAAAATATGTTTTTGTTCCCTTGTATTATTAAGTGAATGTGTGAATGATCTTTAATTCGTAACAATTGTACGATAGTCAGTGCGACAATAAACGCTATCAATACCAGTCATAATTTTGCTATAGGCTTATGATCCATTGGTCGACTGAACCCAAATGATACTTATTGGACAAGTGAAAGCTATTTTTATTCAATAAATATCTTGTAGCAATAAAGTAAATGTACGTACGAAAAATTGACAATGTAGTTTTTTTAATAATAAAGTAAGTTTTCACACATGATCGGTAACATTGCTGTTCATTGTAGCGAATTCTGAAAACAGCTTGCAACTGTAGCCGGTAATTTAGTCTTGCAATTGTAGCCACAAATAGAAATCAAAGGGAAATGTAAGATTTCCGCCTTGCATTGTGACAATATGTATCTTATTTGATGCGAAATAGCACCCGATGTTACCGATTGGTTTAAACATCAGTCTTCAGGCACAATAAAGCAGATAATACAAGAAAAAAACAGAACGGCTTGGCAAAGTAGTCCGCTTTCAAACAAGCTGAAGCAAAGGTTTCGCCGAATGTTTGCAAAAACGGCCCTGCTACGGATAGAGTCACTATATTTTGTTGAAAGCTTATCACTCTCCGCTTAGCATGGGCTATATGTCATAGAAATCGAGGTAGAAATAAAATACTTACGCCTGTTTTCCTTTCCGAGTCGACGGTTTATTATCAAAAAATTACTTGGGTTTATAGCCGTTTGTGATGTCATGGTCACGTGGTATGGCCACACTGGTTTAGATTAATATATGAATGCTGAAATAGTCAAATTATGACATTGATTTCCGTTCGTCTTTGTGGTATTCAATTTTGTTACATTCAATCATTCTTCGTCACACAAAATGTGTCTCTTGTTTATTATGTGCATTATATATTATCGTAGCTAGTATGCTGTTACGTACATATTCGTATTTGAAACTAACACTTATTCGGCTTTAAACTGGTGGTTTCGCGCTGTTATAAATCTGTGTCATCGAATTATTACATCTAGGATTACCAGAGTTGTTTCTGTGTTTGACAAATAATCTCACTTTCCTGTAACGTCGAATCTGTTCACGTTATTGCTTTAGCAAGATCTCCCTGGTGAGCCCTAATTGTTATAAGCACGCGATTTCAATCTTACCTTGTGTTTCTGTCTGATTCAATCACCTGTACCATCTCCTCTATTTACTGTGCTTGTCATTTTGAATTGCACAACGGAACTCCATTTGTCATGAAGTGCAATGTCGTTGTTTTTAGGAAGACAATAAATGCGTTGAAAAAACAAAATATGCTCTGGTTGAATAAAAAAGTCAACAAATGATAAAAGTGTACTAGCCATAAACAGTTTGCAAACAATTGACAGTTGAACAACTATAACTCTAACGCGGTATTGGGACCTGTGCCACTTAAAGTAAACAGGCAAAGCAGGTATGACAACATAAGGATATTGGAAAAGGGATTATCTTTTCGAAGTGTATAGCTTGGCTTTTTTAACCTGAGCCTGACCTTTATGCAAGAATATATTACAAGGTTTGAATATATCAATTTCCGCAAGCAAATCGTGCAATATCGGTATTTTAGATTTGTGTTTGTATTACATCTCGAGCGTCTCCGTGATACTCCCCAATTATGAAAACATATACTCGGTGTTGTCTATTTCGTTTGCTGAAAGTCCGTTTAAAGCCTGAATCTTAATTTCGTGCAAGAGTTTTTTAGTAACATTATGGACAATATCTGAGTATAAACATAAACTACGGTAGAAAATACTATTTATACCGAAAAGTGGTGTTTATCAACTGACCCTATACTTTGTTCATGTATTTACCGTATTCGAATGTTTCTTTTCCAGACAATTATGCAAATAGAAAAGTCGGAAATCACCTTGTTTGCAACTTAAAAAAATATCGAAATTGGTAAAACGACCCACAAGCTGTCTTGATATCACAAAATCACACACCATTTCACATTGGGAGAACTTTAGTAGCTTGAAACAAAATAAAACCAGTCGGTATGTAGAAAAACATCAAATTACCAAAGTAAATGCCCACATTCACGATACAATACGGTCGTAAAAGATCCAAGACAGGTTAAGTTCCGTTGTATGCTAAAAGACAGCAACATAGTTCATATTTTATGGGTGTAACAGAAAAAAACACATTTTCCTGATTTTCTTTCGTTGTTTGGGATAATTGTAATGCTGACACCCTTGCACTTAACCTTCCACTAAATTATGTAAGTTACATACCAGTACTATCAAATCACAAAGAACTAATATATTCGCTGGTTGTAGTGGGTGTCACAATAAAAAAATTGTTATTTTAAGCTAATATTAGTAATGCATAAATGACAATTCGCCTGGTATGTTAATCGTTGTAAGGAAATACAATGTATCGTATTTACCTAGCAATGTTTGGTAGAAAAAAGCCACGGTATACATGTACAAACACCTTCGCAAAACGTAAAGTTCATTTTACATACAGAATAGACCATATCGTGTATGATAACCCCAATTATAAATACGACACGTGAGTACAAACTATATCATTGTAAATTGAGTCCAGTCCTGGTGAACAAATAACTGTTCGAAATATATAGAAACTCTTTACTGTCTTTATGAAAGCATGTTTATGTTATTGCACTACAATTGAAAGTTGCCTTTCTTTATTATACAGTGAATAAGGAATAACATTCTATGCTCGCAGTAGTAAGTACATGTGAATGAGAGTTATGCATAACATTGCCATACCGGGCTCTACTAGAATGATCCTGTACTAGGAAGAATAAACGATACTTTCACTCTGCACTCTGTACTCTGCACTCAGCACTCACATATTGAATTTGATCATTCTGAAGTTCATAGCCACCATTTTGAGAGCAAGAAGTTGAAAAAATGTTAGGTGGGTAATACATATTATGTTTAGCCTACTTCATAGTGTACTGTAGTGTATTTGTAAGCTATACGTGTAATCAAATAGTATGAGCGCGGTACTCATATTCATTAATGACGTTTTTACCTCATAAATAGTATAAAATGGCAAATAATGTATATCAAATTTATTTTCCACACTCAAATAACCATTCTATACATTGTCCTTACTTAGATTAGCAATCTAGAACAAATAATAGCTCCTTATATGACAAATTCAGTATTTGATTGTTGGGTACATTGAGTAAGTATTGGGCCCAGGTGTTCTAGTCCATTCGGAAAGATTCGAAAACACGTGGTGTACTATCAACTTTTCATTCTAACCTGGCGTTGCCTTAAGGTCACAATTAATCGTCAAATTTGATTTAGTATGACTTTATTAGTATATCAAATGAAATGATGAAGCATGTAGCTACAATTGCTAATAATTACATCGAAAAGAAAGAGAGACAAATGTATTACGGCACTTGTAGTACATAAAGAAGAGAACATACAATGTATAGAGTTTAAGAGCAGTTCGATTATTAATGAACCTTTGCATTAATGATAAGGAACACTCGGATATTACTTCGTTAACATGTACATGTAAGGGTAAGTTACATCATTTATGTATTTATTACGACAACAACTTCAAAGGTTTACCAATTAACTCACAATCGAATTGTGTTATTGTGGCCGCTGGAATGTTACAAACCAATAGGACCGAAGGTCACAGTTTTTGCCATAAGCCGCTTCAACTGTTACATGTATATATGCATTTGAGTCTATTCGGGCATAAACTGTGACTATTACGTTTGCAAAGCAAGTGTTACAATTGCTTTCTCGTGCATTGGACCGCTTCGGTATGTCCCAATTGTGTTTATTGCTGTTTTTGCCTGAGATGAATTCCTGCACGAAGCGTTGTTTTAAATGCGACGAGACAATCCTGTCGTAAAAGATCACATACTGTTTAAGTTCCGCTGGGTGTTAAATATATGTTGTATTAGTATACAGTTGTATTCACTGCTTCAAGTGTGATGCTTAAACTAAGACACGTAGGTGTGTCACTCTAGCACATACACTCAGCCGCTTTAAAAACGCACCACATGAAATATCGGTTTTAGTGATGAAAACGTCAATTTATAGTTATTTATTTTCGAATAAATAATGTTTAGCTTAATAAAGTATGTTCAACGAGGTGTGTGATTTTCATGTCATTATAGTAGTTTGAAATGAATTATGATATAGATAACACTGAAACCCATGAAAGTGAAAGTCACAATTTCAAAAGCAGGTATAAGAGCCCGCTACATTGATGCATGCATGTGGTATCTCCTCCTAAAGCATAACATTAATTACGTAATAGGATAGAATTATGTTCGACGTGATGTTTCCCACCATTCAAGCAAAGCTTAACTTGAATTATAAATGTTATGTGGCTATGGCTGTCTGGCTAATACCATAAGACCGAGTGTTGTTAAGATATGCGCATTATGCGAACCTAAGATGGATTCAAGCCTTATTTAAACTCGAAGTCTTGGTTATGAGCATCAGACTGTCAGGATATATTCCGTGGTGCTTCTATAGCACCTGAAATCGACACTATGAAAAAGCTTGAAGACAAAAAGTTGGGACTTTAGGCCCTAAACGGTAGAAAACTCATTAAAAAATGAACTAAAATAATTTTCCTTTTTATTGACAATTATGAAAAAAATAATTATGAAAATGCAATAATGTACTTTTGGCTTGTTGATTGACACTCAGCATTCTTTTGACACTGTGTGCAGCCATCCGGAACCAATTACAGTGACACAGCCTGTGTCATATTTCGTCCTAGCTCGGGCTCAATACCTTTAGCTGGTTTCATCAAGGTCGGTCTTTGACTGTGTCATTCTCTAGAAATCAATGTCCAAAGCCCACAATCATTGTATGGTGGCAGCTGACCCGCCTTGCATAGGCACCGAGGCATTTTTCAGTTGGAAGCGAAGGCACAATCATCGAGAATAAATATTTGAGATATTCGCAGCATGAAAATATCATTAGCAAAAAGTGTTTATGTTGTTTTTTCAATGTGTAAACCAACAGTTATAGAACATATATTGTATATTGAAAATTCCGTTGATGCTCCTGTGGATGGGAACATTATTAAAATATATTAATGGATTTAGGATAATTGTTGCTTGTAATGTTATAGCATAAAGCACATATATTAAGACAATGTATTAAGGAGAATAAAACATTGATCAAGATAACATCATGAAACTGTTTTATATGCAGCGGGTGCATACGGATAACATCATGGCTTGAATTAATTTTAGTATTTTATGTGATTTATATCTTATATAATCGTAAAGAAGAAGCACATTTCTGCAAAATATCGAAGCCATCGTCCAAAAAGACAAGTCTACGAGAGCAAGTATGTGGTAGCAAAACACCGAGTCTAATATAGCTTCCGTATATTGCAGTGATATAAAGATGCAATGCCTGGTTTGTATTATGTTCTTTAACCTGTTACATGTGACAAGAACGCGACGCTTTACCTAATATTTCTTAAGCTCTTAATAAGATAGCACCCGTACATAGTTCAGGACAATTCTTATCTATGTCGGGATATTATTTGTTTCTTCCAGTTGAAAGTGTGTTGTATACACTAAGAAATCCATAATGATATAAAACTTAAAGAACCCTTGAAGTCATACATATTAATAACGTGAAATTATTGACGCTATCCTGCACTTTCTTTGCGCATCTTGCTAGGCATCCAAGTTGACAAATTCAGTGTTTAATACGCATTGTCTTGACAGAAATATTAATTTGTCGAGAATTGCGCTGTGTACTAATTCCTCCAGATTACTCTCCAAAGACGACGTTTTACATTCAATATTGTTCCAAACGGTTGAGCTAATGAGAATTGTTAAACTGTCAATAATAAGTTTGGTCCAGGTCCGTTGTCTCATTTATGCCTTCTTAATACCCCAGGTCGTCTGTGTCTTGGTATATGGGGACAGACTTACACCATGGAACACCAATTACATAATTTCTTTCCTTAATCAAGTCATTGTGTCTAACTTGGAGAAAAATTAACAAATTGGACTATGTCATTATAATCAGCACTACCCGTTCTGTAATAACACTCATTTTCTCCACGAAAGACGACATTCGTGGTGAGTTTGTGAAGACTACAAACGGCGCTTCATACTAAGGCTTAACGTCAATTAGGAAGTCCTCTCATTTTGCCTTTCACGCTACACCTCTATTGGTACAGTGTGGACACGCCCTTTTTGGGAGAAACCTATATCACATACGTTCATAAATCAGTCCGAGTGTTCACCCATATACAAAAAAACATCAGAACATTTGGTAAAACTGATTTACTGTTTACATTAATTTTTTGAAATTTTGCAGCGGGTTAGATTATATTTAAGCATTTTCTCACGATTTCTTAATCAGTTTTGTCAAGTTAACGTTAGACGGTCATGCATATCGATTTCTTGATCCCTAGCAAACTTTGAGTTGTAATAATGTCGCATCATCTTTGCGTTGATGACTTTTTGTTAGACATTTGTTGAACCTGAATTTGAAGTGAAATAGTTGTGTCCGTATTATACGTGTGGTTTTGTAACAGGTTTGCTGTTATGACGTTGACTTTGAACAGTTATTTGTTAGACATTTTGTGACAGGCCTCATTTTAGGTAGACCTGTCCCGGATTTGTACGTACCGTACATGAGGAGTTTTAACCTTTCTATTGTTTCAATCGGAACGGTCCGTACGGCATTGATCTTTTTGATAAAATACCTCGGATGTAAGTATGCCGATTAACATAGAGACAATGTGTCTCTTCTAACTACGCTGCAGAAAATAAACCGCGTAGTAATTACCAAAATGGCTGACTTTGCTGGCGTCTGCAATCGGCCGTTAGAAGAAAGTGATCTATTGGCTCATTTCGTTTGATTTAAAAGAAGAACAGGAAATATGTTTGTGCAGTATTTATCGTTACATCGCACTGTGGGAGTCTAACGACAGTACATGGTAATTTGAGCTATATTTTCTAGATTTTTTCAGGCGACTATGGGATACAAAAGTGGGTGGGGGATGGTAATTTAACTATTTTAATGATATTTCGGGTATCCTTGTATCACATCGATGCTAGAAAGCATGCATAACATCAACCACCAGTGTGAACATAAACCACCATGTACAATGACTCATCACTGACGGGTTATGTCACCTGTTGGTGTTTGCCATAGTCACAGAAAAAGCAAATCCAAAAATGTGCAAAAGAGTGTTATGGTTAATGGGCACTGCACCTTTAGAGATATTTTCACTTATAATGTTTCAAATTGAAGTTGTGAATAATTGATGAGTAATGTCATGGACAATAAATGTATCAGTCAGTTACATCCATGGCACCCCCACCCCAAGGGTTGTGGATTTTTATCTTTGGGTTGTCAAACCCTCCGCCCATCCACAAGGAGGGTGATGGGCATTGACTGTGTTTGCAAGCCAACTGACTGATGCATATAAGGATATATATGCTCAATTTATTACAAAGGGGACTAACTCCAAAAAATTGTAATAAAGATAATAAGAGTTATGGTCCTTGAACACTGCACTTGAAAATCCTCTCAATGAGTTATATTCAGTGTATAGTACAGACATAAATTAGTAGTAATGTCTATGATGAATAGTATTTACCTATAAAATTTCAATTGATATCCACAATACGGTGTATGATAATGAGTTATGGCCAGGGACAAGAATTAAATATGAAAATATACAAAGGGGACTAACTCCAAAAATATGCCATACAGAGTGATGGTTTTTATACACGGCACTGGCAGTCTGCCTACAATTATTCCTTACAGCACCATGCACCTAAGCACTCCTAGATCACACTCTACTGGTTTGGTTGTCATTTCATGTTGTTTATTTGGGTTTCCATTACCAAAGTGAATAACTTTATACTTGTCCACATTGAACGTAAGTTCCCATTTTTCTGCCACGTTACACAGGGACGTTAGATTCTCTTGTAAACAATCAGAATCACATGTTGGTGCATATCACTTTGTATCATCAGCAAAACCCTTAATGTTTGAGTCCCCAAATTCAATAACATCATAAATAAACAGGACCAAGTATGCTACCCTGTGGTACACCACTGTCAACACTTTTCCAACTTGACAAGCTACCCTTGACTGTAACACATTAATGTTGATGACCTAGGAAATCCTCTATCCATTCTAACACCCTTCCCTTAATACCGAATGGTGATGTGATTGTATAACTAATTCTGATGTATCTCAACTTGAAATTATCAGTCACTAAATGCTTTTTTCAGATAAATGATGAAATTCATGTGTGGTGAACAGTGATCAGATGCTATGTAGAAGTGGCATTTTAAAACTTCTGATTCAGAATCAAGGTTAGTTTTGCTATTCAATGAACTTTTTTGTCCAAAAAAACACTATGGTAGGGGGGGGCCAAAAAATTCAGGTAGGTTGGGGTAGCGGAAACGAGCCAATTTTTTTGTCTAATTACACATGCACTACTTTTACATACATGTGAGAAACCTAGGGCCATTTTATATTATTTCAAAAGCATACTTATTGTTTAAGTTATGATGGTAAATCATTGGTACCTTAACATACTTAAGTAGGAATTAAAGATGGTGAATCTATTAAAGATTTTACAATCCATTACCTTGTATTAATCATATATGTAATGCATCATTATACAAGAGCTACTGTATTTGTATATAGAAAATCACTTTGAGTAATGTACTTGAAAAATAGTTGAATTTAAATGTTGTTGTATTTTCAGGGTTCACATATTGTGCCTTGAAGAACACTGAAACTGTGGACCAACTTGAAGACATGGAATCCAACTTGGCAATACCCACACACAGGTATTTGAAGCAACTATTTAATCTTCTATCTATTCACCCTGTACTCCATCTAGACATATTTTGATGAGGCATCTCCATGCAGATTTTTATGCATATATGCCTCTTTTCATGCAAAGTAATAATTCTTTTACATAAATGATAATTTTCTAGTACCATCTGTTGAAAGTAAGTAGACTATATATTATGCTATCTATGGAGTAAAGGGATAATGTGCATATATGATCATAATTAACAGTTTGAGGTGAAGCAATAGAATTAGTGTAATTTCAATATTTCTTTTAGACCTGAGCAGCTTGATATTAATAGTATGGAAAATGGTATCAATTTTGTTAGTACTTATTTATCCAAATATGATTAAGTTTACTACTATTTACAGATGGTAGATAACAGAATGATTTCGAAACCTACAACATTTGTATTTTTTAATTATTTATTGTGCCCGGCTTAAAGAATATATAATTGTTATAATATAATATATTTGATATTTCAGGTCATGTCAGTAACTCGGAGTTTCTTCACCTGATCCGGGTATTGTAACAGTGAGTCTATCATCTGAGGCTCTAACTGGAACACAAAACGACCATCTGAAAGAATACAGCTTACTTTTTCAAACTTTTTTATATAATGTATATTTGCCATTCAAGTTGTTTGAGAATAGATCATTTGTGTTAAACTTAAAAACTTAATTTTCATATATTTTTAATGTGGAAAATAACTTTTTTGTCATTTTTCAAAAATATCACCATGGCAACAGAAATAAAAGAATTATATAATAAGCCTTTTTTAATTCCAATCAATAAATGATCATCTTGTAAATACGACATATCTATTTAATAAGCATAATAGTGTCCAATAATTATGTAAACATATATTATTTTCAATACTTTATAAAAATCTAAGTTGCCATTGTAATATGTTAAGGTTATTTTTTTAATTATGTGTTTACTTTCAATGCTAAATATATTGCTTTGAATCTTGGTATACTTGTCATATAAGCATACATCCATACTAGCGGAATAAATCCAGGGTACTTTTGTATGTACTTATGACCCTTATTAACTTAAGAATTCGTTTTAATGTGCAATATTTTGTTTAATATCAAGGCTATAGCATTGAAACTGGGCACACTTATTTGTTATCAGTCAATTGAAACTTGATGCCGAATAGATATTATTGAGGGGAAGTGCAGTACACAATAACCATAACTCTGTATTGCATATTTTTGGAGTTATTCCTGTTTTTAATTGTTTATATTTATCCTATGACAGATGGCAACAAAGGCCCCTTTTCTTCTTATCCCCCGCCGAAGGGGATATGGTAATGGTAGGCGTCATTCCATCTGTCCGAACTTCTATGTGCAACTCTTCCTACATTTCTTAAGGGAATTTGACGAAACTTTAACAGAATGACTGTTATAATGTCCCCCTGCGCATATTGTCAGGATTTTTTATTCAACCATCTTTGACAGAGTTAATGCCCTTTGTTAATTTTTTACATACCGGGTATTTCTCATGGAATTTTGTTAAATAATCTTGCATCATCAACAACAATTCAACTGTAGTGGTCATCTTTATGAAGCTTTCGTGATAATATTTGTTGTTTACCTCAATTTTTCCTTCGGTGGGGGATATGGCTGTCAGTGACTGCTTCTTGTTCAAAAATGATTAATATTTCTAGAGTTATTGTCCTTGAAATGATGAAATTTTGATTGTGTGTGTAACTTGAAATTAAAGTAATTCTGCTATGTCACCAAACTTCATAGGAATGATATTCTGCATGTGCTGTTAGCATCTATATTTTAGCTTGACTATTCAAAGAATACTCGAGCTATTGTACTCGGCCTCCCTGTGTTGTATATGTTAAGATTTTGTATGTAAACTGGTATCTCTGTGACTATTGGAGGGAATGGTTTGAAACTTCACACACGTGTTCACTGTGAATATCTAAGCTCATAGGGACATGTCCCATAACTGTGATTTGGTTTTTTTTGCAGTTATGCCATTTTTGGACAAAGAATATCAATGTTAATATTTTGTATGCAAGCTCAGGTATCTGTATAACCACTGGACGAAAGGGTTTGAAACTTAACACACTTAGTTATAATTGCTTTTACTTGCACAAGTGCCCAATTTTGGGATTGAACTTGATTGGGAAGACTAATCTAGGCCGAATATTATAAATTTGTCTTCAATGAATTATTTGGGAGGGGGGGAGATAAGTTGCCCCCCCCCTGTCTTAACTTTTTGGGGGGAACTGATGACCCCCCCCCCCCTGCTCATATTCCAATAATTGCCAAAGGCCCATAATTCCTGCAATGGTTTGGTCATGCCAAGACAGGAAGCAATGGAGAACTCTGGTAGCAGCCCTATGTACCGGCCGGCACGAAGAGGATAGGTAGGTAGGTCAGTAATAGTCATTAATAACTTACTAGTATTGAATGAATTATTTGGGAGGGGGGGAGATAAGTTGCCCCCCCCCCTGTCTTAACTTTTTGGGGGGAACTGATGACCCCCCCCCCCTGCTCATATTCCAATAATTGCCAAAGGCCCATAATTCCTGCATGGATTTTGATAGAACTTTGACCCAGTTTGTTTGATTTTGCTATAGGTTTTGATTTATTGTTTCACTATCAATAACTTGTTAGTCGAGCATGGCTTTTCTCGGACAGCTCTTGTTTCAATTCAGACCTGTATTAATTAGCAGAGCAATGTATCTTGAGCTTTCTGTTTGAGCATCACTCTTCAATTTGTTGTACGAATATTTACCTGTATAACTGTAGTTGCTCATCTAAATATTTAATTTTGGATCTGACCTGTATTAGCAGAGTTGTTGCCCTTGAAATGACTAACTTTGGTTTTGTTTCTCATAACTTGTTTAAGTATCTGTTCTTCAGTCATCAGACTGTCTAGCAATATTAGTCAGTATGTGCATTTGAGTTACAACCCTTGACATGGTCACATTTCAATTTGAGGCATCTGAGTCTCATGGACACATGCTTTCATTTTAGTACAGGCTATAACTATAGCTTGGACAATTTGACCTGATCTGGACCTTTATACATGAATATATTACAAGGTACTTGCTTTAAATATATCAATTTCTGCAAGGAAATCGTGCAATATTGGCAATTCGTGTTTGTTTTTACATCACAAGTGTCTTCCTGATACTCCTTGATTATGAAAAGATACAACCGGTGTTATAAATATAGGCAAGGTATTTACTGTTAAATTATGCTAATTAAAAGGTCGACCAGGATCGTGTCAAATTCGTCAAGCTATTACTTAAAAGTACTTGTGTTTACTATAAACGTCACACAGCTGGGGCATATGTTCCCTTGATTGTTGGTATTTAATGCCTGTTTAACTATTTTCATCAAAAAATAAATTGAAAATGAAAAATTGTACATGCATTTCTCGTCTTTTCCAAAGCAGATAAGGTAAACATGAAAGCCTACTTTGGTCACATCCCAACAATACAAAACTTGGAATATTTTATACTGATTTCTTCAAATTTTGAAAACAAGTGACAGCGAGCATGTAGCTTTGCTATCTGATAGTGATAATGTGACATCAGACAAGAAACCATGTAATAATTGCCATCTAACAATGAACATGCATCATTTGTCAGCTGGCAGTGAGTCTGCAACAATTGTCGTCTGACATTGAGCCTGCTACAATTGTCGTCTGACATTGAGCATGCAACATTTGTCGTCTGACATAGAGCATGTAACATTTGTCGTCTGACATTGAGCATGTAACATTTGTCGTCTGACATTGAGCCTGCTACAGTTATCGTCTGACAGTGAGCATGTAACATTTGTCATCTGACATTGAGCATACAACAATTGTGGTCTGACAGTGAGCATGCAAAAATTGTGGTCTGACATTGAGCATGCAACATTTGTCGTCTGACACAGAGCATGTAATATATGTCGTCTGACATTGAGCCTGCTACAATTATCGTCTGAAATTGAGCATGCAACATTTTTCGTCTGACCTAGAGCATGTAACATTTGTCGTCGGACATTGAGTCTGCCACAATTGTTGTTTGAATTGAGCAAGCAACATTTGTTGTCTGGCATTGAGCATGTAACATTTGTCATTTAACAGTTATCATGTACTGTCTTGTAACAATGAGCATATTACAGATATCCTGTGAAAGTGAGCATGCAACATTGAGTATGTTATTATTGTCATCTGACTTTGAGCATATAAGATTGTCACCTAACAGTGAGCATGCAATATTTATCATCTGGTATAAGCCATGAATCAGTTCTCATCTGACAATGTCGTGAATAATCATGTAACAATTTTTGTCTGGCAGTGAGCATAAAACCAGAGATGTTTGTAAAACAGTTTTAAAGAGGTGTTCGCTATAACTTTGATAGTTTAAATCGATTCAGAAATATTATACATTGAGGATCATTATTGCTTAAACTCCTCAAATCTTCAACAACAAGCTCCCACCAATTACCGAGAAAAAAATGAAAATATATTTCCGTAAGAGCCAAATTAGTCACGAGTTGTTTCCCTTTGATCACAAAATAATAAATCGCTGGAAGCGATAAATTATTATTGGTGATTTGAAAATATTTTTTACATTATAGAGACATTTTTGCGCACACTTTCTTCTGACAAATTATGATAATTGATAGTGCTTTGTACATTTAGCTAATTTACTGTGATAGTAGAGAAAAATATGCTAGTTATAGGGAATGCCTCTTTAAAGTATGCTGTTGCTGGACAACCTCCATGTAAAGTCTGATGATCCTAGGGCTAAGTGTTATTAGACAGAAACCATTTGGTCTACAGACAGACATGTGCATAGAGAATAATAGGTTAGTGCCGTGGATGAGTAAGTTTATCTGGCAAGGCGGAGGAATTTATCGGGTGAGCCGTAGGCGAATCCGATAATTTCCGCAGCCGAGCCGGATAAACTTACACTCACTCCACGGCACTAACCTATTATTCTATTTATCCGGTCACTACATCTGCTTTAAAAAGGGAATAAAAGTCGGACTATTTATTTGCCTTTTCATTATTTGTGCGTAACGTCACGTTCGTTCACTGACGTCACAACAAAACAACAACGTCGGACATCTTGATAACGTCATGTACACACAGGTAAGTCGTAGAACAATTATTGATCGACCCAAGCTCATTTTAAATAGGAAAACCTCATCCTCGGATACAGAGTTTCAGCCGGCGACCCCGCTTTAAGAAGAAGTCTCAGATCACGTGATGAGGTGACGGTTTATTGCAAGTCACATGACCACTTGACGGTTTATTGAAAATGTTATCCGGCACCCTGTTATCGGGCTGATTTGGCCGGAAGTGACTGGATAAAAAGCAATATACCCCCATCAAAGATGGAGCAGGGCATAACAATTTTATTGTTATCTGACATTGAGTATGTAATAAGTCTGCTGAAAGTGAGCATAAAACAGATGCCATCTGTGGCAAGCATGTAATAATTATTGTAACTATCAGACATTGAGCCAGTAAAGTTTTCATCTGACAGTGAGATTGTTATAGCTGTCATCTGACAATAAGCATGTAACATCAATAGTTGCCAAGCAGTAATAAGCAGTGTTTTACTGTTCTGAGCAATGCCTGTAAAAATAAGGTGTCACAATTGGCATAAAGTATGTGTTTCCCGTACATTTTACTAACCACCATAGCATTATAAGGATTGGTTCTCAACAAATTTTTTAACAGTGATATAGACATATTTCTAGCATCTCACAACCGCAATTTTAGTTAGTATTTATATTATGTTCAAAGGCACTTATAATACTTTGGTGGTCCCTAACTAATGAGACAACAGAAACTTATTTAGATTCTAAAACATTATTTATTATGCAAATTCACATCTAAATTTGATTCTTTCAATTCCCGGTACATCAGTTGGTAATAATGTCTTCTGACAAGAGCTTTTTCCAAGGCAAAGAAAGAAACATTTTAGACAGCAACTTGAAAGTCCACCTTTCTTGTCCACCAACTGCAAAAAAATATGAATTCAATTATAGTTACAGAAAAGTACCAACTGTGTAATACTAAATATCTAGGTAATGATATGCTATGCTTAAAGTTTGACATCAATCACGGTAAAAAACTAAGCAGTTTTAACCGCCTAGTCTGTTCAAAGTTAAATAAGAACGGTTATAAACATAAGCTTGTCTGTCAAGTAAACTACGTTTTTCTTGGTTTATCTTAATTCACTGGGTGTAACTGAGAGTTACTGTAGTATCCATATTCTATCAAATGGGATAGTTTCCTCAAGTCATTCATATTACCCTTGCGAATCAGCAGATAGCCCCACTGCCAGCTACTATGTCATACAAGGGAGAGTCAGACATAAATCATTTTTAAAACATAAACACAGAATGAAAATAGAAATACTTTAATTGTAAATATTACCTGATATTGAGCAATAGACAGCACACTCAACAACTTCTCAAAGTACTATGTACATTATACAGACACTGTAGTCTCATTGACCATTCTTGTTCCTATACATCCTCAGATATGATACCACCAATCAGTATAGATCTGCAAGTACATGTTTTTTTCTATTAAATGAAACTGATATAATATATGTAATTCCAACTCAATTTGGATTAATTTATACTATAATAAATAACAAGATTTCTGGAAAGTTTCAAGAAATTTACTCTGGTCACATATAATCCGACTGAAAAACAATCTCTAAAACTATCAAAATTTGTACAGAATACACTTTTCAACTTATCAGTGGTCAGTGCAATGGAGCATGGACTGTCACTAGCATTAATTAGTCTCTTAAGTTAATTAACCGAGGAGTCATCAGTTCAAGATCACATTGAGTGCACTTTTTCAACTTTTGATAAATTTCTTTTAAAGTTTATTTTGCTTTAATAGTCAAATGTTTTTGAAGAAAAACTGTAAGAGTGTTAGTGACCAGAGACAGACTGACTTTATTTCTGATTGACGTTCCATCTAGTGTAGAATGTTACAGTACAAGTAAAGTTTGTTTGGCTACCCCGGCAAATTGCCCCCACCCCAAACCAGTGGAATAGATTCCCGGCTATCTTTCCCGGATATTTTTGTAGCCAGGTGTATAGGATTTAATCACTAATAGGTGAGTTGTAATATGAACTAAGGCACCGCCTAATTGAGGGATTAAATACACATTGGATATCTGCTAAGCTATGTTTCAGATAGAAACTGACTAAATATGAGTTGAATTTAGATGTTATAAAATATACAAAGATAGTTTTTGATCAGCAACTGATCACTTTTCCTCTTTAAATTTAAGACCAGAAATAATAATTATCCAAAACTTTAGATTGGCTATGTAGGCCTATCTGTGGTTGATGTTTTGAATAAGTGTAGGCATCTCTAACCTGGAGTTTTACCTATATAATACTGATTTGTTATACATTGCAACGTTACGTCATGAGTCTTTTTGGCGTACTTTTGGTATGACGTCATTTCCTGTTATTTGTGACGTCATGACATCACGTCTTGCATTGGCGCCGTGTATCCAGTACAGTAGCGTATTTCTTACTTCCTTTTTTTTAAATAGTTTGTTTTATTTATTGAATATTTTTAAAGATGGTTATAATTCGAAAGAAAATGATAGGGGGCAACCGTTTACAGATTTCTATTTTTTTATGTTCAAAGAACCATTCACCTCGGAAAACTGCCTGAAATTTTTGACCGGAAATAACTTTTTCTGAAAGCATTAGTACCTGTGGAGACTCGACGAAAATACGCACGTGGACATTATTGGTATGGGTATTTACAATAGCCAGCTTCGCTAGCTATTTAATCCCCTATTAGCAGCAGACTAGCTTAGTCGATATCGCATTTGACATTTAAACGAAGGGTCCCGGGTTTGAGCCAGGGTCGTGTTGCACATTTTTCTCCAACTGTTACATTTTGACTGTTAAAAAAGTACCACTCTCACACATACCGTATGTAATGTTTTGGATACCCATATGAAAGACTTCACCCCCCCCCCCTGGTTGGGGGGGGCTCAGGGTTTATTGGAATATACATACTGATTTCACCATTCCATAATCAATCGTTTGATGGGCCTACATATAATACATTAGTAGATATCATCTAAACAATTAAACCAATAACTTACCATTCGAGAAAATGTCATTTTTCAAGTTTTGGAGCCAAACAAACTGATAAACTGGCTTCTTGTGGCAGATCACGCAAATCATCAGTAGATCGGGATTTCAGTGAGTCAAGGTATCACTCTGGCTCGTTAGTAATGCTGGAACACTGCATATCTCAATTAATAATTAGCGTTTTACGATATGTTAAGATTTTGACATATGTCACCGTCAAAAGCCGTCTCCATCTTGAAAGTAGTCCGACGACATACATCCGAGATATGATTCGATCTGAGAATTGTACGAGGTGTTCCGATTGCTATTGTTTGTGTTCATTCGTAAGACTTCAGTTTTCATCGTTATTTCACTAACTGGTTTTGACCCATGACCTTAACGATGCAATTATTTGATTGGTCGTTAGATCCCACGTGATTAGAAAAACTGCGGGAATAGGAGAGTCCAAGATTAGATTTTGTCAGAACGAGTTGAGGTTTGTCGACTTGTGAAAAGTTTGTTTTCAGCAAACTTTGGTGTTGTTTCGGAGCTCTTCTGTTGTCAGGTATTCCTTATTTTGTTGGTTGCATTGTTCTGTTTCGGTTGTTGCATTTCCTGGTTCTTCGTAAGATGGAATTATTTGTAATGTAACGTGTTTTCGCGATAATCAGGTGATTCGAGATATAAATGCCCTGTCAATCATTGTAACACATGCATGTATATTTTGGTTATTGGTTATTTCAGAAATTAACAAACAGCACGACACAGAATGATATGAGTGTGTGTGAGATATTTGGACATATGTAGATGTTTGCCTGATAGGCAAAGGTAAGAACTAAGTTTATGTATAGGTCATGATTGAGGTTATAAATCTGTGGTAAGCACCAGCCACATTAACAGGTTTTATTATTATGTATTTGTATATAGTTGGGTTGTACATGCACGGGATCAAACCTGGTTATGGTCTATGCCAAGACTATGATCTTTATAATTGTTTTCATTTGTTAATACGTTTATCACATATTTGTGTGGAACACCTCATTATTGAAGTGTCCACCGGAAAACCAGGATTCAGACCTAGCATCTAGATTGTTGACAAGTTGTAAGTGTCCGGTATACGGAATTAGTTTAACTTGATGGTAACACTGTTTATAAACTATGTTTATTGTTTATTGTAGATCGAGATATTCAAGATCTCCATATATGGTTAGGATATATAGGCCTATTGATTTATTGGACAATATCTGTAGAAAGTGGAATAAATATATGAATTGAACTAGATCTCTCGTTGTTGTTGTCGGTTGATTAGACTTCGGCTCACATAGAACTTCACGACCCAACTACTGGTTCCAACCACAGGACCAGACCAGTTACAATTTGAGTGATTTTAAAGACATAAATACGAGTACAACACACTGATGATATTGTCAACACAGATTATTATATATAATACACGTACAATTACGGTTTTTGCAGGCTAGAAGCAATTTATTGATGCATTAATTTATAACAATTTGAATAATACGAGAATCGATTCATTTAATGAGAAATGTTTTCAAGCAACATCGGGCATTTAGATATAATAATAGTTTCATATTGTATGTTGGAAGTTCAAAGCAAAGCAATAAGGCAGCAGTTATTTCCATTAATGTGTTTTAGTGTGTTCCAACGAAAGTTTTTGTGGTTTGAATGTATCGAGTAAATGTTTCTGAGCAGGGCAATTGAAACCGTATTTCCCAATATGGTAACAATAATGATCAGAAAGGCGTAATGATCCAAAATGAACACACTGCTGTGGTTGGGTCTGGTCTATAAACTCTAGATGATACTTTAGTTATGTAAATTGATTTAATATACCCGGTACTGTAGTTTAAGCCGTTTTCATATCAATTGTTACCTGATCGTGGTGCCTTAGTGGTGAAAGTACCCCACTATGCACTCGTTTAATGTTATAAGTACACCAACAAAATACATAGGGATACGTGCATATAGTGGTTAAAAAGTTGTTTCTAGCTTGAAAAAAACAACAATATATACAAATTTGTAACTGTTATATTACGTGCATGGCTTACTATGGCTTAAACATCTTAAAATTTGTAAGTATGTAAGTTTTTATGTCTAGTATGGATGTGTTGTTATGAACAGCACATGCTTCCGATCGGTCGGTCGACATGCCAAATGGTTTTCCAACAATACCTCCATACAGGGTGGACTTAGGATTCTAAAAGTTTAAATGGAAATTGTTCATTCTCCACATACGACCCTACTCGATTTCAAGAAGAATATTTACTGTCATTAGACGTGTATGTTTCGCAAACGTCTCTTGCACTTTATATAATTCTTCCAGTTTTGTGTTTACTTGGTATGGGTATTAATGGAAAATGTGTAGATAACGTTTGGAGGCCTCGTGGGAAAAACATTTGTTTCGCACGTGCATGTTTCAATTTCTCAGAATTTGGAAATTCACGGTACACTGCTTGCTGCGGACACATTTTCGAACCATCGTATATTGTTGCTATACTACTCACTTGAAGACATGCAAACATGGACCTAACCTGGTGATTATAAGCATTGGAGTACGTACTCCACGCTCCAACTTATACTCCGTACTCCAATTGGAGTATTTCTTAGTAACAAAAACAGCTGTAACTTCTTTATTACTGAATGGGAACATATGGGGGTTTATTTTCTGGATTAGATCATTTGCTACAAGTTGGTGTTGGATTCGATGCATAATTCTAAAAGATATCTGTTTTTCCAATTGGAGAATGGAGTATGGAGTTTGATTATGAGTACAATGTATGTGAAATGTTTATAATCACCGGGCCTGATACCATTACAATAAAAAATATACAAATTTATAAGGTGGTGTACTTAAAACCAGTGTATGGAATTCAGAAACTTCTAACCCTTTGAAACCTGGCATAATGAGTGTTACTTGTTTTTAATAGCCTGTGTTACAATCAGCATTTAGCTTTGGCAACCCCGATGACTAGCATATTGGTATATTCTGTTTGTTTATATGTTCATATTCAGTTTTCCTGGTTTAGTTTGTAGTTCAACCTTGTCCTTGTTTTAGTATATGTGATCTGTGTTTTTTCAACTGACTGCTGCTTTATTTGTCTGCAGGGTTTTTCGATTTTAAGGAGGTATTTTACATGCCGGTCTGATACTATTAGTTATCAGAAATGAAATGTTAAGTCTCGATGAAGCGGATGATGCAACGTCGTACTTGTATTTGTGTCGACTTGAATAAGTACGAGACTCGGTATAATATGCATACATACAAAGATTAACTCATGCATACAATTTATGCAAGGGTTGCCTGTGTTTTCTTAAAGATACTAAATGTGATCTTACGCGGTAATAAACTGAATGTGACCATGTAAATTACATCGTCAGTGTCTCAGCTTCTTTATGCAAACGTCGTTTATCATAATTATAGAACATATAATGTATATTGAAAATTCCGTTGATGCTCCGATGGGTGGGAACATTATTAAAATATATAAAAACGGAAGTTGTCAAATTAGAAGCTTGCATTTCGTTCGCTTTGTTCGTGTGTTTTGAAATAACGCATGATTTTGTGTTGGTGAATGTGATGAAAATTATATATTGGCAATCGAATAACTGCTATAATGTATGCATAACAAGGCGTCTTTTATCTTCATCACATAATGTATATCTTGTGTTTTACTTACAGCATGTATTATGGTAGCATGCATGCTGTTACGTACATGTATACGTTCGTATTTGAAACCAACACAAGTTCGGATTTAAAATTGTGGTTCCTCGCTGTTACTAAACTGTCTTGTGAATTATTACGTCTAGGGATATTAGTTTTTTTACCGTGTTTGAAAACTAACCATACTTTCTTGTTACATCGAATCTGTTCACGTTGTCGCTCTCGAAACATCTCACTGGCGAACTGTAATTGTTCTAAGCACACGATTTCAATCCGACTTCGTGTTCCTGTCTGTTTCTTTCGCCTGTATCTTCTTATCTTGTCATTTTCACTTGTCATAAGTGCATTTTTGCTTGATAATATTGTTGTTTTTTGGAATGAACAATAAATACGTGGACAAAACAAATTATGATCTGGTTGATCAAAATTCGACAAATGATAAATTAAAAGTGAACTAGCCATAAAAAATTGCTTAATGATTTATAATGGAAATTGACAGTTGATCAATTACACGGAAAATGTGCATACAAAACAAACCGTACTCTAAAATCTATTAGGTCAAAAATATTGCCGAAACTAAGTGAGATAATAGAAATGCATATTGCATACACAAATCTACATAAAAACCTTTGATATAAAGACCTGTTGTAAAACTATTAAAATCGTAATATTAATATGGCTACATAGCATATACTCTACGCAATTATTGCATAGTTAAAGGTGCATTGTGCATTCAATGATGATCAAGATGTCGAGTTAGATTTCGTCGGGTTGGTGACAGTTGCGAAAAAACGATTCTGGAATATGTGCAATTTTTACCCCTTTAATGTCAGTTTTAACTACATTTCATTAACCAACTTTATACACATTATTAATTAAATGTAATACAATATAATTTGGGCCGCTATTCATACTTGACATTAAAACATGTTTAATTTGCATGTTTGATTCAAAATCGATAAACGATACAGTGGACGAGCCACATTCAAACTACATTTTGTATTTGCCAAACGATTTATAACGTAAATTTATAGTTTAACAATTACACGCAATTCAGGGATACCCCTAATAATGTAACTGATACCGTGAAATCGTGTAACTTATGACCTTTTAAGACCCATAATTATTATGAATCCACAGGTAAATTTATTTATCACTCATTGTAGTTCTGAGTAATAAATGCAGTTACAGGGATCTTGCATGTTTATCTTTTCTGAAATCAGATAGATGTGAGTAGAGCATGAACGTTAAATGAACAGCACATCAGGTACTCATGGAGTTTGTCGTGTTTCCATAGAATGCATATGCTAACTAATTTCTAATTCACTTTCCGTTTACTTACATTTCGCCTATTTCGTTTACTGGCATGCCTGAATCTATATCTGAATCTGAATACAAAGAATGTAGTAAAGTTCATATTATGGCACAATGGTTGTGTAATTTCTAGATACATTATGGGCTGTGTTATGGAAGTATTATGGAAGAATAAACATAGACAATAGGGAGACAAAGATATATGAAGAGAACTGTCTATGGAAACTTGGTGATTATCAACTGACCCTATATTTTGTTTACGTAGTTACCGTATTCGAATGTTTCTTTTCCCGACAATTATGCAAAAATAAAAGTCGGAAATCACCTTATTGGCAACATACTGACATTGGTGAAAGCGATGTTAATATCACAAAATCACATAGTTGTGCACATTGGAATACATTCAGTAGCACAGTATAGACAAAAAACAAATTAAAACTATTCGGTATGTAGAAAACATTAAATTACCACAGTGAAACTCCAGATTCACGAGACAATTCCGCCGTAAAAGATCCCAGACAGGTTAAGTTTCGTTGGATGGTAAGACACAGCAAGTAAGTACATGTTTTATGGCTATAACAGAAAAAGCACATAGTAATTTCTGTTCCTGGAGTTCTTGGATTGTGCGGGAAAGATGTTATACCGACATCATTGCACTTAACCTTCCACGAAATTATGTTAGTTACATAATACACATTTCAAATCATACAGAACTAATATCACCGTTGGTTGTAGTGGGTGTCTTTAATGCTTAGAAGTAATATAAATGACAATTCGCCTACGTTGGTTGTCTTATGGCAGTACAAAATATACTATGTGAACAAATGCTATTTTATTATGTTTGTTAGTTGCATAATATCGAATCACACAGAACTAATATCACCGCGGGTTGTTGTGGGTCTCACAAAAGAAAACGCAGTAAATGTTTAGACTTGTAAATTGAACGTACTAGTACTATAAATGATAATTCGCCTAGTTTGGTTGTCTTAAGGAAGTACTGTAGGAACAAATGATACTTTAGTATGTTTGGGAGCAAACTACATGTAAATGTACCTTCGCACAGCATCGCGTACTAACTAGGCAGGATCAACTGATTGAAGACTTTGGTTCTAGGGTGAACAATTTGCTCTAAATTCTTTACGGAGATAATTTTATAGACAAATGACTTTTGTATCGAATAGTGCAACCGCAGATTGAGTATGGTATAGTTTTGAAGTGTAGAGAAACTACTTTAATTAGTATATATGTTTTGTTTTAGTATATCTTGAATTTGGAGTGGATTTTTAGCTTATTATCGTAAATCTATACTTTCTTCGAATATACATTTTGTTTTCTCCTTATGTATTGGTTGTTTCCGTTGGAATAACGGTGAGGTATTCTCCGATAATTTCGATGTTGATAATTGCACTGTCGATCATTTCACTCAAATAGACTACTTTAAAATCCCAGTGGAGCGCTACAATTCCGTTTATGCCTATTAACGAGTAAAACTCGAAGTCATACTGACTGTATTGAACTCACAGTGGCTAGCTCATGAAATTCCCGATTTAGGAGTAATGCATCCGAATTATAAAGTCGGAATGCAACGGTAGTAATTAAAACGCCTGTTAAAATATTTAAACATAAAAGGTGGTAAACATTCGAGTTGGTAATCAACTTGAGCGACGTTGTTTTGAATGACTTGGCGTCATGGTAGTTGTGTTTTGTCTTTTGTTTTGTAATAAAGCAAGCGCGCCTGTCAATAAAAATCTGCGTATGGACGCTAAAACATCGTATATTTATGCAAACAATTGCCATTTAACTTTTTACTGAAATACGTACCTTGGCATCGCTCTTGCGCACGTGAGTTGGCATAGTTACGAAAATACGCATTTTTGCATTTAAAATCGAAATTATAGGTAGTGACTTTTTTTTAATTTGAGAATGCATTATACGCTCGTATAGAATGAACAATTTCAATCAAATTGTTAAAACTGCAAAACTTGTTCCCTCACACGGTAACTATTAGCTGTATACATATTTAATAAAAGCTAAGCATTTTAACAAATTAGCGCATTTGAAATAATACATAGCACATATTTATGTACACAAGGTCTGCACATGCATACACGTGTTCTACCTAGGTTAAGCCGTATTTAAACATGTTGCCTGTTGACGCACCAAATGAACGTTATTTGCGAAACATAAACATTTACCAAATGTGCCATATATTTGTTACGATCATATCACACTCACTTTTTAACATGTTTTCAATTTTCATATATTCTAGACATTTTGAACCTTTAATATACCAGTCATAAATTAATATAACACATAGTATTTACTTTCTATACAGATCAGTAAGAACCGATACTCTTCTGAGGAACACGAGTAGCACTCATCACGCGTTCTTGTTCCTTCTGGAAGATACATAACAACGTAACAATAATAATTGTGCTTTACATACTTATATAAGCAATACGAGATTCCAATATCACTTTACATATGTTCATTTTATCTTAATAACAAGTATGATACTGGCTAATAATTTGTAAATACTCAATACAATATACAATATAAGCCGTACCGTATTCTTATTGAAAGTACTAAACATGAATATGAATTGTATCTACCCACATTATTAGCCTTATTGTTTGTGATATTAAAATAATAAGGTATACGACCAGTAATTTGATACTAGTATCAAACATATCAACGTGTCGCGATACGCGTTGGATGCTAAGACTATGTTGATATATTTATAGCTTCAATAATATTGCTTAGAATTGATAACCAGGACGTGTATTTTGCAAAATATATTACTTTAAACTCAAATCGGAACCATTGGTGACATGTATGGCTTACATGTCATAACAGTACGTAAACTTGATATCGTGTTGGAAAGCACCCCATCAATCTACGTTACCTTAATAGCAAATACGTTGTGTTACTTAGATTTACTGGCAAGTTTGATAATAACCAAGAAGCCAAGAGACTTTGAGCATTGTACCCGTATCGAAACATATACTTAGCAACTTTTCTAAGTCCTCACTTATATTTTCATAGATAACTTTGTCAACCATGTTTATATCTCCATGAAATTTGGCTATAATACGCGTCAATTTTATGTTTGCAAAATTGTATAACAAAAAATTGACTTTGATATGCATTTATAAAATTAAAACAATTTTAACATATCAACCAAGGGAGGTAAAAGTCACATATACATACTTTGATATATTTGATGACCACCATGTTATCTGCTTTTTTCACTTGCGGCCATTGACACGAGTCGTGAACATTGTTGAATGTATCATCTCGGTGATTTCAACGTCTGAATGCTAATTACAGTCACGTCTCCGCCTAGCGCGATTTTAAGTCATAACGTCACTTAAATACAAAACTCTCTCACAACCACCATTATAAATCAGACAAACAATAACTTAATCTTTCATTATATACTTATAAACACGTTTACGTTCAAAATCAATCAAACAGTGATGTATTGTGTACTTTTTCTTACGCGTCGGCAGAAAATAACACTTTGCATCGTACAAACGTCACATGACGTCTTGGTTCTGACATTAGCTGACGCATAATTGTGATAGCGTGATTGATTTTCGAATGTTTTTCAAAAGTGATGAGTCTTTGGACATAAATTCGAAGTATTTGGAACAAATTTCATGCATGTGTAAATGCTTAAAGGCAAAAAAACGAAAAACGCACGTGCATCGCAGATCGAACAAACCATGTGACATATGGCCAGTTTTTGACACGAATTATTTTGACTGTCATGTATAAACTTCATTTGAGAAATTTTGTCACTTTCCTTTTTATAACAAAAAAAATAGCAGAAAAGTTGTTAAGTATACATCGCGAAGCCCTCCATTAATTGACCATCGAAAATGAAGCACGAAGAGACAATTTAATTATTGTACTAACTATAAACAGTTATATTTCTCAACGAATTAAACCTATACTATTGTTAGGCAAATTGATGATTTGATATATCGTCCTCAAGTAAGAATTAGTGTCGATATTTCAACTGTGTTCAATTATTTATGACATCTACTATCTTTATGGTACGTTATTGCGCACGATCAAAGTAAATTGCACTAAGATGTGACATTATTTCCGAGCACACGTCATTTTCTAGGCATTTGGTTTTGTTTTCAAAATGAAAGCGAGAAACTACATTAATTGCACTTTATCCAGTCACTTCCGGCCAAATCGGCCCGATAACAGGGTGCCGGATAACATCTTTAATAAACCGTCAAGTGGTCATGTGACTTGCAATAAACCGCCACCTCATCACGTGATCTGACGGACTTCTTCTTAAAGCGGGTCGCCGGCTGAAACTCTGTATCCGAGGATGAGGTTTTCCTATTTAAAATGAGCTTGGGTCGATCAATAATTGTTCTACGACTTACCTGCGTGTACATGACGTTATCAAGATGTCCGACGTTGTTGTTTTGTCGTGACGTCAGTGAACGAACGTGACGTTACGCACAAATAATGAAAAGGCAAATAAATAGTCCGACTTTTATTCCCTTTTTAAAGCAGATGTAGCGACCGGATAAATAGAATAATAGGTTAGTGTCGTGGAGTGAGTAAAAGTTTATCCGGCTCGGCTGCGGAAATTATCGGATTCGCCTACGGCTCACCCGATAAATTCCTCCGCCTTGCCAGATAAACTTTATCATCCACGGCACTAACCTATTATTCTCTATATACCGTTCCATACCCGTGACCTGATTATAGCAGTCAAATGAATATTTCCTGTGCCAATTAGCGTTTAAAGCATAATATTGCTCGAGAGGAAACTTCTCACTTGTGCATAACGCGACAACCGCTGTAAGCACTACTGTCTGAGTATAGCGAATGTTTTGTAGTTGAACAACCAAAGTTATAAACGAAAATAAGTGGAACGCGACTTGGATAATACTAGTATAAAGTTTTCATTTTGATTATAATAAGTCGATATGATGTAGTTCATGATGTAGTGATTTTGTGTAGGTGACGTTGTACTATGATAACTAGGTACATTACAAAATGTATCTGGTGATGCTATTGTTGTCTTAATACAATATGTTCATTTTTGCATTGGTGTCATTTAAACTTCTTACGAATATTAACTATAAGATTTTATCAAATACGTTGTACAAGACAGTAAACTCAGGAAATTCAAACATCGGTGTAATTATGATAAACTTTTGTGGGGAACAAAGATGGAACAGTTGTACTATGTACTCAAATAAAACATAACACCTAGTGCAGCTGTTCAGGGGTTTTAACTATGTACAAGCCTATACAGGAATAAAAACATAATTGACATTGAATAATCGTCGCGTGTGTATGGTCTTATAAACAGTATACTATACTATCCCTGATATTTTAAACACAACGCACTGGGATTTTATATTTGATTTTGTTTCTGTTCACACCAAGCAGTTTCATTGATTTGTTCTATTGTGTCGTACAATACATAAAATGTGTCCCTTAGGATTAACATGAATCCAATCGTACTGTGGGACAATTGTGTTAACAAAACAAGTTTTATGCTATTTGCATATATACTGAGCGTCAAAAGTTTCGCAAACGAATTTAAAATTCAATATTTTTAAATTGGTAACTCGAAAGAAATTTTTACTAACACTGTCGATTGGTGTACCGTGAACCCATTTACGTTGGTGTCCGTCACACCAGCACAAATGACAAAACGTCTATTAAAGCGCGAAAAAGTAGGGCTTTTAATTTTCGTATAAATGTTCACTTCCAATTTAACTGTAATATACATGTGATACGATGTACACAACTAGTTAGTCAAATAAGTAAGCAATGTATGCATAATTTGATGTAAAAAATTGATAATTGTGAACATTATCATGAATATAACTTTTTTACACTGGAAGGGAGGTAATTTAATCGATAATTGTGCATAAATAATCTTTCTTTGACCACAGACAATTGTGAATGTCGTAATTTACACTTAACGAGATGTCAGATTTTAAGAAACAGCGAACTGATCATAAAAACGCAAAATAAAAGGAAATGTCCCATACATTTTAATGTCGGTTGGACTACGATTACGCTCAAACAATGCCGATGAGTTTGGTTATAACATTATAGCAGCATTAACTGTCTAGGTCAGCAGCATTGACCATTGACCTGTTGTCACGTGTTACGTCATACACATGGTTCGTCTTTTGAATATGATACAACAGTCTTGTTATGATAGAGACATGTCGATTTTATCCGCCACAAAGTAGTTTTATTGAAACACCAGCCTCTAGACTACTACATGCACTATTATGTTCACAATTATCAATTTTTGCCGTCAAATTCAGCGTGCATTGCCAACTAATTTGAATAACTTTTTATGTATTTCGTATCACAGACATGTTGCAAGTAAATTAGAAGTGAAAATTTAGTCGAAAATGAAAAGCCCTAATTTTGCCCGCTTGAATGGACGTTTCACCATTTTTGATGGTGTGATCATTCAAGCGTGACGGACACCACCGGAAATGGGTTCAACAGGAACACTCTGTGTACACCAGTGGGCCGTATAAGTAAAAAGTTATTTCGAGTTATCAATTTAATTTTTTTTTGAATTTTTATGTCGTTTGCGAAACTTTTGACGCTCAGTATATATATTCATGTATCTCTGTATATTTATTTACGCTTTGAAATAATACCAAATTGCTACGTTCGATACTGTATCGAAATTCATTAAGATGTTCAAATAATGCACTGCAAATAATATAATTTACAGTTTTATAAAAGAGGAACCACATCGCTATGTATATCAGATATGTTTTCGGATTATACCGGCTATTAGGATAGATAATATTGTGGAATTTCTAAGGTTTAACTGTTTCCTGTTTCGCTGTCTCCTATACGATACGTCTGAGCTCCAAATGTCGTATTTGTATTTTTGAAAAAACGCGATAATCGTGCAAAAGTTTGTCTTTACTTAGAAGGGTATATGTCAGTAAATAACTGTTATTTTAGTCTAGTCTACGACATTGAATACAAGAGCCTTATTCTATACAATAATGTTATGAGTAAACCATATTAATATTTCACCTCAGCCAATTAGCGTTCAACGAATATTGCTTCAGAGGAAACGTATCACTGCTGTATTACACGACAAACGCTGAAGGTAATGTCTTACAACATCGACTGGTTGTAATTGTGCATGGAGAAATTTACAACAAAAGAAAGAGAAAGCAGCAGGAATAATTATTATAGTATGTTTACATTTAGAGGACATTTTGAACGCACCACATGATCATAGACGTTATAACAAAGTAACAAAGACTTTCGTAAGCTAGAAATCACGTGCAGTGTATATCGTTGTCATATGTTACACAACGATACATAATTGCAAATGATACAGACGGTTTTGTAGTGTTACGAGCGTTTATTATGCAATTTACTCGTTTATTATTTCATTATTCCCTTGTGGTGTCATTGGTGTATAAAACAACATGACAGCGTATGTCTTTGGTTTCAAGAACAAATAATTACTCTTGGGAATTCAATGAAGTCATATTGGAAAACGTTATTTATTTCATAATAACCACTGTACATGCGCAGATGATTCAGCGTCATACAGAATGGCGGAATCACATAGCAACCTACACAAATTGCACCACAGAACACGCCATACGTATCCTTCACATGTTATTTCGGGTATGCCTATATGTGTACTAGTGACTATACCAAAAGCAGCATACTTGGCTATGGGAGTATTATACACAAAGATTACACTGAGATTAGATCTGATGATAAGTTTAGAAAAACGATAATTTGCAATTTGATTTATTACGATTAGTTGCTCACTAAAGAGTTATTTCATCAGTATTCCATTATGAATTTCCCATACATACAATAAAAGTAATAACAGTAATTTAATGCTGTGTAATTGATCCGACATTTCGGTCAAGGATAAGCAGGCACTTACTTTTTAACGGGGTTCTCAGATATGTTGAGGGGACAGCACGTAGAACAGACAGACATTTGTTTGTTACATGGCTTATTCTGATTATATATTGGTAAGCACTTTATTACCTAAATACATGTAGCATTCGCTAGTTACATACTTTACAAAAACATGAAGCATTCTAGTCAATCATTGAGTTTTGTCTAAGAATGTGAGACGTTGTATGATATGCAGGTCATGTTGAGATACGCAGATTAATATTTCACCCCCGTTAATGTTGCGTTCTATGCATTTTAGAGAGAAGTAGTTCACATGTGAATTTACACGACATTTGCTCAGAGCAAAGGCATTAAGAGGAGATGATGACAGACAAAGGTCATTTAAACATGTAAGAATAAAAACACAAATGGAATATTTATTGAAGTAGCTTTTTCTTGCGTTTTTTGGTTTACATTATAAACACACCACAGACATAATAAAAAGGTTTACCGTCTGTACAAACGAACGTGTCTTATATATTTTGTTCCCATACGTAAGATATTGATATGTAATAAATCATACTGCTACAGTGTTGTGTGATGGTAGATAAAAGTTATATAATGTCTAAATGGGACACAACGTATACACTCTCTTGTGTTCGTATTAGTGTGTATATAGCTACATATATACAATATTGCATTTGTATGCACTTAAGATCAAGCTTTTAATGCCATTTTCACTGTTAGAAATATGACAGCTAAGCAATATCACTAATTCGAACAGGACAAGCAACCATTAACAGGAGCATCGGTACACTAAATGCAGAGCAGCTACAAACACATGATATCCTCTTGCATGTGGTTTTGGAGGCAGATCAGATTAACTACAGTATTTTGCTGAAGTTTGGCCATTTCATGTCGCAAAGGTCAATTATAATTTAGAATTTATAAGGTTTTTGACCAATGGCTGCTGCGAATGATAGAATGCATTAGAAATTGAATAAACATCGCCTTTGATGATGTGATCGCATTTAGATAATACGTTAGTATATGTTCATCCCGGTACATAGTAACCACAAAAGCTAACTTAGTTATCTAATGTGTAAGCTGAATCGTGACTCGTTTAATGTGATCAAATAAAAACATATTCTGATAATGCGTTTGACTTTATTACAGTTAACGCGAAGCAGTTTTAATGATTTGTGTTATTGTGTCATCCTCGTAAATCAAAAATATATCTTGCAATGTATAAGACTCTGGCAACAACGCATATCTCTCTAAATGCTTACTCAGACCAAAGTATAGTTGACCTAGTCTATTCCGACACGTTGAAATTGATTGGAGTAAAAAAGTAAATGACCACATTGACATATCGATGGCTTAGAATTAGAAGGTCGTAACTACCAAATCGATATTTTGAGAAATTACTGCAACATTGTCTGCCATCTGCTCTTTACTTATGGTAAAACAAACTTTTACAACTTCAATTTGGTCAACATGACAAGTTTTTATGAAAATGGGCTCATAAGAAGCGCCTTGTGATGCTTATTCTAAATATGTATGAATATTAAAAGGTCGCAAGTGGCACTTACGACCTTCTATTTCTAAGCCATCGATATAGAGCAAAGAGATTGTTAATAGATAATGTTTTCAGAATGTACCGACTAAAGGGGTGCGGTAAAACTACGGTTCAATTATACATGTAAATACTTATAAACTAATTTGATTCAACTGATAAGTTGGTAAAATTGACCACTTTTGTACAATGATTTAGAAACATGACATTTTAGAAACATTTTACCCTTTAAGACAATCGTAATTGTTTTGTAAGATGTCGATGTCAAGGAATACAACTCCTGCCACTATGTCGCTGGCTTAGAATATGAAGTTCGTGACTACGAAATCAATACTTAATAAAACAAAAAATAACTGTCTGATATGGCGTGTAAAGTGTTGCAATATTGTATGTTTAAAAAATATGGTCTATTTTTATATATTCATTGTATACGGTAAAATTTTATTCTAAAACAAAAAGTAATTGTTGTAAAAAGTAAAATATTTATTCAATGTGAAAAATATTTATTTGATAGTTTCAAATTTTTTATTCTATCCAATAAAATATGTGTTCTATGTGATAAAATATTTATTCAATACGTCAAATATTTTTGTGCAATCCTGTAAAATATTTGTTAAATGTCTAAACTATTTATTTCATTCTTTGAATATTGTATTTAATACTTTAAAATTTTTGTGCAATGTGAAATATATTTATTCGATAAATTTTTTTTGTATCGGTTACAAATAATTGTTCAATAATTTGAATGCTGGGAAATTTGCTGTTTTGTTACGACGGACTTCATTGGTCGCGACCAATAGCGTATATTAAAGTTGCTGCAGTTAAAAAGTTCGTAGTTGGATCTCGGGTGCAGGCTTGCGGTCCGCCTCGCGGCGGTCACTGCTCGTCCTGACCTCCACGCCGGTTGTCCGCGCCTTGGTGCTCTTGATTGAGTGTCTCGGCCGGCCGGAACGTTTACTTTGAAGAAATTAGAGTGCTCAAAGCAGGCTACTACCGCCTGAATAATGGTGCATGGAATAATAGAATAGGACCTCGGTTCTTTTTTGCTGGTTTTCGGAGCTCGAGGTAATGATTAATAGGGACAGACGGGGGCATTCGTATTGCGAAGCTAGAGGTGAAATTCTTGGACCGTCGCAAGACGAACTACAGCGACAGCATTTGCCAAGCATGCTTTCATTAATCAAGAACGAAAGTCAGAGGTTCGAAGACGATCAGATACCGTCGTAGTTCTGACCATAAACGATGCCAACTGTCGATCCGCCGGAGTTGCTTCAATGACTCGACGGGCAGACTCCGGGAAACCAAAGTGTTTGGGTTCCGGAGGGAGTATGGTTGCAAAGCTGAAACTTAAAGGAATTGACGGAAGGGCACCACCAGGAGTGGAGCCTGTGGCTTAATTTGACTCAACACGGGGAACCTCACCCGGCCCGGACACCGTTAGGATTGACAGATTGAGAGCTCTTTCTTGATTCGGTGGGTGGTTGTGCATGGCCGTTCTTAGTTGGTGGAGCAATTTGTCTGGTTAATTCCGATAACGAACGAGACTCTAGCCTGCTAAATAGCTCGGGGATCCTTCGCGAGTCCCCGTCAGCTCCTTAGAGGGACAGGTGGCGCTTAGCCACACGCGATTGAGCAATAACAGGTCTGTGATGCCCTTAGATGTTCGGGGCCGCACATGCGCTACAATGAATGGATCAGCGTGCGTCTCGCCTGGTCCGAAAGGATCGGGAAACCCGTTGAACCCCATTCGTACTAGGGATTGGGGCTTGCAATTGTTCCCCATTAACGAGGAATTCCCAGTAGGCGCGAGTCATCAGCTCGCGTCGATTACGTCCCTGCCCTTTGTACACACCGCCCGTCGCTACTACCGATCGCTCCAGTTAATGAGCTCTTCGGATTGGACCCGTGGGCCCGCTTCGCGGCGGGCCGTCGGTGGCCGAGAAGATGCGCAAATTGACCGGGGTAGAGGTCGTAAAAGTCGTAACAAGGTATCCGTAGGTGAACCTGCGGATGGATCAGTACATTGCATTGATCCAATCAGATGATGCGTTATAATTGGTCGTCCTTCCCAGCATTCAAATTATCGAATAAATATTTTGTACAACATCCAATAAATATTTAATATAGCACAAAAAAATTCAAAGTATGGAATAAATACTTTTAACATGGAACAAATATTTTGCAGGATTGCACAAAAATATTAAACGTATAGAATAAATATTTTTATCACATAGAACAAATATTTTACAGGATAGAATAAAAATTTTGAAACTATCAAATAAATATTTTTCACATTGAATAAATATTTTGCCTTTTACAACAATTATTTCTTGTTTTATAAAAAAAAGTTCCGTATACAATGAATATATAAAAATATACCATATTTTTTTAACATACAATATTGCAACACTTTACACACCATAGTCTGAAATTTAGTCTTTACCTATGGTAAAACAAGCTTTTACAACTTCATTTGGTTAACATGACAAGTTACGATTTTTATGAAAATAGGCTAATAAGAAGCGCACTGTGATGCAGATTTCAAATGTATATAATTCCCGCCAAAAATAAGTATACAGATGTTCTTTCACCATTTACTTGCCTGTAAAACACTTCTTGCAGAACATAGAAGCATCAATGTTTTTGAAGATCTGGAATATTTGTTTGTTTATTAAGTGTAAAGGCCATAAATTAATTGGTACCCTACACGAAGATGTAAAATTTTAAGTTTCTTTGCCAGCCCTGAAAGAAAAATTGGTCATAAAAATCTGCAAATTCAGCCCCTTGATTCCCATGTGGTTTTTTAATTCAGAACATCTTCAACTTTATTTCTACCACATCTTTGATTCGTTGAGCTACTGTAGTTTCAAAAGTTACTATAATTGTGATAATATGATAAATAATTACAGAAAAGTATTGAATAATTTAACCAACTGTAATTCTGCATCTGTCAAAAAGGTGTATACTTATGCCCAACAAAAAAGTGAATAACTAACCTTCATTTTACAAAGTTTACAGTATTTGAAAGATTTGAAACGCGTCAGTTTGTCGTCAGATCTCAATTTGCCTTTCGCAAGGGGAGAGATCACCCCCCCCCCTTGTTGTTTGTCGAAAATTGCTAGGCGAATGTTTTAAGGTTAATCCAGTGGACCATCATGTGATTTGAATTCGCCGTTAACATTGAATCAAAGGATATTGATAGACGTCTGGCGTAATGTCAATTAACTCGAAATCACGTTATTTAACATTTTGAAATAAATATTATCTCATTTAAGAATACGTCCTTTGATTTCTCCACTCCACTGCTGTTGCCATATTGTAATATAAAATATAATTTGATTGCATTTTGTTTGATACTAGCGTCGTTGCCGTTGAATTGTTAATTTAATTATTTAAATACGACTGGTTTAATTAATGTCAAGGTTATCATCTGATTGCGGTATTTTGTTGAAAATATTGACAATTAATCATAAAATGTCTGAGAAATGGAGTGTAATCTCATTAAACACAACCCCATGTTGATAGAATGCATTCTTCCTACGCAATGTTATGGGAACGAATTGAGGAACAAAGAAACTCTCACGTTACTCAGGCGGATCGGAAAGAAATACAGAGTGAAAATACAAACATAATATAATAGTTCACTTGCTAGTTACTCCGACAGAATTGTGATTACATAAAGTAACAAATCTACATTTATTGGCAAATTCTAAACAATGTATACATCCATGTACAATAGATAACTTTAATCGTACGATTGTGTCATTGGGCTTGTATTTTCATACATACAATTGCTTTCAAGTTTTATATATTCTAGACATTTTTCACCGTTTCCAGATAATTTAACTATTAATTTGACTTTTCATACATACAAATCAGACATAAACTAGCCTCATCTGCTTCAAATGAGTAGCACTCACCACGCGTTCTTGTTCCGCCTGAAAGATACATAACAACGTAGCTAACAATACTGTGTTTTACATACTTATATAAAAGTAAAACGGGATTCCGATATATCGATGTGTTCATATTAATTAAACAACAAGTACGTAACGATCATGACTAATAAATTGTATCTACCCACATAATTAGCCTTGGCGTTCGTGAAATTAAAATAATAATGATATACGTTCAGTGTTTTGATACTAGTATCATACATATCAATTTGTAGCCAGATGCATTGGTGGAAAGAATACGTGTGTTCATATATTTATAACTTGAATAATATTGCTTAGAATTGATAACCAGGGAGCGTATTTTCTAGCACACATTTTCATTAAACTCAAATTGGAACCATGTATGGCTTACATGTAATAAAAGTACATAAACTTAATTTCCGGATGGCAAATATCTGATAACAAAACGTAACCTTAAAACCAAATACATTACAAGACGTATATCTAATGACTAGCAACAATTCATCAAGAAACAAATTTGAATGTAGTTTCCAACATTAAAAGATAACTTAGAACATATTTTATTTAAACAAAAGGAACGTAATACGTTTCATCCTACACGTCAAATTATCAACAAAGGTATGGGAAATCAGACAGGGAAGGTAGCAATCAACCTTACCAGCCGAGCACAGAAATAAGAATACCACAACACAACTACACGGAGCAATCCCCACATATAAGCCAAAGAAAATATCGAAAATACAAGTCCCCGCCGACAAAATGCAGGAAGACCCGATTTCTCAAAGAAATTATAGAATAGCGATTGGCCTAGTTTAAAATAGGAGCCATTTTGCTCTATTGAAATGAAAAAATAAACATGTTTTTGTCGGTAAATATATTCAACTCAAAAGAAAACGACCTATTCTAAATAATAGGGTTGGGAATATACCAAATTAAAACTTTATCTCAACCAATTAGCGTTCAAAGAATATTGCTTCAGAGGACACTTTTCACTGCTGTATTTCACGACAAACGCTGGAGGTAATGTCTTGGAACATCGACTGGGTAGTAATTGAACAAGGAGAAAGCTACAACAGAAGAACGAGAAACAGCAGGAATAATGATTATAGTAGGTTCTCATTTAGAGGACATTATTAACACACCACATGACCATAGACGTAGTGACCAAGCAACACAGCATTTTGCCTGGGAGTGCCAGAAATCACGTACCGTGTATACCGATATTGTTGTAAAACGTCACACGTCGATTTATCATTACAAGTACCGCAGACTGTTTTGTGGTATTACCAGCTTTCATTATAAACTTTAAACGACTCGTCATTTATTTCATAATCAATTGTGGTGACATTGGTGTATAAAACAACATGACAGCATATGTGTTTGCTTTCAAAACCAAATTATTTTTGCTCGGTGGAATACAATGATGTCACATTGACAAAATGTTATTTATTTGATAATAATCACTGTACATGCAAGATGATTCAGCGGCATATAGAAATGGCAGTTACACAAAGCAACCTACACAAATTACAACACAGAACACGCCATACGTATACTTCAAATGTTATTTCGGGAATGCCAATATACTACACCAAATGCAGAAGACTGGGTTATGGCGAGATATATACTCGAAGATTACACTGAGGTAAGAACTTATGATTAATTTAGAATAACGTTCATTTGCAATTTCCTCTATTGCTCATTGATCACTTTAAAGTTATTTCATTAGTAATTCACGATTTGTTTTCTATAAATGTAATCTTACGCTGTGTACATTGTATATCATGATTATATATTGTTAAGCACGATACGACCTAAAAACCACCCAGTAGATACATAATTTACGAAAACATGCAACCTTTCTAGACAATCAGTGATTAGTGTCAAAGAAAGTGAGACGTTGTAACGTTTGAAGTTAGAGGTAAGCTGATTAATATTTCACCTCTGCTAGTGTTGCGTTCAACGCATTTTAGAGAAACGTATTTCCCAAGTGCATTAACACGACAATTTCTCAAAGCATAAGCATTAAGTGGAAATGATTAACACGACATTTGCTCAAAGCAAAAACGTTAGCTGGAACTGACGGCACACAAAGAACTATAATTGGAATAATTATTGAAGCAGCTTTTTACACGTATACTGAGTTCCAAAAGTTCCGCATTCAATATATGGTGTGTCTTTTTTACTAGAATCTCCAACGTATTTATGGTAATTCAAATACGCATGTGTAGAGCAATGTGTACTTGATATAAATCCATGACAGTTATCGATTTGAGGATATGTATCGATCCATAATAAAACCACATGTGACACCACCACACGATTCCAAAGTACACACAACGAAATACTACTATTTTGTAGTGGAAGGGAGGTAATAATCGTAAATAATACCTAAAATGATCTCTCTTTGACCGCAGACAATTATTGATGTTACAATAGATTCAGTACAACAGGGCAGATTTTAAGAAACAACCTTATTGACATAAAAAAACCAACATAAAAGCAAGTTACCCATAATTTTGATGTTGGGTGGACTACAATTAAGCCACAACAATGCCGTTGTTCTTGGTGCAAAAATATAGCAGCATTACCGGTCTAGGTCAGCGGCATTGACCCTTGACCTGTTGTCACGTGGTACGTCATATACAGTTTTGTTCGGATGGAGATGATATAACAGTCTTATTATGATAGAGACGTGTCAAGTTAATTCGACACAGTGTATTTTTAATGAAACACCAGCCTCTAGCGTCTTATATACCCGAGTACGTCACCATTATCCATTTTTGCAATCAAATTAAGCGTACATTTCTTACTTTTTGGACTAACGTTTTTGTGTTTTTTCGTAACACTGACACAATGCAAGTAAATTGGAAGTGATAATAAAGTCGAAAATGAAGAACCCAAATTACGCGTGCTTGAATAAACGTTTTTACCATTTGTGATGGTGTGATCATTCAAGCTTGACGAAATCCAACGGAAATAGGTTCAACATAAACACTAAGGGTACGCAAATGGATAGTGTTCCTAAAAAGTTACTTTAAGTTAACTATTCCCAAAAAAAAACGAATTTTTAATTAAGATGCAGAACTTTTGGAACTCAGTACATATTTAGGTTTACATTATAAACAGACATAATATAAAGTTTAACCGTCTGTATAGACAAAAGTATCTTATATTTTTGTTGCCATACCTAACATATTGATATGCAATAATTCAAAATGCTACAGACGGTGTGGTGTGATGGTATGATGAAAGTAAAACAATGTCTAAATGGGACACAACATTTACACCCTAGTGTTCCTATAGTGCATATAACTACATGTATACGAGGGGTGTTCGAAAAGTAATGCAAATGTATGCATTTCTTTGTACTTTCTGGATTTTAAGGCATGTTTAACTATGTAACTATCGTTTATAATTGGATAAAATTTGGTTGACTTCGATTCATCGGTTTTGTCAAAATGTAAGTTTAAAATGCACCAACTAATGTACACTAAGCTAAAAAGCGTTGAAATAACGTGTGACAAAACTGACTGAAAATATGCCTTATATCAAAGGAAGGACTTAACTTAGATAAAGTGACAAATTGATACGCGAGAAACTTTTTAAGATTAACAGACATCTTATGATGTCTTTTAGCAATGTTTTTTTTATTCAACATGTTTCAAAGCAGACCAATAGCTGCTGAAAGACAACAACAAAAATGATCAGTCGACAACAACATCAAGCAAACAAAATGTTGACAAAAACGTTGCCATATTGGTCTCAAAGCTGCAATATTGGTAGTAGGGCAGTTAGCTGATCGCACATGCTTGATGTTATTCTACTTCCACATCATTTTGAAGAAAATTATAGAAATTAACAACATTTGGACCCCATGGGTACCATGCTCACTGCGTGGTGTCTAAAATATCATCTTATTTTAAATGCCAACACTTTTATTTATACCCCTAATACGTACAAACTATGTTTTTTACGAAGCGTAACAGATGTCGAAACACTGACTCACTATCATTTACGAAGTCTGAACCAGAAATATTATGTATTTGATTCCTGAAATTCTAAGAAGCTAGTATTTGTAAATTACACGTAGTCAGTGACGAAGGTGATGCATTTGTATTTTGTCCACCGACCAAGGCCCTATTGTTCAATTGCCCAAATTAATGCTGAATTGGTAGCTAATAGGTTCTACAGATAGTTTCTGCAGGAAAAACTTTAGAAACATTTCTTATAGCGTCGATTTGTTACTGAAACTGAGCATTATCTCCCTTTCACATGAAAATACCTCCTTGCTCCAGGAATCTACTTAAGAGTAGTTTTTGAACGAAAATCAGATAAATATGCCTGATAAACAAGTATATTCTATAGATCTAGTCCCATGCGACTATTTTTAAGTTCTTGGTCTTAAATCGCATTCTGTATAGCGAAAGTACGTTTCCAGAAAGCCTATGGGGTCAACCGTATTTCAGTGCATGAAAGTAGAACCTATTGCAGACGCTGAAACATGATTTCAATCTTGAATTTAATAATGCAATTTGTGTACATCTTGAAGTGGAGATTTTGATGAAGATTGTCAGTAAGTTTCATTGAAATCAGTTCAGTCAATAAAAAATAGAGGCCAATTGGCATTACTTTCCGAACACCCCTCGTACTATATTGCATTCGCGTGCACTCAAAATCAAGCATACAATGCTATTTTCGCTGTTACAAATATGACGGCTAATCAATAACATTAACTCGAACAGGACAAGCAACCATCAACAGGTACATCGGTGCACAAAATGCAGAGCAGCTACAAAAACATGATAGCCTCTTGCGTATAGTTTTGGAGAGCTGCAGTATTTTGCTGAAGTTTGGCAATTTTATGTCACAATGGTCAGTTCCAAACCAGAATGTATAAGGTCAATGGCCAATGAATGCCGTGAATGATAAAACACATTGGAAATTGAATTAACATCGCCTTTGATGATTGTATTGTATTTAAATAATACGATTGTATCTGTTCATCCAGGAACATCGTAACTGAGTTATCCAATAGGTAAACTGAATCGAGAACCATTTAATGTGTCTTTGATAGCATTGATCACAAGGAGTATTCTGATAATGTGTTTAACTTTATTATGGTTGACTCCAAATAGTAACAATGATTTGTTTCAATGTGTCATCGTCGTGAATCTAAAATATATCTTTGGTTGTATTGTACCCACCTATAGTAGACCTAGTTTATTCCAACGCATTAGCATATAATATTGGAGTAAACTCGTAATTTACATATAGAGCAAAGAGATTCCGATCAGATATTGTTTCGGATTGTACCGGATAGTACGGTAGAGGGTTGTAAAAAAGTGCTAAAGTTCAATTAGATACAAATATCGTGTAATTTGATTTTAGCTAGTATACACATAAGTGATTAACTTATCATCTGATAACATTGGTCATTGCCATACAAAAGCCCGTAAGAAAGAATAATTTAGGAGCATGACCTTTTGGAAATATTGTATCCGTTAAGACACTCGTAATTGTTTTGTTAGATGTCGATTTCAAGAAATACATCTCCTGCCACTATATCGCTGGCTTAGAATGAGAAGGTCGTAACTACAAAATCAAAAAATAACTGTCTGAAATTTAGTCTTTACCTATGATGAAACGAGCTTTTACAACTACATTTTGGTTAACATGACAAGTTCCGATTTTCATGAAAATATGCTAATAAGAAGCGCATGGGGATGCAGATTTAAATATGTATCATGAGTCAATTTAAGGTCGTAAGTAGCAGTTACGACCTTCTCATTCTAAGCCAACGATATAATGACAAAAACTATAAAATTAATGGCCATTACAAAAAAATTAGTATTCATCTGTGTAATGTAAAAATATATTTTATTTATGTAAAAATTGAAACAAAATCGGACAGTACAAAGAATCGAGCAAGAAAAGGACAATGCCTAATAAGAAAGAGAACAACTCACCTTCAATTTGCCAAGTTAAGCGTTTTGTAATTCGTTACAGTATTCTGTATTAGAAAGATTTGAACCCAGTCAGTTTGTCGTATGACCTCAATTGACATTACGCCAGGGCATAGATCGCTCCTCCTGGTTGGTTGTCGAAGGCTGTTTGTGGAAGATTTTCAGGTTAATTCAGTGGACCATGTGATTATAATTCACCGTCAACATTGATTTAAAGGGCATTGATTGACAATTTTCGTAATGTCAATTTACTCGAAATCACGTCATTTAACATTTTGAAATACATATTAATTCATTTAACATATGTCCTTTGGTTTCGCCGCTGCTGTTGACATGATGTAATTAAAATATAATTTGATTGCATTTTGTTTAACGTTATCGTCATTCTCGTTGAAGTCTTAATTAAATTAATTTCAAAGCTTTAATCTGATTGCGGTAATTGGATGGTAATATTGACATTTAATCATAAAATGTGTGAGAAATGCGTTGTAATTACATTAAAGACAACCCCATGTTGATGGAATGCATTCTTCCTACGCAATGTTTTTGGAACGAGTTGAGGAACAAAGAAACTCCCACGTTGCTCAGACGGATTAGATATTTCTACTACAGAGCATGAAAATACAGCTATGATATGATTGTTCCTTTGGCATTAACACCGAGCGGATAGTGATTACATAAAGTAACACGGCTGCATTTTTTGGAAAATTCTAAGCAACGTATACATTATTATTATTTTTTGTGTACTGACTTTTTGTTACAAACCGTATGTAAAGATATTAAACACTGATCCAATAGCAACGTGGTCTCCTGTGAGACTTTATGTATTGGTTTAACGTGCAAAAATGAGTAACAATTGTAATCTAGAAAAGAATGATTATTGTTTTAATTTATGAGAAACATTAAAAAAAATAAAGTTAAGCTACCAATTTTATAGGGCTCTTTTCAGCTGTTAGGCCGCTCAAGCAACCTTTGATATTTCAACTGCCCCTGGTCATTGGGCTACCTATGGAAACCTACACTCGTGTCTCCCTGGGGAGACTATTTCTCTCCTGTGGTGTGGCAGCCAACATCGATATGCGGCGCCCAGGAATAGACACTCTCCTCACAGGTACCATTTTACACCATGGTGGAGTATGTGGGTCTTGCTCAGAGAAATTAATCAGTGGTCCAGAGGGGGATCAAAGCCGGAACCACTCGATCCCGAAGCGCAAGCCCTACATCTAAGCCACAGCTCCCCACAAACATTTGAAAGCATAGTGAGGCATTTAGATACATGTACTGATAGTTTGGCAATGTCTATTGGGAGCTCAAAGCAATTTCTAGGTAGCTAATTTGTTATCATTTGCTCAAGCAATATCGTCTGCAATTTTAATGGATTTGGTTGCATGTTCTAGGACAAGGTAATTGATACGAATGTACCCCAACATTGTAAACCTAATTATCAATATGCAGCATAAAGTATTGTGTGTCTGGATCTGGTACATTGTAAATGAAATCTACATTATAAGTATGTTTTGTAAATTGATTTAAGATCATAATATTGGCTGTTTCACATATCGATTGTTTCCTTCATACTATTATTATACCCGCGCTGAAAAAAATGGAATACGGAAATGCAGAATATGGAATTTCTCTTTTAAAAAGATGTTTTCAACAGTTCAACCGTTTAACATTCTTTTGGCATTTTAACTTCCATTGGTCATTGTAATGGAAACCTGCGTTCTAATCTCACAGAGAAGATTATTTCTCTCCTGTGGGCGTGGCAGTCGTCAACATTGCTCTGCGACGCCCAGGTATCGACACTACCCTATCAGGTACCAATTTACACCTTGGTGGATTGGAGTGGAGCATGTGGGGTATGTTTGCTCAAAGGGCTTCCCTATCCCCTTGGTCACGGTTAATATAGTATTCATTGAATATAATTGAAATAAGCATTACGTCTTTTATACCAGTTATTAATTCATATAACGTGTTTGTGTAGCTAACCAGCTTCATTTATGCTTGTTTAGGTTGTCGCTTTAGGTTGCATAACGTTAGGTCACTGTCCTTAGTGAATTACCCTAGGTCACGCCCCGGGGTTGTTGTGCCACATTTGGTCGCCGTTTTGGCATGGGTTTCTGTAGGCACTGCTCAGGGTAGTTGTGTCGTAGTGTTTCTGATTTCTGTGCTTGGCTGGTTGGGTTGAATGTACCTTCCCTGTCGGACTTTCTCATACCTTTTTTGTAGTTCATCTTTAAGCCTTGTCTATTTTTTTATTTGTAATCTGTGATTATATATATGATTTTTTCTTTCTCGTGTATCCATTTTTGTGCCTTCGATGATCTGCTATTTCTACTGACTACTGCAATGTTTGTATGGCGTGTTGTTATTTTAAGATAATTTGTTCCTAGACGCCGTGTCTGATCTTTATGCAGATGATGCGACGTCGTTGCTACTTTGTGTCGATTTGAACAAATACGAGTATAATATGCATATATACAAAGACAAATACAAGATCTGTGAAAAATGTGAAGTTTGTACCAACAATGTGATGACGAGCTTAATCGCATGAAAGTTAAGTATCGTTAGTTTTATGCTATTGAAAAACACAACGGCACAATTTTATGGATAACAAATATAACTTTCTCGTATATGATTATGGTGTATTCAATCATCATCACACAATGTATATCTTGTGTACAAGGTGTGTTGCATATTACGATGGATGGCGTGCTGTAACGTACATTTATGCGCTTGCAGTTTGAAACCAAAATAATTTCAAGTTAAAAGAAATCATGTTTCTACAAGAACCGCTACACAAATGTGTCACCGGTTTATGAAATCTATGAGTATTATTTTTGTTCCTTGTTCGACATATCCCTAGTTTCCTGTGAAATCAAATTTGTTCACGTTGCGTATTTCACTTATGAGCCTTAATTTTTTTAAGCACGCGATTTCAATCTGTCTTAGTGGTTCTATCGCCTGTATATTCTCATCTAGTTATTGAGTTTGTCATTTTTAATCGCACAACAGGCACTCCATTCGTCAAAAAGTGCATGATAAATTATATTGTTCTTGGTGCTATCGTTGTTTGTCAGGAATGAACATCAATGCGTGGACAAAACAAATCGACATAGATGAAAATATTCACAAACGATGTTAATATCACAAAATTACATAATTCTACACGTGGGGAGAAATTGAGTGGCCTACTAAAGACACTAAAACAAAATATGTAAAATTAGTCGGTGTGTAGAAAACATAAAATTCCCAAAGCCCTCATTCACGAGACAATCATGTCGTAAACGAATCCAGACAGGTTAAATTCCGTTCGCTGTTAACACACAGCCACCTATTAGTTGTTTTATTCGGCAAACAGGAAAATAACTGTGTGAAAATAACTGTGTGATTTCTTGTCCAAGAGATAATGAGATTGTGCGGCTAAATGCCATGCTGACATACTTGCACTGAATCATTTTGCGTAAATCTGTTAGTTACACCATATCAATTCACACTGATATAAATGTCACTGTCAGTTGCAGTGGGAATCACCAACGTGAATGTCGTAAATGGTCTAGCATTGTATTTCAAATGACAATTCGCCTACTTTAATTGTCATATCATATTAGTAAATGCTAAGTTTGGGAGCAAACTACATTGTGCATGTACAAACACCTTGCATAGCGTCTTGTTATCACAAGGTTGGCGAAGTTGATTGAAGACTAGAATGCAAAGGTGCATAATTTGTTGTAAATTATTTACGAAGATAATTTTATAGAGCATGACTTTTTGTATCGAAGAAAAGTCTAACAATTGAATATGTATCGTTCGTGTATATCGGGAGACCCTAGGCGATGTTGATTCGGGTTGGTTACATTGTCGCTTACTAGATATGCCCAACTGGTCTAGATATGCAATTGTTTTTTACCATCATCATGTTTTAATAGCCAGTTTTATGCCAATAGTGCCGATTAGGACTTGACCTAGTTTGAAATAATGGGCAAGGTAGGAATGGGGCGGAAAAAAACAATACATATTTCTAGCATCTTCACTGAGAAATGCCCACCCATAAGTAACAAAAAACAATTATAACACCAAGTCCCCGCCGAATACATGCAGGATGACACAAAGAAATTATAGAATAGCTGTTATTGCATGAGACCTAATGAAACGTTACCAAGACCCCGCTGCACGGTGACCAAGCTGCACAAACCCATGCCATAACGGCGACCAAATCAGGCACAACCACTCGGTGACCTAGTTTAAAACACCGAAGACAGTGACCTAACGTTAATGCGACCTAAATAGGCACATCCACGACCCGACCCAACCCAAAACAACGGGCAAGGCAGAAACGTGGTGGGAAATATTTCTATATGCATATTGCTCCAGAATAAGCGAACGAGGTGACCCCAGCGACCAAACAAGGCATAACCACACAGTGACCAAATTTAAATAGTTGCTATCCCAGATGAAGGGGCAAACCGCAACAATAAAAGAGCAAAATAGTATAGCCTAACAGCATAACCGCACATGCAGTTTGAAAAAAGATATTTGCAAAAGAACATTTAGCATAGTGACCAAACAGCACAGTGACCTAATAAAAAGTATCTCATACTGCATCTCCGCGGGACACAACTCATGATAACAGGGTGCGGTGAACATTAAAAAGAGGACAGAGGAAAAATGCCAAAAACATTTACCATAGTGACCAAACAGACAGTAACCTTATTAAAAAGTATTTCATCCAGACCTATCCATTTTAAGCCGGCGAAATATAGTTGGATAACAGATGTACAGTTATGACGTTGAACAGCTAGTTATTAGACATCGGGATAATATAAAAGGCTTTCATATAACACGCTTATCAAATTGGCAACACAGACATATTAAATACATTACAAGTACCAACTTTGCAGGCAAGACTCTCTGTCCTTAGTGATGCATTTATTTATAACAATTACGAGAAGATCTTGTTTGGGAATGAGTGTTGTTTCAATAAATGGGAAATAATTGCAAGCAACATCAGGCATTTAGATATGATACATGTAGCTTTACAATGTCTGTTTCGAGTTCTTAGAAATAAGAAAGCATTTATTTTGCAACTAATATGTTGTATTTTGTTCCAACGAAAGCGCTTATGATTCAGCTAATTTTTTCTGAGCATGGCAATTGAAAGCAACTTCCCAGCCATAATGATATAAATGCAGCAATTTCATTCACGTATCAATGCATCTTGTTGTGTCTAGTTCTGGACCATTAACTCTGGATTAAAGATTAGTTATATAAATTGTCTGAATATCATGTGTGCTGTTCTCACGTATCGATTGTTTTCTACATAATGTTCTCTGATGGATGGCCCTTAGTGGTAGAACAATACCCATAACATATGGAATTTCTGTTTAGTCTGACTCTTTGAAAATTGAAATAATATCTTCAATACCCTTTAACTGAAATCAGCATTACGCCTGGGTGATCCCGGAGACTAGCCTAGTGGTATATATTGTTTGTTTAGCTGTTCATATTCACTTTTCCTGATGTAGTTTGTAGTTCATCCTTGTGACTTGTAACGGTAATATGTGGGGTTTTTTCAGCTGACTGCTGCTTTATATGACTGGAGGGTTGTTGTTTTTTAGAGAATTTCGTTCATAGACGCCTGCTTGATCTTTATCAGAAATGTAATTTTGGTCTCAGTGATGTTGATGATACGTCGCCGTTGCTACCTTGTGTCGAGTTAAATGAATACTAGTTTAAGATGCACGTAAATAAAATGTATAAAAACACAGGACTGAGGTATCAAATTTGTGAAAGGGTTATCTGTGCTTTCTTAAAGATACCAATGTGATAAGTACGATTTTAAGATGCATACAAATATTCCAAATAGTGGTTTCGCGCTACAAATTGTGTCACCGAATTATTACATCTTGGAATATTTCATTTGTTTCCGTGTTTGTCATATAGCAATAGTTTTCTGTGACATCGAATCTGTTCATGTTAGGTATTTAGCAATACCACACTGGTAAGCCCTAGGTGTTTTAAGCACGCGATTTAAATCTGTTTTTATTAGTTGTTTTATCGCCTGTATATTCTCATCTAGTTATTGAGTTTGTCATTTTGAGTCACACAACAGGCACTCCATTCGTCATAAAGTGCATGATAAATTATATTGTTCTTGGTGATATCGTTGTTTGTCAGGAATGAACATCAATGCGCGGACAAACAAATCGACATTCGTGAACATATCCACAAAATATGTTAAAATTACAAAATCACATAATGATGCACTTTGGTAGAAATTTAGCAGCCAACTACGTATAGACACTAAACAAAGTATATAAAACTAGTCGGTATGTTGCAATCATTAAATTACCATAGCTCACATTCTCTAGACAATCCCGTCGTAAAAGGTTCCAGACAGGTTAAATTCCGTTCGATGTTGAGACACAGCCATCTATTAGTTGTTTTATGCGGAAACAGGAAAACAAAAGTGATTTTTTGTTTTAGAGATTATGTGGATACATATCGTGCTGGCATTCTGGCACTGAAACCTTCTACGTTAATATGTTACTTACATCATATCCAATCACACAGAAATAATATCGCTGTTGGTTGCAATGTGTGTCGCCGTAGTAAATGACGTGAATGGTTGGTCTAGTAATGAATTTAAATGACGATTCGTCTAATTTAATTGTCTTCAGACGTTTCATACTAGTAGATACTAAGTTTGGGAGCTCTGTACAGGTATACATGTACATCGTACACAACGTCTCGATCTCATCACTAAGGTCAAGTTGATTGAAGACTTGTAAAACATTTGTTCCATATTATTTACAGAGACACTTTTGTAGCGCATGACTTTTTGTATCGAAAAGTGCAACCGCACATTATATGTGTATTTAAAAATTGGGAAGAGAAGCTACAATATTAAATATGTTTCGTTCGTGTATATCTTGAATCCTATCTTGAATATTATTATCGTGAATATATCATGTAAAAGCATTTACATATCGCTGGCGTAGAATAAGATGGTCGTAAGTGTCACATACGACTTTATAAGACAAATTTACATCATAAGGCGCTTCGTATGAGCTTATTTTCATGAACTTGTCATGTTGACCAAACTGAAGTTGAAAAAGCTTGTTTTACCATAATTAAGGGTGATTGTCCGACAGTTTTTTCTTGTTTTCTCGAAGAATTGATTTTGAAGTTACAACCTTCTCATTCAAAGCCAGCGATATGTATTATTGGACAATAAAAATAACTAAAATATCTTAATGGCAATATGGGCACTTTCATGGCGAGTATCACATGCTTTTTAACCTAGAAAAATAGTTACATAGGTTGGTTGCGCATCTTTTTCTAGTGAAATGAAAATGCCTGCATAGTTTCTAGTTAAATCTCTTTGGTTGATGCAAATGATGCACATTGCACTTTGACGTATTTTCTTCGCGTGATATCAATATGCTGTTTTTTCACATCAGCTAAGAAAAGGACTTTTTAAGATTCACTTATGGCACTTGTTAGGTCTAATAGTTTTTCATATGAAAACAAAAGAACGATAAAACATTAAAGCGACGTGATACTTCTGCTTTATATCCACTGTTTCAAGTACGATGCTTAAACTAGGACACATGAGACTAGTCACTCTATCACACGAACTTGTTTGCATTCCAAATACATAATACATTAAACGTAGCAACTACAAACAGTGTAGCAAACTTCAAAGTGACTTATGTAATGGACTTAAGGATTTATGTTGCCTTTAATGATATAGCATAAAATACTTTTTTATGGCTTTGCGTTAAGGAGAATGATGACATCGACAAATAAAGTTTACATAACGAAAAAGTTTTATCATATCGATGGCTTCGAATGAGAAGGTCGTAACTACTACTTACGACATTTTAAGACTCATACATATATGAAATCTGCAGTACCAGGCGCTTCTAATGAACCTATTTTTATGAAAATCGGAACGTGTCATGTTGACCAAAATGAAGCTATAAAAGCTTGTTTTACCATAAGTAAAGAATAAATTGCAGACAGTTTTTTCTGGTTTTCTCAATATATCGATTTTGTGCTTACGACCTTCACATTCTAAGCCAGCGATATGTAGCGGGTGAATATGGATAACTTCACTTCAAGATTTAATTTCAGTGCTTTCGGTTATTTGCGTCATTATAATTGTAAAAGCAAGGCGCATCTCTGCAAAATACCGAAGCTATATTGTCCAGTTAGAAAAAACTACAAGAGCAAGCAAAACATCCACTCTACTTAAGCTTCGTTATATTGCAGTTGTATTTATTATTTTGTATGCTGCCTATGAAAAGGCAACGCTGTACCAAATATTTCTCAAAATCATTATAAGGTATCATTCGTTCATAATTAAGGCAAATTATTGTATATACTGGGGTAAGTTATTTGTTTCCTCAAATTGATTTTTTCACACACAAAGTATAGAACAGTGACATGATATACTTCATTAACTCTGGAAGTAATACATTTTTAATAAAGTGGATTTATTGAAACATGACAGCACTTTCATTGTTCATATTACTCGGTATACACGTACATACGGTGACCAAGACGCAATATCCAACCAGAAAAAATGAATGTGTCGGGAATTGTTTAGTGGACTTATTATTCCTGATTACTCTCCAAAGAAGCTGCCGTTTTACATCCAATATTTTCCAAAGGGTTGAACTAATGAGACACGTTAAAGTGTCAATTAGCGTGTTCCAATTCAAACTAATAACTCACCAAAGCAAAATTCGCTAAATGTCATTGTCTCACTAATACCTACTCAATACTTAGATGATATCAGTAGGTCGCAATTGTCTGGCCATACGAGGAAATACTTGCATCACGAAACACCAATTACGTAATGTCTCACCTAAATCAAGTCACTGTGTCTAACTAGAGATAATCATTGACAGATTGGACTGTGTCATTATAATCAGCACTACCCATTCTGTAACAACTCTCATCCCCTCCACGAAGGGCGACAGTCGTGGAAAGGTTGTGGAGACTACAAGCAGCCCTTCATATCATACTTAACGTCAATTAGGAAATCCGCTCATTTTTTTCTTACACGCTATAACAGCTTAGTACTGTCTGGACATAGCCATTATTGAGGCAAACTATATCGCATACGAGCATAAATTAATAGCCTCATTAGTTATTCCAAATACATTTTTTGTGTACTGTGTTTGTTTGGTATACTCAGAACATGTATGAAGACGGATTGATGAAAGCCAAACAATGCTACTCCTTTTGTTATGGCACAATATCAAACTAGTGTCAGTCGAATAGCTGTCAAAATGTTCATCCACGCTCAAATACGTGTAGTTCAGAAATATTGTTTAACGGATATACTGTATACCAAATTCATTATACGAAAAGTGTCATATCGTCTTTGCGTTGATGATCTTTTTTAGACATTTCTCGAACCTAAATTAAAACTGAAATAGTAACGTTTGCATTATATATGTATTTTTATAACAAGTCTGCATCTATGATGTTGATATTGAAAAGCTGTTTGTTAGACATATTAATAATGTTTTAGGCGTACATAGAACACGCTAATCACATTGGTAACACAGACATATTTCATGCATTACAAGTACAAGTACTCACTCTGCAGTCAAATAGCAATTTCCAATTACATTTGTATGTTTAATAATTCATAAATTTATAACAATTCGATTTAGTATGAGAAAGAGCGTTTCATTCAATTTGATATGTTTGCAAGCAACATGAGGCTTTTAGATCTGATAGTTTTCATTGTCTGTTGAGTTGAGAGTTCTAAGCAATTAGATAGCATTCATGTTCACTTAATGTGTTGTCATTTTCTCAAACGTAATCGCCTGTAATGTGAATTGATTTGTTTGCATGTTTCAGGGAATTGTCACTGACGAGAATATTTCCGACGATTGTTAACATAATGAGCAAAATGCAGCACTTTCATTCACGTATCAAATGAATGCTTCTTGGTGAGTATGGTTCTGTTCCAAGAACTCTAGATTAAAAGTTAGTTATGTAAATCGGATGAATATAGTGTGTGCTGTTTTCACATATCGGTTGTTTAATATATAATATACTTAGTACACTGTATAGCTAAAATGTATAACAACCCATTATATGAACTTTCTTTTACTTTGACTCTTTGAAAACTGCCATAATGAGTGTAGTTTTTATTTGAAAAGAATTGTAATACGCATCACGCCCGGTCAACCCCGGTGACTAGTCTACTGCATGTGTATATGTAACCAGGTTTTCTTATTTTCGCTCGTTTGCTTCTTTTTGTGCTTACTTTCGGTATTTTGCTACTATTACCTGTCACGTGATTTGGAGTCGAACAGCTGATGAAAGAAAGACTCGGAGTCCGTATTTTTGGTAAGAACTTGACTGTTGGTTGATTTCATGGAGCTATGATGTTTATGTTGGTTGCCATAGGTTTATGAAGAATTCATTCATATTTTCCTTTAAGGTAATGCCCTTGTCTATTTGGAATTGTGCGGAAATATGGTTTTTGCTGGATGTTTGTGTCGATGTTTGAACCCCGCGCATTTTAGTAAAATGGCGTCTTTGGCGGAAAGAACCTTCTAAACTTAACTTTTTATTTACAATAACATGAGTCTTGGATAAACCTTATTATTGACACACTGGCTGTCTCTTTATTTCCACCTTTTACTTTCTAGGAACATTAGCACACTTGGTGGATTGGTCAGTCACGTGAGATTGGGAGTGTTGAAATGTTTGCTCCTTAGACTGGTAAGTTATGTGTCCAGTGTCATGTACAGAGTACTGTTATTGTTGAATTCTATAAGTGATATGTACACCTAACGAATCTTATCAGTGTACATGCTTATATTAACGATAGCTCAATCAATACCTGATGGATTGTGCTGAAATTTTCAACATATGTAGCTCGGATATTTGGAATTACAATTCAATTGATTTAAGTATCATCTGATTAAAACAATTACAATCAGAATAAGCAAATGATGACATCATCTAAAGCTAATGTCACCAATTTTTTGCAGCGAATTAATCGGTCGTTTGTCTGGGTCTTGATGCAGCTATTCGACCACTTTGCTTTTAACTTTTAATTTCAAGCATATGTGCTTATCATTTGTCTAAAAACAATGTAAACCATTATTCGAATAAAGTACAATGGAGGGTTAGTAATACCCACTTTCATCGGAAAAAGGAAATTTTTGACAGAGTTATCTCCCTTTGACCATCAACATAAAATGATTTTTTAAAAGTTGATAAATACCATGTTGTTGAGAAAAAAATCTTATTATTTTGTGTTTTTTTAATTTGGTGATACAACTTAAATTCAAATTGCCCGCACTTAAACATAATTTGCACGTATGTGTAAATTTCCCGGTAATTTTGCTTGTTTTGATTTTTCACGGTTCAATGAACCGCTCCTTTTAATTTCGAAGAAAAAAACTTGATTGATTCAATCTTGAGGTACTCAATAGCATATATGCAAAATTTCATGCAGAAATATTCATAAATAAAAAAGGTTACAAGGTAAAAACATATGAGCCGTTCTCCAGGAAAACCGGGCTTATTGACCTAACAATATAGTATTTATGTATTGATATTTAGAAATAGGTCTAAAATGAGAAAAAAGTCATGTTCACCGATTTAATTGTAAGTAGTAGGATAACATAGTGCTATCTTAAAGATTTAAATGTTCTGATAAATTATGATCTTCATTACTTCCGTCATTACTATGGTGACCAATTTCCGAAAACTACCCGAATTGAGAAAAACAAGGGGTTAGTGGTTAAAAATAGCAGCTTCTTTTCCCTTTAAACAAAATTTGAAAAGTTTACGTCAATAATTCATCGGATACTGTGTTTATGAAATTAATTTTAACGTTACGTCAAATAACGTTCGAATGACGTTTGCGACGTCACTCAAAAACTTGGCGGGAGTGGTTTAGTTTTAAAAGTCTATAACCTCGTTAATTTATGAAATAATTCGTTCAAATTTTAAGAAAGTGTTCATAAGAGGCTCGTCCTTCTAACGATTTATTATCATGATTTTCATAGTTTTGTCAATAAGCCCGGTTTTCCTTGAAACGGCTCATATGCACACTTATAAGATTTGTTAAGTGTATGTGCATTCTGTAAGTCATCATTATCTGGAAGTGTTAATGTGAAAGACTGTGAAGGTAAATGTATGCGCTTGAAGTGATGAACTGTGTTGTGATAGATAATTATTTCAGGACTTTTATGTGATTCTTCCTGCGACTTATGTGTGTTATTGTTTGTCTATTGCAGGGCGCATTTCAACTATATTCATCTATATTTTTCATTGGATTGACGTATTGATAATGATATTGTGTACACTATAGACTACATTAGATACCATCTGATTCTGACATTGTGTTGGTCATCCTAGCGTACAGTTTATTACACAAGCTTGACTTATTTACCCACAACCCCAGCGACTAAATAGTGGGCCTGGGTACATATATATCATATTTGTTTAGCTACTCAGCTTCGGTTGTTTCGCATGTTTAAGTTTGTAGTTCATCCATGTGTCATTGGTACATTTTTGCTTGACGCGGCTCATTTGTAATCTGTGATTATATGTGATTTGTTCTTTGAAATTCGTGTGTTTTTGTTATTGTGCCTTTGGTTATGTGCTATTTCTACTGACAGCTTCCATCTTTGAATGATGTGCTGTTATTTTCCAGAGACTTTTTTCTTGACATGTGTTTGGTCTTGATGCAGTTGGTGCGACAGTTTTGCTGCTTTGGTTGACGTATTATATGCATGCAGACCAAGATAAACACACGTATAAGATTGTAAAAAGGGTTGTCATTTTGATTGAGACGAGTTAAATCACAGTGTCGGTGTCTATAATGTTTCAAGAAAACAACGTTCATAATAATTATAGAACAATATATATATTATGTTGTATTTTGGAAATTTCGTGCATGCTCCCTTGTGTGGAAACCATTTGATTGTAATAATTAAAAATTATATAAATGTTGAAATTCTCAAATCATAAAATGTATTTTCTTTCGCTTTTGTGATATTTAATCTTCCTTGCCTTTAATACATGTGTTTGTAGATAGCGTATGGCATGAGCACGTGTGTGTATGGTTAATATTAAGTATAATGTTGGTAGTTTTAGGCAATCGAGAACCTGGCTACAGTTTTTAGATACCAAATTTGATTTATATATTTATGGTGTCCCAATATTAAGGCGTCCATTGATCATCACAACATGTATCCTACGTATGTTGAAAAAGAGTGAAATAACTGCAATACGCCACAGTAAAGAAGATAGCACAGGAAAGGAGTCCATTACACGTAGCTGTAGTGATACATAGGAAGGAGCCCGTAAGCTGCAATATTGCACAGGAAGAGTCTGCAATACCACACTAACATGCATAGAGGAAAAACTCTATGTAACAATCTATGTAATATACGCTGTCAACATATCAGATCGTTCACTTTAAGTTAAAAAATGTTTTACGCTGTAAAAAACGTGTCACCGATTTATGGCACATAGGAATACTAGATTTGTTTCCGGGTTTGACATATGACCATAGTTTCCTGTTACATAGAATCTGTTCACGTTGCATACTCTGCAGCATCTCACGGGTGAACCTTAATTGTTATACGCACGCGATTTCACTCTTACTTTGTGTTTCCATTTATCGTGCTTGTTATTTTAAATGGTACAACGGCAATCCATTTGTCATAAAGTGCATTATAAATTATATTTTCTTGGTGAGGTCGTTGATTCTTTAAGGAATGAACAAATAAATGTGAAAAATATGCTTTGGAATATATTACGACACAACTATTGCCAACATTCAGATAGTAGAAAGACCTTCTTTCAAAGCAGATCTATTAAAAGCATTAGAAAGAAAACATCTTTCAAACGGTAACATCAATATGACTACACCAATTTTACGTCATTATGACGTCAGTACTAAAATGTCATATAGCGTTCTCAATAAATGCATCATATAATGTTTATTCTAGTTTATTTAATGCCACAATGGTAATGTAATTTCTAGTTACATTATGGGCAGTGTCTGGGTATAAACATAGAAAATGTGGTGGAAAATATATTATTAATTATATTAAGATAATTGTCTACAGTGAATAGGCGATTATCAACTAACCCTATAGTTTGTTTAGTGGCACTTACTACCTTCTCATTCTAAGCCAGCGAATTATGCAAATAGAAAATAGCTAAATCTCCTTATTGGCAACATACCGTCGTTGGTGCAAAGATCGCCAAGCGATGTAAATATCGCATAATGATGAACATTTGGATACACTTAGAGGCATACTAAAGACACAAAAACAAAATTAATCTAGTCGGTAGAAGAAAGCATCACATTAAGACAGTAAAATTCCACATTTACGAGACAATCCCTTCGTAAAACACCACACAAGTTACGTTCCGTCGGACGTTAAAATACATCAACCTAGTACATGTGTTATGGATGTAACAGCAAACGAAGATAGTAATTTAATTTGCTGTTCTTTGATTGTGTGGAATAGATGCCATGCTGACATCTTGAAATTAACCTTCCACGAAATTTTGTTAGTTATATAATACCAAATCACACTGATCTTATATCTCTGCGTCACAATAGAAATTGTCGTAAATGCTTAGTCTAGATATAGCAAACTACATATGTACAAACACCTACGAACAACGTCACGTTCTTATTACGTAGGCTAATTAGATTGAAGACTTTGGTTCAAAGGTGAACAATTTGGTCTCAATTATTTACAAAGATGATTCTATAGTGCTTGATTTCGTCTATCAAAAAGTGCACAACTATTAATTAGGAAGAGCTATGAAAGGTTATGTTTCGTTCGTGCACATCGTAAATCCTTAGGCGATATATATTTGGATTGGTTAGCTTATCATGAATATATAATATCAAAATACGTGTTTTTCTTGTCCTCTCTGGGACATAATTATTGTCAGAATTCGAGGAATGTGGTATCAACCGATGCACTACTCGTTGTTGACATTTTATCCCGCTGATATAACATATAATGGATTAAATAAATAGACAGATTTCCTTCGGTAATACTCGTTTCATTTTACCACATAAGGCATGTCTCAATTGCTTCAAGAATTAAATAGACTAAAATGGTGTATCCCTATTTGCACAATCGGCACGATCACGGCTATTATCACATGCTTTCACTTCACAGTGGTAGGAAGACTATTGCATACGTAGGTCAGATGTACATATCTTGCTAGTGAAATAAACCGCACGGTGTCTAGCTACTAGTGTAGTATATTTTTTGTTGAAACAAATGATGCAGACGCTTAATTGCAGCTGTACACGCATACTGATAATGCAAAGCTCACAATGAGTGCGTAAATACATCGCTAGATATTATGCTTTGTTCTCGTATCAGCAAGAAAATGGATAGTTTACCATGTACGGAAACAAAAAGGAACGAGAAAACATGAAAGCGACTTGATGCCTCCGCTGGTTTTGTATCCGTTGTTTCAAGTGTGTTGCTTAGACTAGGACACGTGCAATCTATGAGGTTATTTAAGTAATGGAATTTAGAACGTGTGATGCTTTTAATTATATAGCATAGAATACCTTTAGTCAGGCATTGCACCAATGAGAATAAATACACTGACAAGTAAATAGTTTGATCAAATAAATATCACGAAACTGGTTGCTGATATGCAGCTTATGAAAAAGATGAAATAACATACATCATTAGAATCCTAATCATAAATACGAGAGGCGCATCTCTCGATCTGCCGACGTCCTATTAAAAAGCATACAAGAGCATATTATTGTTAGCAAAACACCGAACAAACTGTAGCTTCGGAATATTGCAGTGGTAAACATGTGCAATGTTTGTTGTGATATGTGTTTTAGTCTGGTACATGTGAAAAGGTCGATGCTGCATCAAATAGTTCTCCAAAGAAATTAAGGACAATTAAAATCTTTACTGGGGACGTGTATGTTTTGTCAAATGTATTTGTTTCTTCAAATTGATTGTTGGATACACTAAGCATACTTTTATGACATACTTCATTGTGTTCTCAATTCATTTGCGTGATACAAATATGCAGCCAGATATACTGTACTTTTTTCGAAGTGTTTTTCATTATACTGCAAAATGTATTCAAACGAAAATATTAATACCGTGAAGTTATTGAAATATGGCAGGAAATTGTGCATCTTGCGGGGCGTCCAAGGCGGCTAAATACAGTGATTAAAAAGCATTGTCAAATCAGAACAACTAATTCGTCGAGAGTTGCGTTGTGCACTTATTCCTCCAATATTGTTCCAAACGGTTGAACTTATGAGAAATGTTAAATTGTCAATTAGCGTGTTCCAATTCCACCCTATAACTCACTACAGAAACATTCGCTAAATACCATTGCCTCATTTATACATACTTTATACCTTGAGTTAGATCCGTAGGTCGCCCTCTTTGGCGTGGTATATGAGGACAAACTTACACCAAGAAACACCAATTACGTAATACCTCTCCTAAATCAAATCACTGTGTCTAACTTGAGATAATCATTGACAAATTGGACTATGTCGTTATAATCAGCACTACCCTTTCTGTTATAACATCTATATATTTACTCCACGCAAGGCGACTGTCGTGGTGAGTTTGTGGAAACTACAAACAGTGTCAATTAGGAAATCCGCTCATTTTGACTTGCACTACTTAGCAAAGCTTGACCTGGACAAATTCATATCGCATACGTGCATAAATTGTTAGACTCTATATTTTCCAAAATAGTCTTTGTGTGTACTGTGTATACCCATTACGTGTATAAAAGTACAAACAAATTATAAGTCGGGTTGATAAAAGCCAAAACATGTTGCTCCATTGGTTTGACTAAATTTTAAACCAGTGTAGATCGAACAGCTGTCCGAGTGTCAAAACAATAAGTCTTGCTTAAACTGATATACTGTATACCAACTTCATTACAGCGGATCAGATGATATTTTAATATTTCCTCACGTTTCCTTAATTCGTTTTGTCGTGTTTACGTTACAGAGACATGTATACAGATTTCTTCACCCTTAGCAATCTCTGAGTGATATTGTGTGAAGAGTGAAATAACTTTAAATACGCCACAGGAAAGGAGTCCATTAGCTGCAAAACTGCACAGGAAAAGAGTTCGTTAGCTACAATACTGAACAGGATCGGAGTCCGTTAGCTTCAATACTGCACAGGAAAGGAGTATGTTAGCTGCAATACTGCACAGGAACAGAGTCTGTTAGCTGCAATAGTGCACAGGAAAGGAGTATGTTAGCTGCAATACTGCACAGTAAGAGGCTGCAATATTGTACTGGTTTTAGCCTTTTACTTCACACATAGCACATATAGGGGACAAACACTTCAATAATATATATAATATACGCTGTTGACATATCAGATCGTTTAATGCAGTTTTAAAAAATGTTGTTTGCGCTGCAAAATTGTGTCACCGTTTAAAGTATCTAGGAATATTAGATTTGTTTCCGAGTTTGAGATATAACGCTAGTTTCCTGTAACACCGAATCCGTTCACGTTGCAGCTTTAGCAACATCTCACTGGTTAACCATAATTGTTTTAAGCACGCTATTTCAATCTTTCTTCGTGTTTCTGTCTGTTTCTATCGCCTGTATCTTCTCATCTAGTTATTACGCTTGTCTTTTTTGCATTGCACAACGACACTCCATTTGTCATAAAGTGCATGATAACTTCTATTTTTCTTGGTGATGCCGTTTTTTCTTTTAGGAATGAACAATAAATGCGCGGACAAAAAATGGCGAAACTAAGTCAGATAATAGAACGACGTATTACAAGCACAAATCTATAACAAAAACATAAGATAGACAGAGTTATTTGGTAAATAATTCTTTCAAACCATTACATCAATATGGCTGCACCGGTGTAATGTCATTACGACGTCAGTACAAACACGTCATATAGCATTCTCAATGATAGCATAATTGGTGGTGAACTATGCAGCAACTGGTTTCTTGTGTTCTTATCTTTTCTTGGGTGATTGAATCAAACGGATGTTTAGAGCATGGACTCAAATGAACAACCAATCAGGCAATCATGGGTTTGTAGTGTTTCCGTATCATGCATAATGACAACTAAATTCTAACTGACTTTTCGCTTACTGACATTCAGTGATACATAATCTTTTCTGCAGTATCTGGGAGAACGAAACTATACCGACAGACTTGAACAAAGGAGTGATTGTTAAACTACCATAAAGGGGACCTACGAAATTGTGACAACTGGAGAGGAATAACACTGCTATCAATCCCAAGCAAAGTGATTTGTAAAAAAGGTATGACTACCTGACACAACTACCCTGAGCAGTGCCCAAAGAAACCCATGTCAAAACGGCGACCAAAATCTTACTCAACAAAATAGAAACAGTAATTGACACCACACTTAGAGATGAACAAGCAGGAAAACGGAGAGGAAGAGAATGTGTTGACCAAATCTTCACACCCCCATATTTATATATTATATCAACATTCGAAAAGCATATGACAGCATCCATAGATACACCTTATGGAAAATAGTGAAAACATATGGAACACCAGACAAAATATGCAACATGCTTAATGCAGCTTTGAATGCAGCGTTATCATGAGAAACTTCACAACCACCTCATTCGAAGTAAAATCAGGAGTAAGGCAAGGCTTTATTTGGTCACCAATACTTTTCCTGCTTGCATCCGACTGGATACAACGACAAACAATAGCATGCAGAAGTAGAGGTGTTTAGTGGACACTATTCAACTCGAAGATCTTGACTTTGTTGATGATCTCGCTGAATTATCAACTACCAACAGCCATCTACAAGAAAAGACCACGTTACTGAATGATGTTGCTAATCAAGTTAGACTAAACATAAACTCCAAGAAGACCAAAGTAATGAAAAACACTGCTAACCCATGTAACATCACCATAGTAAACACGAGAATTGAAAACGTTGATGATTTTGTCTACCTTGGCTGTAAAAATAGCAAAGAAAATGGAGCTGGTAAAGACATTGGAGCCAGACTTGCAAAAGCCAGGGGTACCTTCGCTAGATTGAAACCAATATGAAGGCCAACAAGTACTGTAAGAAAACCGAACTGCGTATCTATAACAGCAATGTTAAATCAGTACTGCTGTATGGGTCTGGGTGTTGGCGAGTCTTTGAATCTGATGTCAGGAAAATAGTAATATTCCACCATAGCTGCCTAAGAAAAATCAACAAAATATTTTGGCCCAACAAGATCAGCATCATAAAAACATAAACCTCCTAAAAATAAGCGACTCAAAAAGCATCACAACTGAAATCAAACAAAGACTATTTAGATGGCTCGGACACGTCTTAAGAATGCCACGACTGCGTATTGTTAATACTGCCTTATTTTGGACACCACCTGGAAAAGGGAAACCCAGAAGACCACGAAACACCTGGCGAAGAACGATGACGTCCGAGCTTGCTGAGATGGACTACATGTACACTTGGGACCGTGCACTGTTCACAGCGAAATACAGAGGGAAATGGAGGAAACTTGTTGCGGCCTTATGTCCCACAGGGGACGAAGAGGATTGGTAAGGTAAGGTAATTTATAAAAATAGATCTATTTTGGATCGATTATTGTTTCATTTAATGAGATATATTTGCAAGCAACATCAGGCATTTAGTTATGATAGCTTTACAATGTCTTTTCGGAGTTTTAAGTAAATTAATGTGTTGCCATTTGTTGCAACGAATGTGCTTGTGTATCAGCTAATTTTTCTGAGCAAAGCAATTTCCCACCCGTAATGATCATAATGCAGCAATATCATTCACGTATTAATGCATCTTGTTATGTCTGGTTCTGGTTCATGAGCTCTAGATTATAAGTTGGTTATGTAAATTGATTGTATATAATGCGGACTGTTTTCATATATTGATTACCTCCTACATGATATACCCTGTGGTACCTAAGCTATAGTACTATCAAAGCAAATAATTCACATCCACGTTGGCTCATGCATACTGTCATAATGAACTGTTTTTTGTATTTGAATAGAATCGTCATAAGCTTCACGCCTGGTTAACTACATGTCTAGCTGCTCAGCTTCATTTGTGATTCATCAGGTTTGAGGTCTATCCTTGTGTCATTCATGATCTTTATTTGCAAT